>CM067319.1:6279050-6599664 GCA_034231615.1 Meghimatium bilineatum | reverse complement strand
TACTCTCTTATGTGCCTAACTATTCTGTGTTTCTGTAACTCAGTGCTACTGTCTTATTTATCTACTATATGTTTTCATTATTTTACGATTCTCTTGTGCATTTGTGTTTTATGTAGTGGTGTCACCATTCTCATTGTCTGCACAATTTTCAATATTTTATACAATTCTTCCATCTTATGCAATCGACCTCTTTGTACCTTCTACAGAATATATTGTTCCCCTTTATATCAGAGGTCATGAGAGTCAAGGAATTTGGTAAACAAATAACACAAACCTAATATCAGGAAGCTCTACAAATCTACAACACATGACTATTAAGTCAAAGATCATACCAAGGCATACAATCTTTGCATACAAATGAAAGACAAAAAAAATGCATATCAACAAATAGAGGAACTCTTACCTGCTGCAGTCATTGACATTGAAGAAGTACAGAATGACAACTTGAAGTCTTTAGTGCAAATTAATAATCTGAAAGGAAATTTTCCCAAGGAAATATTTGAATTAACCCCACAAAAACCAATCACAGATGAAACATCTGTGAATCTTCGGCTATGAACCAGCAATAGAAAAGACAATATATTCATTTGGAATGAAATAATATAGACATGTCATAAACATCATTCATGCACAAAAAGACAAACACAGTCCTCTATAGAGACCTGAACATAGAAGATTAAGTATTAATGAAAAAGTTCCAGGAAAAAGAAAACGCGGAATAATGTAATGGTATACTAGATAGCGAAGTCTGACAAAGGTGGAGTATTGGAAACTAAAGAGAAACTATTTACTTAGCAACGATCAACACAAACACGTCACGTACAAATATGGAAGGCATCTACAAAATCAACAAACTCTGCCGTGGTTTGGTTTCTATATTTAATAATAGGAACGGCCCACATCCGATGCCAGCTTTATATAATCTTATTATTCCCATTAACACACATTAATAAATACTACTTAAAGTACAGGGGTACCAATATAAGCCTAAATATCAATGTAAATAATAATTAAATGACAATAAATAAAAGAACAAGGATTTCTATTTTTTTAATATTTGTTTTTTTAATACATGAATAGTTCCCCGCTTTAAAAGTAACTTTTGTACTTTATGTAATATTTATTACTTATTCCTTTGTTTATTGTCGCACTCTCCATTTCGTTGGACATCCTCTGAAATTTTGGTTATTAATATAAACACACATGCCAGTAGATAAATAAGTCATTTTTAGTGCTCATAGCCCTGCCTATTGCAACTACAAACATGGCTTCTAATACTAGGAATTTAGCCAAATTGTTAGTAAAAGCTCTTCCATTAGCGATGTAACACAAGAAGGTCCTAAAATTGCCCGTCAAATGGTTTAATTTACTGCAGAAAAAGTACTAATACAAAACAATTACGCTGAAACCCCCCTTCTTACAGTAATCACATCTACGGCCCTGTTAACACAGCATTGTGATGTCTGCGTGTCTTTATGTCATGCTTCTGTAGGAATCCATCCTCTGACAACTTTTCTCATTATTTCATTGATGTTTCATATATAGAATATTTATACCAATAATGATGCAATTCCGTCGTGTATTTTCATTACTGCACTCAAGTTTAGAAACAGGCTATACATCGAATCCTAGAGTTACACTAGTCGTAGTTTTTAAACAAACTCTACAGTACAATATCTTAAAAACTATAACTAGTGCTGCAGTGAAACTGTACACGACTACAGATCTAATTATGTTATATTGTTTGTTTGTTTGTTTTTCGTTCGCTCCACTGTAACCATCACGGATATCTGTGCGATTTCCGCCGGGAGCGTGATTACGTTGTGCCACCGTTATGCGCCTTGTAGGCCTAGCACATCCGATTTCGGCATGCCTTGACAATTCGGGTGGGCTACCCTTAGCCTGTGACAGCCTCTATATCTGTCTCCAGGCACGCGTAATGGAGCCTCTTCGCCAAGACGATTTTTTGCTCTCGTCTGACTCGAACGAGGTGTTCCACTGTCTATGAAATTGCCTCGTGTAATTGGACGTGCTGTGCCTGTGCCCATTGGGTACTGAACCGTTTCTCATCCGTGAGCCTGGTTCCTTAAGGGGAAGAACTCAACAGATGAGTTGGACCCTGGCTCTTTCGCCCTCTTAGCCGAGGTGTCATTCACCGACATCGTGTACCCCTTGTCCACGTTCGAGTCTCACACCACGCGTTTGAGAGCAAGGCGTTCTCGAGCTGAGCGTCCTTGTCCCAATAGCGCCTGAGCCCATCAGGTACTGAACCCTTTCTCTCTTCAAGTGTCTTTCCGGTGTAGGAAAACCTGACAGTAGAGTTGGGCCAGGGCTAAATCGTTGTCCCTTTCGTGCCTGAGCGTATCGAGTACGGAACCCTTTCTCTTCGCGAGCATATTTCCGGTTTAGGAAGGCTCGACATTAGAGTTGGGTTAGGACTTCTTGCTTTACCAAACGCCAATGGATGGGTCTGGGTCTCTGCCTGTAAGGAACACAGGTAACTAGAAGCTCGTCTCGAGCTGACGGTGCTTGTAGTTCCCCTTTCCTGGGGACTTTTCACTTTCTATTTGCAGTTCGCGCAGCCCTCTAGCGCTGTTCTGCCTTTTCATTGTTTCATTGTACTCTGTATGAAATCTATTTGTCTCTCGCCATGCATCTATCTTTACGTGCATTTTACATTGGCCGCCCCTCCAATGTTCGGACTGGACTGCCCTGCTTCACTGTATGTCGACAGTGTCGCTATATGTGGTGATGCTGGTGGTGTCTGAGATATTGTCTGTCTCTTGTGCAGTCAGATCTCTTTCCATCTGCTACCTCCACATTCTCGTACACGATCCCCAAATGATTTGGCCAGAATCAGCTCGAGCTGCTGTATTTCTGGTGCACCGCGTGGAGGTACATTTGGGATCTTGGTTATCTGCTAACCCTGGGTCCGCCTAGAGCAATGCGTTCCCTTTGCACCCCATTATGTTATATAATAATATTACAGTTTTTAGTGCACATTTTGTTTGTATGTTAGCGACAGCATGTTTTCCGTGATATATACAACCATAGAAACCAACATGATTTTTTCCCCCACACAATATGGCGTCGTTAGCAACGTCGTCCATCAAAATCAGCGGCAGATAACTAAAATGTCATATAGATTACACTGTTCGACGGTTTCATGCAATACTGTTTTTGACAAGGAATCATGTCTGCATACATGTCCAAACTATGCTAGTTTTCGTCGCTTCACTATTTAAAGCCATAGTTCTTGTACGCCTGCATACTTCTCTATTTTATTTCTTACATACAAATTTGTCTTATGCTCTCTAAAGGAAATTCGTAGAATTCGTTTGTAGCATTTGTACTCAAAGCCTGTAATCATCTCTCCATGTCCGCGGTGAGTGTCCAACTTTCACAACCAAACAGCACAACAGAAAGCACCAGCGACTTATACAGTTTGACTTTCACTCCAACACTGATGCTTCTTTTCCAAATCACCGCTAGCCTTGACATAGACACTAAAGTCATCTCCAGCCTTATTTTTAATTCTGCTATGCATTTTCCAACACTGCTTTTGCTGGATCCGAAGTACTTCAAAGTATTCTTCTTCTTCAGCGTTCATTCTCAAATTCCCACTGGATTTTTCTTGTAACAGGACAATGATCCTACAAGATTTCCAGTTGGATGTAGTCCAGAGAATGGAAATGCGTTGTGTTGCCGTTTTATTTGCGCCAATGGCCCAACACATCCGTCTTCGGCGGGCAAAGTATTCAACTCCTCATGTTTATACCCATTCATCGTGATATTGGTCTGTTCTTCTGTGTCTCTGCTGTTAACCAAGATCTTGCTCTTTTCTCTGTTGACTTCCATTCCGTACTTGCTGTAATTTTTTCCAACTGTATTGTTAACTCTTGTAACTCTTATTCTGACCCAGCTATAAGATCAATATCATCAGCGAAACGCAAGTTGCAAATAGGGCGACATCTGATAGATATAGACGTGTTGTAATCATGTAATTAATCATGAAATGGCTCTTGTATGATGCGCTCTAGGTATATACTGAAAAGTACTAGGGACATTATGCATCCTTGCCGAACTCCCACATTTGTTTTAAAGTACTCTCCAATGCTATTGTTTGATACGACAGCACTACTTCCATTTTTGTGTAAAGTGATTTCACAATGTTTGTGATTGTGGTGTAAAAATTATATTGTTCCATCATGTGCCACAGACCATCATGCCAACACTGTCGAAGGCATTTGTAAAATCAATGAAATTGTGATATAGATCACGTTGGTGCTGAATATGTTTTTCAATTATAATTAGGATGTTAAATAGTTGTCCAACCATGTTTCTGTTTGCTCTGAAGCCAGTTTGTTCTTCTGCAATTATTTCTTTCGACTTGTGCTTTATTCTGTTCAGTAGTATTTTGAGCATCACTTTTTGGGTGCGTTATAAGGCTAATGGTTATGTACTTCTTATACACTTTCTTCTTCTTCGTACGCCTTGCGATGGACCCTCTGAAAGCATTCCGTCGACCGTCCTGAGAAGGACGTACGAGGGTGATCTGCGTTGTTTCATGTTTTACAGCAAGCTGCGTTATCTGCACCTTTCGATCTGACACATCCGTCTTCAGCCAGCATTTTTTGGGCCGTGTTTGCATTTCCGTATCTTCGATCCCTAGTACTTGACCAGGCTACAGCAGGGTTGCTGTACTCCTGTTTCCAGGTCCACTGCCTGGAAGTGTGCTGAGGGTCTTGGTCAGCTGTGGTTTGCTGACCCTGATGCTCGACCAGCTGTGGTTTGCTGACCCTGATGCTCGACCAGCTATGAAGCGCCAGCCGGTGCAATCTGGTGTGCATGTCATCTCTTGGCCCATTATACACGTTCACATTTCCTTTCTTTGGTATTGTAATAAATTTTTTTAAATATATTAATAGTTAATATGATTTTAATAGATTTTAATACATTAATATTAATTTCTTTTAATATATTTTCTTATTGATTTATAAATGCAATAATTACCGACACACAAATTTAAATGTCAGTGATATTTAAAAATATGAAATTTGATATATTTGGCCATATTCTGGCAACCATATTTTCTTAATATCCAAACTCAACAATATTGATTATTTCTGGTCCCATTTTGCTAATTAAAATTGTTAATTAAAAACTGACACGAAGGCGAAACTGCAGCAGAAAATAATAGTACAGCGAAGACAACACCTACATTTGAGAAATACCCAACGCCTAAAGCTAAATACACACATAGGATCACACTAATTTACGATGTAGGCTAAAAATATAAGAAGTAATTAAGGCAGCAGACATCTTAGTAGCACAGAGTCGTGGCAAATATGGACGTTGTCTACAAATGTTGCGTCTTGGGTGCTCTGGTAATATTCGCTTGTTTAGTTATTTTATTCTAATTATATACCTATACACATTTATAGCTATCTATCTATCTATCTATCTATCTATCTATCTATCTATCTATCTATCTATCTATCTATCTATCTATCTATCTATCTATCTATCTATCTATCTATCTATCTATCTATCTATCTATCTATCTCTCTGTCTGTCTGTCTGTCGGTCTGTCTGTCTATCCATCCACCCACCCATCGATCCATCTATCGATCCATCCATCCATCCATCCATCCATCCATCCATCCATCCATCCATCCATCCATCCATCCATCCATCCATCTATCTATCTATCTATCTATCTATCTATCTATCTATCTATCTATCTATCTATCTATCTATCTATCTATCTATCTATCTATCTATCTATCTATCTATCTATCTATCTATCTATATATATCTATCTACCTATATATATATATATGTCTATATGTCTGTCTATATATCTAATTAATATATCGAATCTATCGAATATGTCCTGTCTTGACCAAACCTAACCTAACTTAATTTAATCTGATCTGATCTGGTCTGGTCTGATCTGATCTAATCTAATCCAATCTAATCTAATATAATCTAATCTAATGTAATCTAAATTATTTATCCATCTGTCAATATGTCTGTCTATCTACCTGCATATCTGTCTACATTTTTTTCTGTCTGTCGATTATATCTTTCTATGTACTATGTTATCACCAATCTAAGCATCCCAATGTATCTGTCTATGTGTTGCTATTGGAAACACTATGATTGATTTATTTCAGTCCTGGCAATGATAGACACAGTAAAAATAAGAAATAAGTATGTTGTTTGTGCAGGACAGAAAGTCGAAATGTGATGTAGCAATATGCTATTCATAATATGTACATTGTTGTGATAAGGAATTACTTGAGATTATATAGAGACAGTTCTGTTGTATGAAAGTGAATCGTGGACAATCCGCAAAATGTTTAAACAATATATAGAGACAGTAGAGATGTGGAGATAGAATAATGCTGAGAATATCATGGACAAATAAGAAACGTGATGAAGGCATCTTGAAAGAAGTAAATTGGAAAGGAAATTTGCTCACTCGAATCTGGGTAGTCTCCATTCTTTGGTCACTTCATGAAGAAAGGAAAATGGAGCAAATTGTGATAACACGCGGGTTGAAGAACAAGACGGGAATAGGGAAGACTGCGACAGAAGATGTTTGGCAGCCTGGCATTTTAGTATGGGACAACATCGGTATCAGAAATGGTATGCACGAGACAGAAGATGTTTGGCAACCTGGCATTTTAGTATGGGACAACATCGGTATCAGAAATGATATGCACGAGACAGAAGATGTTTGGCAGCCTGGCATTTTAGTATGGGACAACATCGGTATCAGAAATGATATGCACGAGACAGAAGATGTTTGGCAACCTGGCATTTTAGTATGGGACAACATCGGTATCAGAAATGATATGCACGAGACAGAAGATGTTTGGCAGCCTGGCATTTTAGTATGGGACAGCATCGGTATCAGAAATGATATGCACGAGACAGAAGATGTTTGGCAGCCTGGCATTTTAGTATGGGACAACATCGGTATCAGAAATGATATGCACGAGACAGAAGATGTTTGGCAGCCTGGCATTTTAGCATGGGACAACATCGGTATCAGAAATGATATGCACGAGACAGAAGATGTTTGGCAGCCTGGCATTTTAGCATGGGACAACATCGGTATCAGAAATGATATGCACGAGACAGAAGATGTTTGGCAGCCTGGCATTTTAGTATGGGACAACATCGGTATCAGAAATGATATGCACGAGACAGAAGACTGTGAACAGACATAACCAAAGTTAACACGGCATTGACTACAGGAATATACATTAGAACACAAATATATGAAAACTGAGACTTGACATGTATTATTTTTGTATTTCTCTAGGCTCTCATTGTCCTAACTGATGCGTCATACTACGAAGAACACCACAAACACCATGGTAGATATATTTTGTCATATAGTTTTATCAATATTAAATCTTATCCATAAAACAGGTCACATAGATAAGCTTTTAGAAGAAAACAAATTGATTAAAAGGCTTAAGGTTGAAACCGACTGGCTGGTTATGTGGTTTGATGATGAAATAAATAATATATTTATTTTATAATTTAACTTTTTGGTTTAACTTAAATTTGCTAACATGACTTTTAAAAGCGCACTCACATCGAACCGGTGATGTGATGTGCATGGATCACTAACACATACATTAGAGCACATACGACATGACGTCTCAACTTCGCCGTTAACAGACCGAGAATACGGCTCACTGAATAACATTTGTTTTTAATTTATCGAAGATACACAAGATATAACTATCCTATTACGTGTTTCTGTCGATATAATAAAACACGGCATCAGCTCGAAGATTGTACTGAACGAGTTACTATTTCGCTTAATTAACGTCTGCAAGAGTAAACCCCCGCACACACACAAGCCTATATGTCCGACACTAAAACGGAGGTGTAGTGATCGCCTATGATCAGGACAAGTTACGAGATTCAACTTCCACAATTGGAAATATTCATAACGTTCATATAGAAATGGCACGCTACTGAACGTAAACAAGTGTTAAAAAAAGACTTACCCCCAAAAATACTGAATCTATGGCTGACTCTATTTAGTACACTAAATAGAATGTGTTAAAATCTATATCAGTACTTATAAGAAACATGAATATTGAACGTGTACGTATATTTCTTCTTCTTTTTCTTTCTGTCCTCGTGTACCTTTCGGTGTTGAGGGGAGAGTGAGTGTACGGTCTTTTGCCCTTCTATTTGCCTCCTCTGCTGTTATATTTCCGAGTGTCTCTAATACACTATCTATCCACCTTTTACGAGGGCGTCCAATAGGTCTCCTGTTTTCGTATCGTTTGTTAAGTGTTTTTTGGATAATACTTTGCTCTTTCTGGCTGGTTATGTGGCCGTACCATTTAACTTGTTGTTTCTGTATGTATTCTATTGTTGGCTTGATCCCTAATTGTTTCCTTAGTGCTTCATTCCTGATTTTGTCTCTCAAGCTAACTCCAATCATACGTCTCACACATTTCATTTCAGTGGTGTTAATCTTATGTATTGTTCTAGAATCTAATGTCCAAGTTTGACACTGATAACACAATGTTGGTAAGAAATTGGTGTTGAAAAGCGCTTTCTTTGTTTCTAGTGTAATATCTTTGTTTCTTAGTAAAGGTGTTAATTGACCAATGATCTGACAGGCCTTATTACATCTTGCGTTTATTTCTGCTTCTGTACTTATAATAAACATGAATATTGAATGTGTACTTATAATAAACATGAATATTGAATGTGTACTTATAATAAACATGAATATTGAACAAACAGCTAGAACACAGAATTGATGACTTGTATGTGTAGATATATAGAAGAATAAGTAAAACTTCGTGGAAAGAGAACAGAACCAACGTAGATGTTCTGACAGCACTGCGTATGAAAAAATAAATATTAAAGGAAATAAAATCAAATGCTAGAACAGAGGGTGGGGCACTTATGGAAATTCCCCACGTGCTTTGAGGCCAGTTTCTAATCAAGAATCAAGGACAGTATAAATGACTTTGCAGGCCGGATTCCCCCCTCCCCCGACCGTATTTAACCCACCACTGCATTAAATAAAATTTATTTAAGAGAAGAAAAAAATATTTACATTTAAATATTAATCATTTGGTACATTTTTTTAGTGATTGCTTTTACTCTTTTTTTTTACACCAGGATGCCATATTGTTCGTCTTTTAAGCAGACTACACCGTGAAGACAAGAAAATTTTACACGCAGAAGTATCATCTATACGCTTAATCAAGGAATTCCACGACAGTGTTGTTTGTATACGGAAGTTAAATTATGGTCACCATGGTCACGCGATATTCGCTTTTGGTGGTTGCCGGGCAGATTTTGAAGTGTGTTTTGATTATGGAGGACATAGCTACTACGGTAATATTTTTACGCTATTGACGTTGATTTTGTTGTTTTATTGTTTTCTGTTGTTTTGTAGATCTTTTGTATTCTGTGGATTTTAAGTGTTGGTAATTTTTAGTGTCTTGTTGATTTTTGTGTTTTGCAGATGTTTTGGTTCTGGTTTGGAGCGCATACCCCCCCCCCCCACCCCTTTTCGATGTGATGATTATTTTGACTATTTCCCTTGGTAAATTTTTCCAATTGATATTTATCAATTATTCATTTAACAATCATTTTTTAGGGATAGACTTAGGGTTTAGGTTAGGAGAGGTTTTGTTTTACATAACTAACCATAACCCTAACCCTAAATAAATTTATATTAAAATTAATAAAGAATAAACATAAACTGGCAAACTTTTAATTTTTATATAATTTTATTTAGGGTTATGGTTAGTTATGTAAAACAGAACCTCTCCTAACTCAATCCCTATAAGCCAATCCCTAAAAAAATTATAGTTAAATTAATAATTGATAAATATCAATTGACACAAATTGCCAATGGAAATAATCACATTAATAATAATATCGAGGTGGTACGCGTTCCGAACCAGAACCTTATTTATTATTTAATAATACACTTTCGACATATTATATTAGGCTAAAACCTAAATTGTACAGTTTACAGATGAGTTGATGTAGGATTCAGAGAAGATAAAACCCTCACTATAGGCATCGAGTCCCTCATCAATTATGCAATTCTGTCGACTTATCGAAATCATCCTTTAAAAGTGATGAATTTGACTTTTCCCGTGATTTTTCATTGGCTGTCGCCACAAAGTAACACAAGGTGTCACTAAAAATCACGAAAAACGTCAAATAGCATCACTTGTGTGCGATGAATCTCGATTAGTGTACACGAATCACCCACTGTATAATTGACAAGGGACTTGGCATGTATGCTATCTACTATGGCTTACCGTTGCATTGTGATCAGTATGGTAGACCACTAATGACATATTCAATCTTTCAGCATGAGAATTTTATTATTTATATATTTACTTGGACACGTGGTTGAATGGATAGAGCGTCGATCTCAGGTCCATGTCGACTTCGCCACAGATGGGAGTAGATTTTCATCTTTTGGAGGTAAAATTAATGTTTCTTGCTGTACACGTCGTGGTGAATTAAAAGTAACAGAAAATTGGCTAAACAACAATTTGGGATCTCGAAAATGACAATATTTTGACCATGTAAAACGAAAATGACTATTTTTTCTCCATGTAAAACCGAAATGATAGTATTTTGACCATGTAAAACGAAATGACATCCTAAATAAACACACAAAAAACATAACTCAGGGGTAAATGTAACGAAAATGTGGTCGTAGTGTATACGAAGAACATGGTCACAAGATATCAAAGACCACCTGAAAGGGACACTCACAGGAAAAAAAGATTGGTTCACGATCTGAGTGAGTATTAAAAGATTTTGATGATTGCTACACCTTGTCCAGGATATACTTCCTGAAGATGATACTTCATGGTAAATGCTTTGACCAAACGTATCCATCATCAATAATAGTCATGTGAGGTCATGATTTATCCTTCTGAAGTGACGTTATTTGACCTTTCCCTTGATTTTTATTGATTGACTTTTTGTGTATTTTGTGTTACAGCCAATGATAATCAAGAGATATGCCAATTATCGCCCATTAAGTAGGATGGTTCGTAAGCATACATAACTAGAATACACGAGAGACACAGACAAACTGTCTTTATTTCCAATGAGTATAACATAGGAATATCGATAATTTACTCTTAAAGAGAAATTGTAATGCAGCAAGCTGGATTTGAACCAGGTCCGTTCAGATGGCATTTACTCAAATTGCAACTTGAGTCAACAAGTTTTCTGTCTTCGACCACACTCTAACCCTAAAACGGGTGCGATTTTAGTCAAAACTTTCCAAGATTCTATGCATATGGACCGGCATAACGACACACAGAAAACAACAACACGTATATTTGTGGTTCTTACAAGTGTACATATCAGTGCAGCGTTGGTGTTGTTGTCATCTGTATGTAACACGATTCTCTGTGCTCCCAGGAAAACAAAGAAGGAGCGTACATCTTGTGAGAGAAAACTACAATTTGTATCAAGGAAAACACGCTGTATCGAAATGTCTTTTATATTCACGAATTTGTCAGTTTTAATTGGGTGATTTCAACATCTGCCATTTGTTTCTCCAATAGGCGACCACCACAAGCATGGATTGGGTCACATACTAGGAGACATTGTTAGCCATAAAACACAACATGACTACGGACATTACAAGCACGAACTGGGTCACAAACTTAAAGACATATTTGATGATGATGATGATGATTATAAACATGATTTGTATAAGCATTACAAACATGGATCACACCACAATCTAGGAGGTCTGTTTGGTCATCACGATTATGGTTTTGGTCATCATAACTATGGCTTTGGTCATCATAACTATGGCTTTGGTCATAAGTATGGCTTTGGTCATCATAAGTATGGCTTTGGTCATAAGTATGGCTTTGGTCATCATAACTATGGCTTTGGTGATAAGTATGGCTTTGGTCCTCATAAGTATGGCTTTGGTCATCATAAGTATGGCTTTGGTCATCATAAGTATGGCTTTGGTCATCATAAGTATGGCTTTGGTCATAAGTATGGCTTTGGCCATCATAAATATGGCTTTAGTCATCATAAGTATGGCTTTGGTAATCATAAGTATGGCTTTGGTCATCATAAGTATCGATCGCATTACAAAGTAGGAGGCTTGTTTAAACATCATGGATACGGTTTTTTCAAGTATGGGTCAGGACACGGGCTGAAAGGCCTGTTTGGTAAAGGTGGTTATGGAAATAAAAAAGGCGGATTTGGTCGTGGGCGTGGCTTCATATGGTAACATTTTGTTACATAATTGAAAATAACTGTTAACAATCGCGAAGAGTAAAATGACAGTAATCGGATGAACGTTGCCACATCTGCATGTCTTGATCAAGCATTAAACGAGAGTAACAGCTATAATTTTGTGTTGTTATTCAAGGTTGACGTGAATATTCCTGTGTATTTTGTTTGTTTGTATAATGAAACCATCTTTAATGCATTTCAGCCATCACCCCGTTCATGTCACTAGATATGGTATTGTAACACAAGGGGAGGAAATTACATTAAAAAAAGTCATAGCTCAAATCATTGAACCTATTTTGGGAGAAACCATAATATTGTAGAGTTGTGTTCTCATATAACGAGGGTCTGTTCTACTTATTTTTGTATTACTAACATACTTAATTCTCCAGTTTCTATCTTGATAAAGGGAATGAATTTTAATGCATCAATCATCCTCCTAAAACCAAATTGTTATTGTATTTTTGACGTATATACGGCCTTGATCCATTTCTTCCCTGATCTGTCTTACACAGACAGGAAAATACGGCCTTGATCCATTTCTTCCCTGATCTGTCTTACACAGACAGGAAAATACGGCCTTGATCCATTTCTTCCCTGATCTGTCTTACACAGACAGGAAAATACGGCCTTGATCCATTTCTTCCCTGATCTGTCTTACACAGACAGGAAAATACGGCCTTGATCCATTTCTTCCCTTATCTGTCTTACACAGACAGGAAAATTTCGACACTAGTTCTCTAACGTTGTAGCACTTGCGAGAGACCTCTATATAATGTTTTGTTTCGTTTTTGTGACTTGTCTTTTTAATTTACATTTTAATTAATTATGTGTTACTTTTTCGTTAGGGCAACGGCTTCACTAGTTTTTATCAAGATCTGAACTGCTAAGATTGTTTTAATCTACATACTATTCACACGACCTCCGAGTTCATCGACTATTTCCGATGGGATACCTTTTGATAGCAAATACTGTACAATACGAGAATCAGTGGACAGGTTTCTGTGGAACAAGTAGCAAACATAATTAAACGGAACGAAATTTCAATAAAGTCGAATATACCGATGCATCCAATATTCGACACGTTACGCGACGAGAGCTCCTGGCCACTCGAAATGCACGCTGCTCACTGAGTGGGAGGTGAGGGGCCAGTTCATTGCGCGCAAATAGTTAGATCAGTATTTTAAGTTACGATTTTTAAGTTTCCGAGATAGTGCAATAGCATATGAAATTAAAAAGTTGGTATGTTGTCACGTGATTTGTCCACTGATTCTTGTATTGAACTGCAAATACTTACAGTTTATATGCGTTATCTATTAATGCATCACTTGAGAGGAGAAAATAAAATAAACGACCTGAGATGTGGACGACACGGCTCTGCTTGATAGAAATTAAGAAATTCTTGAGCGTCTGTTCAACTGATAACAGAAAAACACAGGACTCAGACCATCTGACCATCTAATCAAGGCCATCTACATTATAAGACATCACTGGCTAATTAGAAATCCAGACTTCTTAATGACGCATATAACTATTTCTGTGATTCTCATTGATCACCATAATTATACGTTGTGTGATAGCCAATGAAAATCAAGGGAATATTCAAATGAGTCGTTAAAAAGGCTGGATTTCCAATTAGCCAATATATCTTATAATGACGGTTTTGAAAAAAAAATACAGAAATGATAGGCAGCTCCGAATTTAGCATTATTGTGCCATTTTTCAGCTCTGGTTCCTGTCTGGGTTTTCTACTAAATTAACTAAATTCATTGTGGTCGTAACTCTCCATGGGATTGCAGTTAGTGCCTCAGCCATTTTAACTATTCTTGGATTCCACCCTGGATTTGGACACTCCTAAACAAATGTCTCCACCGGGGTTTCCCTCCTAAGATTCGACACTGGTGATGCACATTATTTAAAAAGGAACTGTCACCCTCGAGTTCCCCTCCTCAGATTCGACACTAGTGATGAACATTCCTAAAATGTAAATAACTCTCTTTCGCCCAAACATTCACCGTGAATTTGAATAGTTAAACATGCAAAAAAAGCGTATGTTAGACTTAAAAGAGACAAATCATTCGGTAGCATAAAGTACTTCACGCTCCTCGGTGGAGAACACAAATTCGAAATGATTACGTGAGAACGAACGCATAAGAAGATAAACAGTTAAAAATTAAAGCAAGTTTGCTAAACTGGAACACACATACATGGAACTGATTATAGCATCAGATGAAAACATTACACCGGAAATACAACAAACTACAAGCAACTCTGTATAAAAGAAAATTCCAGACAACGAGTCTTTGTCAATAGAGGTAAGAAAAAGAGTTCTTCATTGCTAAACTTGGTGTTCTCCACGATGTAGTGGTTAAGAATTTCGTCTTGTGCACACGCGGTCGCAATGCGTTTAGTGACGTCTTGTGTACAATTTGGATTATTTTGGAGATCCCTGTGGATTGTCGCCTGAGTGTACGGAGCTACGTGCTATGAGCAGTACGCCGAATCTCGGAATGCGCCGTAATCTTCTTTGAGAGGGACGGAGAACATATCGAGTAAACCGGGTCAATGATGCCAAATCCTCTACGCATTCGAAACAGCTTTCAATGCTACACCAAGTTACTTCTGTCATATAGAAGTAAATCATGGAGATTTAGTAAACATATGAGCTGGAATCCAACGGCCACAGAATGTTTCTCTACAGAGGAGTGTTGAGAATCTCTTGGACAGCTTAAAATTAATGAGAAGGAACTGAGAGTGTTGGAAACAAAAAAATTAAGTCCACTTTTATTGGCAACATCGTGAGACGAGGTTGTTTCAAAATACAAGATGACAACAGGACAATATATATTATATATTCAGGAAGAAAAATGGAAAGAAAGATATTATAATTATGGATAGTATGAGATCTAATTGATATGATGGAATCTGCAAAGATTCAAATACTTCTTTAATTGTGGGCCATGAGTTATCCCGTATCTTAGGGTGAAGATTCTTATTTAGGTATCGATACCAATTCTTAGAGAGTATCACCTACACCGAATATTAGGTAATTCAATGATCACACATCAATTGGTTGAAGTCACACAAAGCAGCCATGGTATATAAATTTTCATGATTTTATTTTACATATTTACAAGTTTCATTGGTTCTGTTTTCATAATATTTCGTTTGTTTCTCTAATAGGAAAGTACTACAAGCATGGATCGGGTGATAAACTAAAAGAGATAGTTATCGATAAATTCGAGTACAAACACAAAAAACATGGATCGGGGCACAAGCTGAAAGAAATATTTAATCATAATGATAGGCGTTATAAACATGGACGTGGCCATAAAATAAAAGGCAAATCGAACTATTTGGATAAGGACGACTAAAACTGTTAGCTGATAATAATCGAGGCGAGAATGATACAGCAATTGGACGGACATGAGACTAGATCGCTATGTCGTGCTGAAGTATTAAACAAGATTGACTGCTATCAATTGTGTTGTTATTGGAAACGTGTGTAGTTTCATATCCAGATACATAAATCTGTGTCTTCTGTTGTTGTTCTTCTATGCATCTTGATTCTTAGGATCTTGCTCAAAAAAGCTCTTTTGTTCATCCACACTGATTGAGTCTTGAAGAAATGTGCATCACGCGGCTAGTGATTAGAACGCTGCCATGGCACGCGTGAAGTCTCGCGTTCAAATCATGGTTGAGAATGGATGTTTTTCTTGGGGATATAATATTAAAAATTAAACAAACACACGCCTTGGCGACTTAAAAATAAAGCGGTATGTATTTACTCAGCCTAGACAATTAGTTCTCAACTCCTTAACATTGCTATTTGTCCATCACATGATGATTATGACCATCTGTTACATCCACTTTTGAAATTTAGTTGGATATATGTCCTTGCCTATAAGTTCGCAGATGGCTAATAAGCCCTATTCGAGTCGCAAATGTCATTGGACAGTTTGGGCATGGAATGATCTCTGTAGACTGTTTTTTTGGTCTATCCGTGACGTTCTAGCTACACTCCGCTAATTTGTCGAGAAGTGTGCATACATTTCACGCTCCTAGAGTTAGTGTCGAGAAGTGTGAATACATTCCATGCTCCTAGAGTCTGTGGGTAAACCTTTTCCCTTGGAGTGAATGTTCGTCGATGACTTGCACCGTAGGTTTTGATTTAAGTGAGGAGGAGTTGTGCAAAGTATCTACCTCACTCTCTTGTCGGGCCTCATTTTGTCGGAACACCTTGGTGTTGATCCCGCAGTCAATGAGCTCATGTCCTTTGAGCCAATGCCATTTTGTGATAGATGCATGTGTTTTTGAGTTGTTGTTTTGTTCAATATATCGTGTTCCATTTATCTGGCCCTGGAGGGAAAAGCATTTTCCTGATGTCATCCAATGATGGACATTCAAAGAGGTTCGGAAAACCTTAACATACAATAGTGGTAGTGTGGAAGAGATCAAAGTCGGATGTATCTGATCACTGGCTAAAACAAAACAGTGACATAGCCTATCTCCGATCTTTGGACTACACTCTGTTCGAAATTTAGTAGTACCATCGTTCTGCTAAAAGAGAAACTAAGTGGAAGTGTGAGAACAAAGGCGAAAGAAGAGACATGATCAAATGGAAGCAGAAAAAGACAATATGCATGTTCAAAGAATGATAGAAATGAGGACCAGGGAAGAGGTGGAAAAAGAATGTGTGTCCTTTCTGGAAAGATCCGAGGAAACTACGCACGACAACTGACAGGAATGACACTAATCGTGTACACTATTGGATGATTGTTGGACTGACAATCTGAGTTCTTTGATAAGTGTGTTCTTTACCATTCTGCAGCAATATTCAAGGCGTATACTTCGGCTGTCAATGACGTGTACTTCGGCTGTCAAATTGACAAAAATATATTCCACACATGAACTTTTATATTTCAGTATTTAAATTGTGATCAAGAACGAGGCAATGAAAATGGATATTAACACCATCCAAGAACTACAACAACTTGCAGCGAACCGCACGGTATGGAGAAACATAACTTCTGCTCTATGTGTCGCCCTTGGTATCAACGGAACACATTAAACTAAATTAAACTAATTTAATCTAGAGAGGAGTTGGGCGCCGCCAATTATACCTGACGTCCACAGAAATAATACAAAAGATAGACAACATAGAGATCAAGATTTTTCTACACAACCGCATTGCTGAATATAGATATAGAAATCGCTAGAGGACCCTGTGTGTTGATGCATCCATTGCAGGACCCATTCGACCCAGACTGGTTATGGATTTATGGAAATGGATTTAATCTGGATAAACTATATTTAAAATAGTAAAGTATCATTTTTCTCCGTCATGGAGTCGTATAGAAACATACCATATTTTGTTTTTCGAAAAGTGCATTATCAAACTACCTCTGGGTCTCTCTGCCAGCAGTACAATTGCCCTACTAGATTTCCAGTAGGATTTAGTTCTTCAGAAAATGGCATGCCTTCTGTCGTCGTTTTATTGGTCCCAATGGTCTGACATATCTGGCATAGGTTAAAACATGCGGTATTATACCCGTAATTATCACTGACCAAAGGCATAATGGGGATGATGTTGTCAGCATCACGTCTGAAGCCAGTAATTTTCTCAGAAGAATTGATATCAAATTACCAGATTGTGGGGGGGGGGCAGTTATGAGCCGTTAGAAATATAAATCTCTAATTGAACTATAACTGGAAGCTTGGCCCAGCAGACTAGAAGTCTGTACACTGACCACAACGCTAGCACGATATTCTCTCTCTCTCTTTCTCTCTCTCTACACACACACAACCACACACACACACTACACACACACACACACACATATATATATATATATATATATATATATATATATATATATATATATATATATATATATATATATATATATATATATATATATATACGAGTACATCCAGCGGGAGTGAGCTACGGCAATTGTTTGTTAGGAATGTTCCAACACAACTTATGGCATCCTTTGCTAGGAATGTTGCAACACAACTTATGGCATCCTTTGCAACCTTGCTTGACTTCAAACATAGAGAATTCTAGAGGTTGGAAGAAGGTACATTTATTTTCGTGCCGGGACATGTGGATGTTCGAGGCAATGAAAAAGCGGATCAGCTGACATCATGCGCGATTGTGACACAGGGCGATGGGGCAATGGGTTGAGCAGACATTTTGAACTAAATAAGAGATATAGCACGCGAGTGTAAGACTAGTGGGGATGATGATTCTTTTTCAATGTCCAGGATTAAAGATCAATTTTGAAATGCGGTGTTGCTAGAAGTGAACATGTTGGAGGGGGCAGAAGAATGATGGTCAACCAGCTTAGGACCGTTACTGTCAGCAGAAGTGTAATGGCGGATACACTCAGGAGAGATCGAATCAACTATGGACGTGACGTTTTCAGTGATGATGATCCGACGACTAACTAACTAACTATAGAGAATTCGTCTTTTCTTTTGAAGTAAACCAGTGGGATCCAGATAAATGTTTCATTGAGACAAGAATACATGTGATCAAAAATCTATAGTGCTTTCATAAATAAATGTTCACCGATATTTACATTTTTCTCTGTAATTACTGAGCGTATTTAAACATTTTGAACGTCATTTTTTTCCTGGGTAAACCGTATACCTAAAATGGCTCATATTATTCAGCATATTCAATTTACACACATTCTCTTTTATTTTATAGGAACATTTACACCCATAAATACATGCAAAATTGTGCGTCGAATCCATACTCTCAGCGGCAAGGAATAAAACTGTGCGCGCTAGCGCAAGGTAACACAGCTTAGTGGGAACATTGGTCAAGACGGGGTTTATGCAAAATAGGTAAGGCACATATCAAACATTATGTCCAGACATAGCAAGAAAACCACGAACCATTAAGATTAGGCATCTGACATGTGAAAACTATGTATCCCAGACTTGACTTTAATACAGATTTAGCCGACACTGCGACGACGTGGCACACAGCGCGTCTGTGGCGGGCAACGTACCGAGTTCAAATCCAACCACAGGCAATTGTGCACCCTGAAAGCTCGGAAAGTAATGAAAAACTACTTAATGTATTTATATTGCCTAGAAAATGACCACATAAAAAATTCCGGTTTGGTGGTTACGTCCAGAATAGGATAAACCAGCAATTTTTAGCCAACACACAATTTCTGTAGCATATCTAATTAAGTAAGCAGCCATAAACCAATGTTTATTTTTACTGTAGTGGCTTTCTAAACAATATTTACGTTCAGTAGTAGGTCATTGGTTTCTGAAAGGTCCGGAATCCGCCGAGCCAGACCACTACCGCAAATAAAACGGCGACACAACAAATTTCCATTCTCTGTACTACATTCTTCTGGTAATCTAGTAGGACCATTGTCTGCTGCAAGAGAGATCTAGTAGAGCCATTGTCCTGCTGAAAGAGAGATCAAGTAGGGCCATTGTCTGCTGCAAGAGAGGTTTAGTTGGACCATTGTCTGCTGCAAGAGAGGTTTAGTTGGACCATTGTCTGCTGCAAGAGAGGTTTAGTTGGACCATTGTCTGCTGAAAGAGAGATCTAGTAGGACCGTTGTCTTGCTGCAAGAGAGATCTAGTAGGACCATTGTCCTGCTGCAAGAGAGGTCTAGTAGGACCATTGTCTGCTGATAGAGAGATCTAGTAGGACCATTGTCTGCTGATAGAGAGGTCTAGTAGGACCATTGTCCTGCTGAAAGAGAGGTCTAGTAGGACCATTGTCCTGCTGAAAGAGAGGTCTAGCGGGAGTTTAAGAATGAATAATGAAGAAGAATAAGATCGGTCCGAATGCTCAATTCATCATCATCATTATCAAACCCTTAACCCTTCAGGGTCGTAGGAATGCCACTCTGGAAACATCGACACAAAAATTTCGCCATGCCTCCCTGTTCTCAGTTTCTTGTTTAAGTGTGGAGACTCTTAATCATGTCCAGTCTTTAGTTAATATTACCAATCCATACTTTCTTCCTACTACATCTTTTTCTTCCACCCTCAACTGTTCCTTGTAGGGTAGTTTTGGGAACGGAATTGTGTCTCATGACGTGGCCAAACCACACAAGTTTGCGACGCTTCCCCACTTCCATGCGATGTTACTTTTGTCCTGAAAGAGTATTTATTTTGCTTCTCACTTATGTGTTCGTTTTATGTTCTAAATATTCATTATGGCGTTTCTTTGGGCAAATTGCCTACAGTGGTGTTTGAACCCTATACCTTGTCCACCACAGAGCCAATACACATGACATCAGAAAAACATAATTTATAGACACAAATTTTTGTTAATGTGTGTGTATGTGGTGTGTGTGTTGTGTGTTCGAGAAGAGAATCACAAATTAACATAAAGCATTTTCATAAAAATTCTTAAACAATGAAAGAATTAAAAACAAATTCTGCCATAATGTTTGTGAAAAAGGTGAACTCGCAAAAACATAGTACACACACATACACAAACATGGTACACACACACTTACCAACACAAGGTAAACAAATGAGTGGACTAATAAACAATTCTTAAAAGATTTCACATATAATGTATGTATCAAAGTTGTGAATCATACAACAACAGTTTACTTCATCAAACCAGAACTGCAGAGATCAAACAAGGTAACTATATTCACAGATAGCAGATCCATACTGGAATCAATCCAGAGCATCAGAAATGAAAGCCTTCTGGGATCAGACACAGGTTCAGACACATCCAAAAATCATCTGATATTGCGCTTCAATGGATACCATCACACGTGGAATCATGGAAAATGATATAAAAGATGCTCTGTCAAAAACTGGTAACGAAATAGAATAACACATACATCCCTTGTCCTACAGAGTAGCAAAAACAATAATCCAGAACACATATACATCAAAGTGGAAGACAAACATGATGCAATGCATCACTTCCAAAAATACCAATAAACCACACTATTTCGCCTTAAAACTGCATCCTAGTTTTAGACCCATTTAGACCCATCACTGCAGAGTGATGGGTCACCTTTACCAACTGAGGATCTCATTCACAGATGAATGTCCATATGGATCCGGAACTCAGACTCCGGAACACATACTTCAGAACTGCATAATATGCAAAGAGCACAGACTTCGGACATGGCCAGTTGATACAGGTTTGAGGTAAAAACTATTGGGCAGCTGCTCTGACAACCTGGAGAAGACAGCGAACGTCACCCTGACGACAGACCTGACAATATGACATGACCACAGATACTGATCACAGAAGTAAATATAACAATTTCAATGCGCATAGATTTGACGACATCAACTGTACTCAGGTTTCTAGATATTCATTTTTAACTAGTCTTTTTTAAAATCAATTATATAACCCTGATACATATACATACATAGTGGAATACCATTATAACAACATGGTCCGGACCGACAAAATATGTGTATGTATGTAATAATACATTCGCTATATACATTACATACACACACATACAAAACATATATACACTTCGTCGAAAGTCGTTTGGACACAATGAAATTAACACATGAAAGTGGCTATTTTGAGAATAAGCTCCAACTATTCTTCTATCCAGAGCATACATAACATAAAACCAAGTTGTCTGTAGTCGTATTTACTGATGCCTGATTTATGTCTCAGATGATAATGTTGTGTTTTTGATAAAGGTATAATGCTCGAAACGTCGATTTCTGTGTATTTTCAATGATTAACAGCACGATGTTACAGTGTTATAACTTTTTCATTTCATTGAAAGTAATTTAAGCCATTTCTACACTGTAAAAAACAACTGAGTTCTCTTCGTCCAACCCATTTTTAATTTACCACAAGTTTTATGGAAAGACGACTCGTGACTGAATGATATCACGCAGCCATAGGCGAAACTATGCAGGGACATGTGACTGGAAGCGCCAAAAAAAATCCCAGGAGGGGTAATAACATAAATTCGTCTATGTAAGGGGAGTGCATAATCAAGAACTAGCACAGGACTTTAAATCGTCTAATTTTGATGGTGCACAGTTTTATGCACGCCCTAATATATAAGCCTACGGTAAATATTTAAAACAATGGGAGTTTATTAATCTAGGTTAACATAGTAACATAATGCACATCACACAACATACATACGTCACAAGACAAAATAAACAAAAGCGAAGAATTGTTACAAGCGTCGTTTAACAAGCCTCTGACTGATAACTTATAACTCTATCCAAATACATCGATTTGGGGTATTTGTTACCTCTAATATTTTATTAATAGTGTATGTCCTGATATGACCTAACTGGACTTTGTCCGCTGGTTGAAAGGCACACCTCTCCAAAAGAGAGGCAAACTCATTAACTAACATGCCTCTGACTGACAGTGATTTACGACTCATACCACACACACAAAAATACTATAGGAAGTTATGGTAACTGAATTATCGCAACCTCCACTACTTTGTATGGTAGAAAGCTCTGATATAACTAATTTGGACTATTTGTCCGCGGTTGAATTAGGCGTACCTTGTCATGACAGGTACACTTTACTTTACCCCCCCCCCCCCTTCCAACAAAAAAAACCCACCTGATTTACTATATACTAAGTTATATACAATCATATCAGAGCTCTTGCCACTGAAGGAATTGCCCTAATTTACTAGATTCACGTATATATGTATGCGAATGTGATATAGATCATTAAAAAATATACCTTCAGATTTTATAATTGTTTTATTAACAAATATTTATCTTTGTACATTATTTTATCCCATTAGAACACTCCCACGATCTCGTTCTGTTGATAATCTCTTGAAGTTAATTACATTTTCATGGTCCGGACACGCTCCATGGCAAAAGTAAATGAAATATGCTTCCAACGAAAATATATTGACCACATTGTTATATTGATCGGTTTGTTGCTGCGAGTCCATTCACAATATAGTCCTGTGGCAAGACTATTGATAATACAAAACGTATTGGACAATTGGAAAACAGCTTTCTAAAATGACACATTTGATTTTTCTCGTGTTTGTCACTGTCTGTCGATACAAAGTTACCACTGAAAATCACGAGAAAAGTCAAATGACTTATTTTCGAAGGCTTCTTTCCAATTGGCAAGCAGGTCTTAAATTTGAATAATAAAGTGATA
The DNA here is from genome assembly GCA_034231615.1 of Meghimatium bilineatum. NCBI lineage: Eukaryota > Metazoa > Mollusca > Gastropoda > Stylommatophora > Philomycidae > Meghimatium > Meghimatium bilineatum. The sequence goes on along the minus strand of CM067319.1, from coordinate 6,576,227 downwards.
CTATTTGACCTGTCCCGTGAATGTCATTGGCTACAGACACAAAGTATACACAAAGTAACCATTAAACATCACATAAAAAGACAAATAGCGTCACTTTAAAAGGGTTAATCCCAATGAATCCACAGCACTGTGGTTTCTATGAACTCGGCTAATGTACATGTGTTAGTCACATAATAGAGATACTACTGTATGTTCTTGCAATTTTTCATAGAACAGCCACCCGAGAAAGCGTGAACTAGAAGCCGGAGGACTCTTGTGTTCCAATGCAGTTCCAATGCATTATCATGTAGAAAAATAAGAACTGTCATATAAAGAATTGATTAATATTCCAAATTAAAACTTGAAATTTTGCTGTGGGAGAACCATGTTATAAATATTTTAAATATTGTTAACTTTTGTTGATTCTACATTTCCGGGATTTGTTTTATGATGAGAGAGATCTATGTCTACGTTGACCAATGATTATTTCTTTAGTGCATCGATTAGTCAAAAGGAGATAAGCATTTCGTCGAAATTTTCTTGATACGAAGAACGGAAACAATGGGTTAATTGCGAAGAAAAGATAGAAGACAATCTGGAGTGATTGATTCACTGTGATTTCTGTATCTGTGTTTGGTTCCTTTCCGTAAGCATATCTGTAAATATGTAAGCAACATGTAAGTGACTTTCAGCCAAACATATATATAATTCTTACAGCTGGCGGGAATTGAAACAGGTCTGTTCTAGCAGCACCGAATCGCTTTGCAACACAAGTAAACAGGTTTTCCGTACTTGACCAACCACGGAAAAAACCTTGTTTACTTGTATTGCAAAGCGATTCGGTGCTGCTAGAACGGACCTAGTTCAATTCCCGCCAGCTGTAAGAATTATTTTCATTTATCTTCATGCTTCCTACTTGAATTTACAAACATATATATATATATATGTACGCAACTACTAATGGTTTTCAGTAAACTGTATCTGTGAATATGTAAGCAACATGTACGTGCTTTTCAGAAAATTATATCTGTAATTGTGTAAGCAAGATGTAAGGGGTTTGAGTAAACGTATCTGTAAATATGTAAGCGACATGTAATGGTTTTTCAGAAAAGGTAGTTGTAAAGGTATGGGTAGCAGTAATTAAACTTTGGATTAATTTCTATCTGTGACATCTTTCTAAAAATCGATGACAATCTGGACATAATTGTTGATTGTGTGAATCGATCATCTGCAACCGCAAGCAATGAAACTCGTTTTCTGTTTAAAATTGGAAAGTTTATTCACAGATTTCTTTTATACCAAGAACACTAACTCTTAGCGGTATACAATAATTTTAGAAGAGACCTCCTACTCAGGAGGGTCTGTGTGTGCATATAGATGATATGCTCCACCATTTTGTATGCAGACATTCAGTATAGCATATATATATATCTGGCCCACCCCGGGCCAGAGCCCGAGAATAACTATCACACCACCAGGGAGGTAGGTTTCAACTTATGCACTGCTCCGAGACACTGCAGTCAAGATATCATTCACTGTGCCCATTCCTCGTAACCAATTTTCTAATGGTTATGCCGAACTTCTCTATTGCTCAAGGTATGCAACCAAATGTTTAAGTCAAAAGGATTGCCATGTCCTGAGTCACTGTGCCTCTACAATGGGCCTCAGCTACAGGATAAAACAGTGATGTCAGTTTCCTCCTCCCTAGTGTTGCGCAGTACATCTCTGGATCCCTCCCAACAACAGCGGGTGCATACATATAAACAAATAACAAAGCATAAAACACATTGTAACAAAAAAATAATTAGAAGCATAATTGTATAGATGACGTGCCATGAAGCTTATATAAGTAGATAACCTCAATATAACGACATATCATCTACTAAGGTTTTCTGTTGCATGGGTGGTTTGTCTAGTGGGCCATTGGTGAGACCCACAGACGCAACCACATGCGTTTTAAGTAGTGTCACAACTAGGTATTTTAATCTGTTGGGAAAGATATGGCTCCTGGACCTCCCTCATTAACAGCTAGTAGCATATCCTATTCAGGACGTACAGGTCTTCTCAACATCGATGTGCATTTTTTGGCTGTAGAGATTATATATGCAATATAAATATATCCAGTAGTGTGCCCTGCTTTTTGAACTGCCAGAGTGCACAATTTTATGAGGCGGGGGTTTGAATCTTGTATCTTGGACATCCGAGACGTACACTATCTTTTTGCCACAGATGCTGAATTCTCATCAGTTACATTTGTACTTACGTAAAACACAAGTTTTTAGAGCGGTCCGCTTAGACAAGACGGCCTATCACTAAAACTAGGGGGTTATGATTTGTAAACAAGAGAACATACACATTACAATACACAAAACATTGTCAAATGAAAACGTCTTCAAATTTCCCGTCAAACTGAAATTTATACATGAAAACGTCTTCAATTTTCCCGTCAAACTGAAATTTACACATGAAAACGTCTTCAAATTTCCCGTCAAACTGAAATTTATACATGAAAACGTCTTTAAATTTCCCGTCAAGCTGAAATTTATACACGAAAACGTCTTTAAATTTCCCGTCAAACTGAAATTTATACACGAAAACGTCTTCAAATTTCCCGTCAAACAGAAATTTATACATGAAAACGTCTTCCAATTTCGCGTCAAACAGAAATTTATACATGACCATGGACGAATGACCGTATGTATTTTAAACAATGTGAAATATTTTTTGAGGCAAAACCCCCATCCTGAAGGTAATAATATCTACTGCTCTGGTGATGGCACACCTAGTATTCACCCAGGAGTCTGTCACAAAAGGACGAAGGTGCAATGTCCCCTGGCATACACTTCTTTGTCATTCACAGGGATTATTTCTCAGAAGAAAGAAATAAGATATTGAGACAAGATGTGCCAATTTTTTGTGTGCAGACGACAGGTAATCAGCCCATCCCCAACTTTTCTTAGCTGCCTCTTACAACATGCATGGAAATAGAAGACTGTGATCTATTCATCCTAATTAGAAGTCCAGTCCCTGTTTGATACACTGAAGGGGTTATTGGATACAAGGAGTGAAAATGTTACAGTGCATTGGAAGTGAAAGATCTGTCTAAATCTACCTTTCAGTCAATCACTGCGAAAATATAAATTTTTTGAAAGCCAGTACCTGGACAATACAGTAATTTGGACACATATTGGATATAATCCTTCTAAAATAATGCTACTTGAATTATTCTATGATTTCCATTGTCCGTCGGCACAAAGTATACACAAAATGTCCAATAAAATCACAGGAAAAGACAAATGGCGGAACTTGTGAATGATTCCGATGAGCCCGTACTGTGTAGTTGAGTGACTCCATTTGCAATCCTTACCTGTTGAAGGTCACGATGGAAGACGTCACTGCACTAGGCGTTACCAGGATATGAAAACATATAGAATAGCATAGAGCTATTTTTAGTACTTCAGCATGGCGTCTCTTGTAGACATCACTGTGTTCCTGGAAAGTGTTACAAGTTACAAGTTACAAGTTACAAGTTACTAGTTACAAGTTACAAGTTACTAGTTACTAGTTACTAGTTACTAGTTACAAGTTACAAGTTACAAGTTACTAGTTACAAGTTACAAGTTGTAAGTCACACACATGCACACATATACATATATACATCTGTATATGATAATATATAGATATTCATATATTATATCTGATGATGATCTGATGACCCTTTGCGTCTTTACATGCGGTCAGAAAGCAGGCCAGTGTCAATTACCGAGTCATATAGTCACTAACCATCAGCGGTATAAAAGACATGAGCACAAATTTAATTAGGCCTTGATTCGTTACATTTTTTAAAGTCGCCTTGGCTATTTTTGGCATGCGACTCTAAGTGTATAAATAGTGACCAACGGAAACACGACAATAATTTAAAAAAAGGAACGAATGAAAGCCTAATTAATTCTGTACATAGGTCTTACAGTAATGTCAAATGTCACGGTTTCACGCATGATTGTTGCACGAGCAGATTTGATAGAGAGTACCTTGCCTATTTGCAGTATCCTCATTTCGATTATGTTGATTTTTTTTCTTAGAGAAAAAAAATGATAATAAGCTTGGAAACAAGCAGAATTTCAGCAAATGACAGAAAATGCATTAATGTACCATCGACAACTATAGGGTCTCCCCTCCGGATTTTCAGTAAAGTTTTACTCCCTTAGCATAATGCACACCGTACTAACCCGTAATGCAGCGGGTGAAAATTTAAGACAGAATACCAAAGTAAGAAATTGAAACAAGAAGTAAAGTGACAATAATTGTGTCACATGTGACAGGTTTCCTTCTATCAAATCCCTATCCCTCAGCTTTCCTCAGTCGCATTATACGGCACACACACACGCACATACACACGCACACAAACATGTATCATATATATATATTTATTGGATGTCGCACGGAATTCCATGACGTAAATGCTCTTTTTATATAACGTTCAGAAGAGAATGTCTATTATATTACATTTATATATACTTTTATATCCTCATAGACCCCCCCCCCAAAAAAAAAGGAAAACACGAACGAAATAGGACCGTATGCAGATAACCTGCGTGCAGGTTCATAACCTGCGCTGCTCAGAAACAATATGTTTAAAGCTATGAGCGTAAGAAGAGAAAGACTCAAACAAAAATATTTTGTTGCTGTGACATAACCGCTTGAATAGTCCTCATTTTTGCTGCTGTGACATAACCGCTTGAATAGTCCTCATTTCTGTGAAAATACTCAATGGGTTGATCTTCTTTTTTACTTAATGACGGTCTGTAAAATTAGTTCCATAGAAATGTTGCAATGGAGTATCGGCACAATATTTACAAGAAAACTATGTAAAAGTTGTATTTTGTTGTTTTTGTCTACAATTGTGTAGTTTGTGTGGGTGAAGGGATGTTTTTGTGTGATTTTTGCGAGTTGTCTGGTAGTTTGGGGTAAATGTACTTTTTTTAAGCAACAAAAAAACAAAACAAACCGATGAGCCAGTAATATTTTTGAGAAAAAAAAACAATTAGACAAGTAATATTTTTAAACACAAAGAAGATTTGACAAGTAATATTTTTGTCTAAGTTATGAGTAGTTTTTATGGCGAGGTGATGAGACAGGGGACGTTAGTCCAAATTTGTTATATCAGCGATATAACCATAAAAGACACTGGTGGTCACGGTTCTGGTAATTCAGTGACCACGACTTGGGCTGTTATTAAAGTGCTCAGAAGGTGTGTAGGATTGACTTCATTGTACTTTTTTAATCCACATGTACTCCGTCTCTCTAAGAGATGCGGCGCGTCGCCTGCCGAGAGTATTATCCATACGTAACTAAAAGGTAAAGTCAATTTGAGTTATGAACCATGGTCATAATAAACGCCTTCCCATAAGTGCGCAGTCATTAGTTAACCAGAAACAGCATGACTAGCGTCGTCTACTGTCCCTGCTCAGTAGTAATTGCACCATTATTCGAGTTTTCCGGGGCATGAGTCGTGGTGTCCTACTTCCTTGTGGCTGGATGATAATTATTATAAATCACATTAAAACTTATGTATAGTTCTTATAAATCACATTAAAACTTACAGATACTTATTATAAATCATATTAAAACTTGCATATGCTTATTATAAATCACATTAAAATTTATAGATATTAAAACATACAGATATTTATCATAAATCACATTAAAACTTATATCATAAATCACAGTAAAACTTACAGATATTTATGATAAACACATTAAAACGTACACATATTTATATCAAAAATCACATTAAAATTTACAGATACTCGTACTTATCAATATATATTTCTGTTGTTTACTTCGTATCATATGGACATAGTTTATTTCAAATGGGAGCTGCTGTGTGCTGACAGGGCCAGAAAGGAGAGCATAGAATTGCAAAACTGTTGCCTGCCATGCATGTAGTACTATGCGACTAACGGTTGTTAGGAGTGGAATTTACTGCCCCATCCTATAAAGGGTCGATTTGACCGAGAAGCCATGCTGAAGTCGGATGTGTCAGGTCAAAATACGAAAAATCGCAAACAAGCTGTAAACCGTCAAACAACCCATTCTGTTCTCCTGACCGCAGCCTATTATTCTGAAGGAATTTGAAGACGAACGCAGAAGAAGAAATAGGAGTCATCGAAGACAACACAACAGTACCCGATGGGGGGATAGGTTTACAAAGAAAATGTCTAGAAAATACTTCAGAATAAGAAGATCAAAATAACTTGACAAACCAAACGTTGGAGTGGAACCTTTAGGATAAAAGACAAGCTGAAAGACCGAAAAGCATCTTCCAAATTACAATAAAAGATGAAACAAAATCAATTGAGACCTCACGGGAAAAATCATGAAGTAGGAACATCAAGAAATGGAGAGAATTTGAAATATATACTCTTTCGTGTCTCAGAGGATATGAGAAAATGGAGATTTGTGTATGTGTTGGCACTAATATCTAGCTATTGTATGTTCTCTGATTATGCTCTACAGGATTGAATGATGATTGGTTTTCGGACTATTGCATGTTTGCACGCAGTAATACTGTGCAGTGACAGAGCGTTGGTACTATGCGACTACTTCAATTACTTCAATTTACTTCAAACTACTTCAATTCACCTTCTTCTTGGTCTTCCTCTGTATGTTGCTGTTTCCACTTTCATATTGTATGCTCTTGCCGCTGGCCATATGGGTTCATTCTTTTTAGGTGGCCAAACCACTTCAAACTCTGTTTTTGAATATATTTGACCACTGATGTTGTTCCAACAGTTCTTGTAATCTCCTCATTTCTTGCATGATCTCTTCTGGTTCTGTTTGCTGCTTTTCTTAGACATCTCATTTCACACGTAGTAAGCGAAATTTCACTTACTTACCTCACACTTCACTCTTGTTGTTTAGTTAGTGTCCATGTTTGACAATGAAAACATGATCTTGGGATGAATATTGAGTTCATGATTTACCGTTTGTTATTCATCGGGATAGTTGTGTGTTTCAAGATTGGTGTTAGTTCATAATGTACACTTCATTCAGACACACATATGGATGTTGTTGACACTACATTCATACGAATATCCTATACGAGCATAACAAATTCTTTGCTATATGCCCACTACTACAAGTTGTTTGCTATAGGCCTACTACTACAAGTTGTTTGCTATAGGCATTCTACTACCAGTTCTTTGCTATAGGCATACAACTACAAGTTCTTTGCTACAGGCCTACTTTTAATACGTGAAGCTTCAAACAAGGTAATATAGGTTTGCTAATTGTACGAAACACACATAGGCACACACACACAAATCGACGTGTCGACCGAAAGGCCTTTATCAAGGATCACAAACACATGTAAATCAAAAACAACACGTAGGGACAACACAACTTGGGTTCACATGTAGTAAGTTGGTTGAAGTGATAGAAAATCAGGTTGTTATTTATTTATATGTGTTTATGATCCTTGATAAGGCCTTTCGATCGAAACGTCGATTTGTGTGTGCCTATGTCTGTTTCGTACAAAAAGCAAAACTTTATTACCTTGTTTGAAGCTTCACATATTGGATTTTAGTTTTGCGCAGTGAGTACATATTTTCTACTACTAATATACCGTTTTAAAATATAAATTATCGTTCATGAAACACAACAGAGAGTACTTACTGTAAAAGTTCGACCCCATGTCCAGGACAACAAAACAATATCGAAGACAAGGAAGCAAAACGTAGGCAGGTAGAGTAATAGAAGTAGATCGAACACATTCAGAACTGTCATGGCTTTATCACTTTCTGGTATAACGTTGCATTCTGTTGTAGAAGTATGCTTGACGGTGCCGTGTGTCCAGGTTTTGTAGGAGTAGACGGTAAAAGAAAAAATGGCTAAACCTGGCAACAGAAACAAACGTTACATAAATTAATGTACAATGTGAAATACTGACTAAAACGTATAAATATTAGGTTCCATCTCCGACCTTAATCAAAGAAATAATACTATTGTATGGAAAGACAGAAAGCTGCCGGTCATAACATAGAAGATGCCGGTTATAAGATAAAAGTCGCCGGCAATAAAATAAAAGTTGCTGGTCATAAGATAAGAGTTGCTAATCATAAGATAAAAATTGAAAGGACGGAGTCTGAAAAAGTTTGACTGTTGTTACGAGAAAGGGAGGAGGGGGGGGGGGATAGTTGACTAAAGTGGATTCCAACAGCAATGCTTTTTTTTAATATACTAATTAAAATGTTTGAATTTGAAATATTGTTTTGAAAAATATAAGTCAAAATGTATTTTTTTTACACTATTTCTGCCCCAACATTGTCTTTGTGGGTTACATTTCATGAAATTGTTGATAAGTGGAGGCATAATTTGGCGAAAAATAGCGAAGTAGGTACAGACATATCTACAAGGTTATGTAATGTCATCGAGTATGAGAACGAAGGTGGTGACAGCGGCTTTTATTTGAAGCCACTTTACATAGATATTTGTTTGAGTCATAATATAATGTTATAGGATCTATCCTTGCTAGTAATTTCGAATAGAGGGACAGAGAGATAGGGGAAAATTAAAAAATCAAGTGAAAATAGAGAAATAGACATAAAGATAGAGAGAGTGGCACAGGGAGAGATAAGAGGGAAAGACATATAGAGAGGAAAGAGAAAGGGGAAAACAAAGAGAGGAAGGGAAGATGGATATATATATATATAAGGATATATATATATATATATATATATATATATATATATATATATATATATATATATATAGGGAGACAGAGAGGGAGATAGAGACATTGATGTCAAGAGAAAAACGTAAACGAGAAAGCGAAAAAGATAGTCACACACAACGCATGAAGTGATGATGCGTAATATGTTCATACCATGAGGCTGAAAAGATATATAACAATTATCTACGTGGTCTTGCGATCTTACCTATAACCCACAGTTTGGCTGCCCCTGCACTATTCATCCATTTAATGGTGTCATGTCTGGTTAGGTCGAACAGAATGAGCATGGCACTAGTCACGATTAGGAGAAAGGTTAGCAACGGGAAAAAATGGCTGAAAGAGAAAGAGTACATATTTGTTACTTTATCTGCATGCTGATATTTTCTTTTTCTAGGCAATGAGTAAATGTGAAGGTATAACGTTCTTTTGTTAGTGAAACCAGAAATGTGAAGCTATAACGTTCTTTTGTTAGTGAGTACAGAATTGTGACGATATAACGTTTTTTTGTTAGTGAAGATAGAAATGTGAAGGTATAATGTTCTTATAAGTTGCATACACTCGTTTTGGCAAATCTTGCTGTCAAATATTAACACAACTTTTTTTAAATATTTCTTTGGAATACAATGGTACAGCACAAAGTATAATGTTTTATCTTCCTTAACACAATATATAATTTTTGTCTCCCGTAGTACCACATATAATTTTATCTCCCTTAGCACTACAACCCACCACATGCACTTGTGCAATCCGAATCGCTCAGCTAGAACTGGCAAACTACTGAACGTATTTATATTGCCTAGAAAATTACCGCAGCCAAAAAAAATTAGGGTTTATGGCTTAGGGTTATTTTTACCTAATGATTATTTTTTTCTTAGAAAAACTTAATTTGTATCTCCCTTAGCACAACACATACTTTTATTTCCATTAGTAAAACATATAATATGTACCATTCTTGTGTGCCGTAAACGGAGGTTTCAAATGGTTAAGGCTGGGATTGGGGTAGACCTAGTTAGATCACTAACCATAAAAACCCTTCAAAAATCACAATTTAGGACACGAAAGAGAGATACAAATTATACTTGTGCGTTGTGGCTAGATTTCAAATAAGTACAAGTTTTCTACTGAACGAAGGAATACACTTAGGTGGCATCAATAACAATATGTGTAAATAACAGTAGTTTACCAACAAATTTGAAAGTCTTTTTATGAAGTATCATTTGTTAACATAACTTTCTGATAGTCTCCTACAAGAACTATTCATCAACCTGTTTACAGAACTATCAATCAATCTATATAAATACTATTTATCAGTTTACATAATTATTTATCTGTTTAAAGAACTATCAATCAGCCTGTTCATATGAATATCTATACGTCTATTGGCATAACTATCTATGTCTGTTTTACAGAATTATCTATAAGTCTATTAACAGAGCTATTATCAAATTTAAAGAACTATTTATCAGTATATTTACAGAGCTATCTATCAATCTGCTTAGAGAATTATTTATAAATCTATTTACATAACTATAAATAAACATAATTATTTAACTACCTATTAGTTTATCTACAGAACTATCTATAATTCTATTTACAGACCGATCTATAAGTCTATTTACATACCTGTCTACAAGTCTATTTAAGGAACTATCTATGCGTCTATTTACATAACTATTTATCAATCATTTCAGAAATATCTATAAATCTGTTTACATAACTATTTATACAGAACTATAGAACGATCTATAAGTTTGCAAAACTATCTATAAGTCTGGTTACATAACTATCTATAAGTCTGGTTACATAACTATCTACAACTCTATTTACAGAACTATCTGACACTCTATTTACAGTACTATATATATGTTTATTTGCAGAACTACCTGTCAGTCTGTTTACAGAACTATCTATCAGTCTGTTTACAGAACTGTCTATCAGCCTATTTACAGAACTGTCTATCAGCCTATTTACAGAACTGTCTATCAGTCAATTTACAGAACTGTCTATCAGTCTATTTACAGAACTGTCTATCAGTCTATTTACAGAACTGTCTATGAGCCTACTTACAGAACTGTCTATCAGTCTTTTACAGAACTGTCTATCAGCCTATTTACAGAACTGTCTATCAGCCTATTTACAGAACTGTCTATCAGTCTATTTACAGAACTGTCTATCAGTCTATTTAAAGAACTGTCTATCATGGAAGATGGAAGAGTAAGATAACATCTTTACATATCCTGGGTGCGACATCTTTACATATCCTGGGTGCGACATCTTTACATACCCTGGGTGCGACATCTTTACATATCCTGGGTGCGACATCTTTACATACCCTGGGTGCGACATCTTTACATACTCTGGGTGCGACATCTTTACATACCCTGGGTGCGACATCTTTACATATCCTGGGTGCGACATCTTTACATATCCTGGGTGCGACATCTTTACAGACCCTGGGTGCGACATCTTTACATACCCTGGGTGCGACATCTTTACATACCCTGGGTGCGACATCTTTACATACCCTGGGTGCGACATCTTTACATACCCTGGGTGCGACATCTTTACATACCCTGGGTGCGACATCTTTACATATCCTGGGTGCGACATCTTTACATACCCTGGGTGCGACATCTTTACATACTCTGGGTGCGACATCTTTACATACCCTGGGTGCGACATCTTTACATATCCTGGGTGCGACATCTTTACATATCCTGGGTGCGACATCTTTACAGACCCTGGGTGCGACATCTTTACATACCCTGGGTGCGACATCTTTACATACCCTGGGTGCGACATCTTTACATACCCTGGGTGCGACATCTTTACATACCCTGGGTGCGACATCTTTACATACCCTGGGTGCGACATCTTTACATACTCTGGGTGCGACATCATGTTTACACGATGCATGTCTTCAATGACCAATATAAATTTTTGTTTGAAGCTACGGAGTTACGTTCTATGAGTGATTCTCTCGGGGCAGAGGGTTCGCTGTTTTGTTAAGAGGGATGGAATACATATAGAAAAACTCGAATACAAGAATGTCATTCCTCTAAATCTTTATTTTTTCCACTAGTGGTGCAGAATAAATCCACAACAAAATAATATATTATTGTTTTTATTGCATAATTTCATGTTTATTGTATCACGTCTTCATTTTTGTCAACGCTTCCATTCAATCTGATGTGTTTTGCTTGTATTATTTTAAGACAAAATATGTTGTCTTACTATGCTGTTGAGACACGTAGCCATACCATCTTTGACTGTTGTTCGGCCAAGACTCTCTTGGTTTACCGGTTTTTCTTTCACCATCTGGTACCCATTTTTGGGAGCTGCGTTAGCGCAGTGGTTAGTGCACTGACTTCGCATATGAGTAGTCCTGGGTTCATTCCCCAGTTGAGGCGGAAATATTTTTTCGCAACGGCTTCCGGGTCGACTCAGCCTTAAATGGATACCGGATTAATCCGGGACGTAAAGACTGTGAGGGAGAGAAGATGGTTACCGCCCTCATTTGCAGAGCCTATGAAATGTGAGATCGCTAACATCTTACACCTATACAGCATTAATAAATGCTATGGGTTAACTTTACTTACTACCCATTTTATGCTTGTTGTACAGTCTGTTGTCACTCATTCTAAGCATATATCCGATATAAATCCCATCGCTTTCTACTTATTGTTGTAGAAATAATGTTGTTTTTTATGTCTTCTCTTACTTACTAGTTTGACTTGAGATCTTACCAACCAATATTAAAGAGCCTTCTAAGACATTAAACACAATCATTAAAAATACTCACCTACAAAAGACGTAAAACAATCCTACTCACCTACAAAAGACGTAAAACAATCCTACTCACCTACAAAAGACGTACATTTGACAGAGACCAGATAGATCAAAGACTGGTACTCCTTGTTTAAACATCCAATTAATCAGGACGGTAATGAGGAACCCAACAGAAGACACACAAACTCCCACTAAAAATTGTGAGTAGAATTTTTTACGTAACCAAGTACGGAGTAAAATCACACAAGTACACGTGGACATCACGACACCTGAAATAAAGAATACCAGTAATAAGTGGTTGAATTATCTAGATTAACTACCAGAGCTTGACATACATTGGAGAAACCGTCATGAGGCTCGGTGATCGTTTATGTCAACATCTTTATAATATTGGTCGTGTTAATAATATCGTTTATTTTAGCGGAGAGTAGCTAGAAAGTCACAGATAGACCAAAAACCGTCTACAGTGATCATTCCAATACCGAACTGTCCAAGGATGTCTGTGGCTCGAACATGGCTTATTAGCCATCTACGAACTCATAATCAGAGACATAATTGTAACTAATTTTGTAACGCATGTGGTTGCATCTGTGGGTCTCACCAATGGCCCACTAGACATACCATCCTTGCAACAGAAAACCTTAGTGGATGACATGCCGTTATATTGAGGTTATCTTCTTATAGAAGCTTCATGGCACGTCATCTATACAATTATGATTTTGTTTTGTTGTTGAAATGTTTTACATGTTTGCCTGAATATATATGTACGCACCCTCTGTGGTTGGGAGGGAGCCAGAGATGTACTGTGCAGCACTGAGGAGGAGGAAACTTACATCACTGTTTTTCCTATAGCTGAGGCCCATCATAGAGGCACAGTGACTCAGGACGTGACAATCCTTTTGACTTGAACATTTGGTTGCATGCCTGGAGCAATAGAGAAGTTCGGCATAACCAGTAGTCAATTGGTGGCGGGGAATGAGCACAGTGAACCCTATCTTGGCTACAGTGGCTAGGAGCAGTGCATAGGTTTAAACCTACCTTCCTGGAGGTGTGATAGTTATTCTCTGGCTCTGTCCCGGGGTGGGCCGAAAATCCACAGACTTCCCAGCAATATAATGCCATCTAATGGCATTAGGTCAAAGGGCAGGAGCCCATGGACCGCTGGATCAGCAACCAACCAACCAACTAATTTTGAAAAATAGATATAACAAATGGTAATCATCATTTGTGATGGACGAGCATCAGAGTTGACAACTTTTTCTAATAGTTTTAACCAAATTTGTGTCCTCTCATATCTGTCATTCTATCCTGCACATTGGACCATAGAAATAGATTTGCGACCGAGTATCTCCTCAGCCACATCATGGGAACTTTGAAACGTGCAGGGATTAATATTCCTCACTCATTTCCTGTGAGATAGATTCCAAACACTTGTTGTCATATTTTTAGTAGTAGATAACTGGACAGCTCGGAGATTGCACCTTGCAGTAGTAGATAACTGGATAGCTCAGGGATTGCACCTTGCAGTAGTAGATAACTGGACAGCTCAGGGATTGCACCTTGCAGTAGTAGAGGCCAGCTCGGGGATTTCACCTTGCAGTAGTAGATAACTGGCCAGCTCAGGAATTGCACCTTGCAGTAGTAGATAACTGGACAGCTCGGGAATTTCACCTTGCAGTAGTAGATAACTGGACAGCTCAGGGATTGCACCTTGCAGTAGTAGATAACTGGACAGCTCGGGAATTTCACCTTGCAGTAGTAGATAACTGGACAGCTCAGGGATTGCACCTTGCAGTAGTAGATAACTGGACAGCTCGGGAATTTCACCTTGCAGTAGTAGATAACTGGACAGCTCGGGTATTTCACCTTGCAGTAGTAGATAACTGGACAGCTCAGGGATTGCACCTTGCAGTAGTAGATAACTGGACAGATCAGGAATTGCACCTTGCAGTAGTAGATAACTGGACAGCTCAGGGATTGCACCTTGCAGTAGTAGATAACTGGACAGATCGGGGATTGCACCTTGCAGTAGTAGATAACTGGACAGCTCGGGTATTTCACCTTGCAGTAGTAGATAACTGGCCAGCTCGTTGATTACACCTTTCAGTAACATTGAGTGAAACAATTATCTATGATTTGGAAATTTTCCAGCAAAAATATTCTTGAAATAAAGACAGAAATATATTCAGTATCATGAAGCTGAATATCTAACATCACGCCCCCCCCCCCCCCGATATAGGAACTATAGTGATAAACTGTAACTTCTTCTTCTTTATCGTTAATTCTCAAACTCCCATAGGATATCTCTTGTAGCAGACCATGGTCCTGATTTCCAGAAAGATGTAGTCCAGAGAATGGAAATGCGTTGCGTCGCCATTTTATTTGCGCTAATAGCCCGACACATGCGTCTTCGGTGGAAACAGGCACTGCTTTAATAATTCTGCCATCATCGTTATTAGCATCATTATCATAAATACCAACCATCATCATCATTATCATCACCTTCTTCGTCACCACCAAAACTATAGCCATCGTGACCACCGTCATCATCGCAACTACCGCCACCGCCCTCAATATCATCTTCATCATCAACATCACCATCACCATCATCCTCACATCATCACCAACCATCATTATGACAACAGCTATTATCATCACCACCATCAACATCACAACAATATATAACCATCGTGTCCATCGTCATCACCACCACCACAACTCTCTTTATCATCTTCATCATCATCGTCGTTATCATCGCCATCACTATCACCCACCACCATCACACTCTTTATCAATTTCATCGCCTTCATCAATAAATAATTATCGTTGTACACAGATAATGTAATATATTTAGCTGTGAACAGGTAGCACTTGACACACGATGATGATGATAAAGGAATCTCTTTAATTGTGAGCAGGTATAGCTTGACACATGATGTTGATGAAGTAATCTATTTAGCTGTGTGGTATCGCTTGACGCATGATGATGATGAAGTATTCTCTATAGCTGTGAGCAGCCAATAGCCTTGACAGCACATAGACTTTCTCAAAAAAGGTTTGCTGTCTCACAGGTGTGGGTGTCTCACGGGCATGGAAGTTTCACAGGCATTGGTGTTTCACCGGTGTGGGTGTCTCACAGGTGTGGGTGTCTCACAGGTGTGGGTGTCTCACAGGCATAGGTGTCTCACAGGCATGTGTGTCTCACAGGCATGGGTGTCTCACAGGCATGGGTGTCTCATAGGCATGGATGTGTTGGGTTATGAATGTTTAGTCCCCGAAGGACGGCATTTGCGTACGGCAGTATCCAAGACGAACACGCTTCTGCCAGGATCGAAGCATAAACTTCTCCAGGATCGAAGCATACACTTCTGCCAGGATCGAAGCATAAACTTCTCCAGGATCGAAGCATACACTTCTCCAGGATCGAAGCATACACTTCTGCCAGGATCGAAGCATACACTTCTGGGTAAGCTATTCCATCATTGTTCTGTCAGATCTGAAAACTACTCATCTACCGTGATGGTGTATCTGGCGTTCTGCTCCAGCTATAAGTCTGAACAAAAGGATCCATTAAATGAAAATACCTAGAAGGACATAATAAACTTGACTAACAAACATGACTACACCTCAACCAGAGCAACACACCTGACTCTGGACCGCAGACTACACCTCAACCAGAGCAACACACCTGGCTCTGGACCGCAGACTACACCTCAACCAGAGCAACACACCTGGCGCTGGACCGCAGACTACACCTCAACCAGAGCAACACACCTGGCGCTGGAACGCAGACTACACCTCAACCAGAGAAACACACCTGACTCTGGAACGCAGACTACACCTCAACCAGAGAAACACACCTGACTCCGGAACGCAGACTACATCTCAACCAGAGCAACACATCTGGCGCTGGAACGCAGACTACACCTCAACCAGAGAAACACACCTGACTCTGGAACGCAGACTACACCTCAACCAGAGAAACACACCTGACTCCGGAACGCAGACTACATCTCAACCAGAGCAACACACCTGACTCTGGAACGCAGACTACATCTCAACCAGAGCAACACACCTGGCTCTGGACCGCAGACTACACCTCAACCAGAGCAACACACCTGGCGCTGGAACGCAGACTACACCTCAACCAGAGAAACACACCTGACTCTGGAACGCAGACTACACCTCAACCAGAGAAACACACCTGACTCCGGAACGCAGACTACATCTCAACCAGAGCAACACATCTGGCTCTGGACCGCAGACTACACCTCAACCAGAGCAACACACCTGACTCTGGAACACAGACTACACCTCCTTCACAAACACCTAAACTCAGCAGCATGTGTAGAAGCTACAACAACACCACCTGGGGAGAGACCATAGACAATATACATAAATTGACATTCTGGAACTCTCGATACTGATCTATACCAACTGACACACACACACACACACACACACACACACACACACACACACACACACACACACACACACACACACACATACATACACACGCCTACCTAGTGTGACAATGATGGGAACAATATAAACTTCTAAACACATCACTCTCGCAGAAGTTTCACATATGTGTCTGTTGATGATTCTTCGTTGGCTGGTCGTATTCAATGTCCAAGCACTCTGAAATAAATATAATTTATCATTAGATCTTAGATCTCCATACAAGATCTCCATACAAGATCTCCATACAAGATCTCCATACAAGATCTCCATACAAGATCTCCATACAAGATCTCCATACAAGATCTCCATACAAGATCTCCATACACAATTTCAATACAAGATATAAAAATCTCAATGGTTTTATTTCTTGAAGAGCTCAAGAAAAAAATCAGAAGGCCGAATTGTTCTTTTTTCTTCATCGTTCATTTTCAAAACACCGCTGGATCTCTCGTGTAGCAGCACAGTGGTCATACTAGATTTCTAGCATGTAGTCCAGATAATAGAATGCGTTGTGTGGTCGTTTTATTTGCACCAGTGATCCAACACATCCGTCTTCGGATGTTGATCGAATTCGAAACACGTGTGACAGCTGAACAGACCTTGTTCAAATCCCGTCTACGACCATATGATTTTTATCTATAACTCCTCTGTTACCTTTTTATATTATTGAAGGGAGGCTGAAGATATACCAGTGAAAGTCGATAAGTAAGCTACAAACTAATGTGTAAATCGAAGATATACCAGGCAAAGTCGATAAGTAAGTCACAAACTAATGTGTAAATCGAAGATATACCAGTGAAAGTCGATAAGTAAGCTACAAACTAATGTGTAAATCGAAGATATACCAGTGAAAGTCGATAAGTAAGCTACAAACTAATGTGTAAATCGAAGATATACCAGGCAAAGTCGATAAGTAAGTCACAAACTAATGTGTAAATCGAAGATATACCAGTGAAAGTCGATAAGTAAGCTACAAACTAATGTGTAAATCGAAGATATACCAGGCAAAGTCGATAAGTAAGTCACAAACTCATGTAAAAAAGAACATAAATGCAACAAATTGTTTGTAAAAGTTGCATTGTGAGATTATAACATCCAGTTATGTGATCGGTATGTGTGGCAGACGATAGTTTCTCGTTATTTCTCGTTAGTGGATACACATTGCACGTGTGCCCTCGGAAACCCCGTTATCATCTGTTAACCTTGTTCTGGTTCGACAGTGGAATTGAACGAGAGTTGGTTGACCCTGTTAGCGGAGATTTTGTTCACCTGAGTACCCGATACCTTGTTCTATGGGGAGTTGTGCGAAGTTAAACGTTCAAGTTGAGGGTAGAAAAAGCGGTTCAAGGATCACATAAAAAGCTGTCTTAAGAACTGCAGCATCGATCCTAGCTCCTGGGAGACTACAGTACTTGATCGCCCAGCCTGGCACACCCAGATCACTGCTGGCATCACGAAATTTGAAAAAGAAAGAACACTGCGGGAAATTCACAAGCGCAAGAAGCGGAAGGACAAATTCTCCTACCCCGAACCTTCAGCACTCCTGCAAGCACTGCAATAGAACTTTCCGTGCACGAATCGGACTTATCGGGCATCTACGAACTCACAAACCAAATTAGTTAATATCATTTTTTAATTATTATATCTTTATTTTTTTGTCATCGCATTTAATGTTTTTCATGCCATGCTCATCTTCGCTTGCGAAGGAGGAACATCATCATCACCTTGTTCAAGCTCTAGTTTCCATATACATTGTTCACAAATTTGCAGGGTTTGTTCATTTATGTGGATACGATTCTTTGGGGTTTTTTTTAAAAACCGACACTATAGGGAACAATCGAATGTAGAAAAAAGATGAGAACAAAGAAAAGCATGAACAGACAACATCAAGGACTGGACAGTAAAGATTAAGATTACTCATCACTCGTGCGCATCGTTGAATACACAAATCGCTATAGGACTCCGTGTGTTCATGCATTTACTGTGCTACCCTTACTATCCTGACTCCGTGTGTCCATGCATTTACTGTGCTACCCTTACTATCCTGACTGTGTGTATCCATGCATTTACTGTGCTACCCTTGATATCCTGACTGTGTGCGTCCATGCATTTACTGTGCTACCTTTGATATCCTGACTCCGTGTGTTCATGCATTTACTGTGCTACCTTTGATATCCTGACTGTGTGTGTCCATGCATTTACTGTGCTACCCTTACTATCCTGACTCCGTGTGTTCATGCATTTACTGTGCTACCCTTGATATCCTGACTCTGTGTGTTCATGCATTTACTGTGCTACCCTTGACTCTGTGTGTTCATGCATTTACTGTGCTACCCTTGATATCCTGACTCCGTGTGTCCATGCATCTACTGTGCTACCCTTGATATCCTGACTCCGTGTGTCCATGCATTTACTGTGCTACCCTTGATATCCTGACTCCGTGTGTCCATGCATTTACCGTGCTACCCTTGATATCCTGACTGTGTGTGTCCATGCATTTACTGTGCTACCCTTACTATCCTGACTGTGTGTGTTCATGCATTTACTGTGCTACCCTTGATATCCTGACTGTGTGTGTTCATGCATTTACTGTGCTACCCTTGATATCCTGACTCTGTGTGTTCATGCATTTACTGTGCAACCCTTACTATCCTGACTGTGTGTGTCCATGCATTTACTGTGCTACCCTTGATATCCTGACTGTGTGTGTCCATGCATTTACTGTGCTACCCTTACTATCCTGACTGTGTGTGTTCATGCATTTACTGTGCTACCCTTGATATCCTGACTGTGTGTGTTCATGCATTTACTGTGCTACCCTTGATATCCTGACTGTGTGTGTCCATGCATTTACTGTGCTACCCTTACTATCCTGACTCTGTGTGTTGATGCAGCCAATGTAGTACCCTACCACCCTGACGAGCAATGGTCTTATATATAATAGATATATACATTTTTTCTGCGGACTTGGAGGATGTTACTTGGATGATGTTACTTGGAGGATGTTACTTGGATGATGTTACTTGGAGGATGTTACTTGGAGGATGTTACTTGGAGGATGTTACTTGGAGGATGTTACTTGGATGATGTTACTTGGAGGATGTTACTTGGAGGATGTTACTTGGATGATGTTACTTGGAGGATGTTACTTGGAGGATGTTACTTGGATGATGTTACTTGGAGGATGTTACTTGGATGATGTTACTTCGAGGATGTTACTTGGAGGATGTTACTTCGAGGATGTTACTTGGAGGATGTTACTTCGAGGATGTTACTTGGAGGATGTTACTTGGAGGATGTTTGTTTGTTTTGCGTTCGCTCCATTGTAACCATCACGAATATCCGTGCGATTTCCGCCGGGAGCGTGATTACGTTGTGCCACCGTTATGCGCCTTGTAGGCCTAGCACATCCGATTTAGGCATGCCTTGACAATTCGGGTGGGCTACCCTTAGCCTGTGACAGCCTCTATATCTGTCTCCAGGCACGCGTAGTGGCGACTCTTCGGCCAGACGATTTTTGCTCTCGTCTGACTCGCACGAGGTGTTCCACTGTCTATGAACTTGCCTCGTGTAATTGGACGTGCTGTGCCTGTGCCCATTGGGTAATGAACCGTTTCTCATCCGTGAGCCTGGTTCCTTAAGGGGAAGAACTCAACAGAGGAGTTGGACCCTGGCTCTTTCACCCTCTTAGCCGAGGTGTCGTTCACCGACATCGTGTACCCCTTGTCCAAGTTCGAGTCTCACACCACACGTTTGAGAGCAAGGCGCTCTCGAGCTGAGCGTCCTTGTCCCAATAGCGTCTGAGCCCATCAGGTACTGAACCCTTTCTTTCTTCAAGTGTATTTCCGGTGTAGGAAAACCTGACAGTAGAGTTGGGCCAGGGCTAAATTGTTGTCCCTTTTGTGCCTGAGCCCATCGGGTCGGAACCCTTTCTCTCTGCAAGTGTACTTCCGTTATAGGAAACCTTGACAGTAGAGTTGGGCCAGGACTACCATCGTTGTCCCTTTCTTGCCTAAGCCCATCGGGTACATAACCCTTTCTCTTCGCGAGCATATTTCCGGTTTAGGAAGGCTCGACATTAGAGTTGGGTTAGGTCTTCTTGCTTTACCAAACGCCAATGGATGGGTCTGGGTCTCTGCCTGTAAGGAACACAGGTAACTAGAAGCTCGTCTCGAGCTGACGGAGCTTGTAGTTCCCCTTTCCTAGGGACTTTTCACTTTCTATTTGCAGTTCGCGCTGCCCTCTAGCGCTGTTCTGCCCTTTCATTGTTTCATTGTACTCGGTATGAAATATATTTGTCTCTCGCCATGCATCTACCTTTACGTGAATTTTACATTGGCCGCCCCTCCAATGTTTGGACTGGACTGACTAGCTTCACTGTATGTCGACAGTGTCGCTATATGTGGTGATGCTGGTGGTGTCGGAGATATTGCCTGTCTCTTGTGCAGTCAAATCTCTTTCCATCTGCTACCTCCACAATCTCGGACACGATCCCCAAATGATTTGGCCAGAATCAGCACGAGCTGCTGTATTTCTGTTTCCAGGGTGCACCGCGTGGAGGTACATTTGGGATCTTGGTTATCTGCTAACCCTGGGTCCACCTAGAGCAATGCGTTCCCTTTGCACCCCACTTGGAAGATGTTACTTGGGGGATGTTATTACCTGACATTTACTATCCCGAATCACCACTTCAGGAAGATAGCATGAAACATGTTATCAATCACGAACACTGACTGACACTTTTAGAAGATAGCAAGAAACATGTTCTCGATTATGAACTCTGATTTCGTTATGACTTCTATTATATATAGAAATATATCTATTGTGTTGTTTCTGCTTTTACTGTTAGGCGACGTAGGATTGAATGACGGTTGATGTTTGATGCATGTCACGTGTGGTCGATTGATATATTTGATATATCTTTTAACCTGGAACATCCGACTTCAGAATTGCTTCTGAGTCTGATAATTTCTGGGTTGGAACAGCTACCTAAACCGTAAAACCTCATTAGTCGCCTCTTACAACATGCATGACAGGTAACAGTTTCCGTAATATTTGCTACCATGTCAGGTTCGGCAACACAAAATGTGACTTATACCAATGGTTGAAACAGCACCCCTCACTCAAAAAGACGATTTAAATTCCTACTTCATCTTCTTCAGCGTTAATTCTCAAACTCCCGCTGGATATCCTCTTTTAGCAGAATCATTATCCTACTAGATACCCAGCAGGATGTAATCCAGAGAATGGAAACGCGTTGCGTCGCCGTTTTATTTGCGCCAATGGTCCGACACATCCGTCTTCGGCAGTAAAATCCTACTATTAACCAAAACCAAACGTTTTTTATAATGATCTCACGACTTAATATCTCCCAAGTATTTTTCACTTCTTCCTTTTTCCCCCAAGTGCTTTATAGTTGTTATTTATCCGTTCTCATCTACTCTCTCTCTCTTCCAATAATCCCCATCTGTATTCCTAATTTGTCTAAGATTTGTTCATTTGCTTTATTTCGGAGTCCTCGAAGCACGTCAAAATCTCCCATAAATTTCCATCTCAAATTCACCAGATAATCGGCATCCCAAATCTGGGTGTCTTATTGTTGGAAATACGTTTGACATTCGCGATAAATTCACTAATGGACGCATAATGAAACACACAGACGCCCACAAAAGCCAAGATGTTCTCATTGAAATAGGTTAGCATCATCATCAAGTGCCGTCTCCGAAGGAAGGTTGGCTGCAACAGACCTCCAACAGTCTCTTGTTTTAGTGGTGCACTCTGCTAGACTGTAGCCTCCATCTTGTGATGTTACTCTCCCACTTGTATCTCTACCTCTTGCTCGCTTCCCTTTGACTTTACCCTCAATTAATATCCTCAACAAGGTGTCATGTCTTTTAATGTGTCCAAAATATTTCATTTGCTTTATCTGTATTTCCTTCAATAATTCTTTCTTCATATTAATTATCGTTATAACCTTATATCGTTATAACCTCTTTGTTTTCTTCTTTTTATGATGTTCTCCCTATTCTATATACTCAAAGGCATCAATTTCGCATTTTCTAATTTTTTGTTTATTGTCCATGTTTCTCAGTCATAAATTAATATAGAATATATGTAGCATTTTATAATTCTCTCTATTTTAAAACTTGTTTGTAATTTGCTTAGATGTTAATATTTTCCTCATGTCATTGAAAGTACTGTGTAAGTTTGCGTATTGTTTTGTTTAAAGAGTTTCAAACAAACGTTTTGTAATGAACATTTGGCTTGTACAATTTGTCCATTGTTGTCGCTACCTTTATTTTTTCTTAATTTGTTCTTTTTTACCATTGACACAGGCCATATTTATCCGTAGTCAACAAACCTTAAGAAAACCTTTTCCCATGCGGTTGCGTCTGTGGGTCTCACCAATGGCTCACTAGACAAACCAACCATGCAACAGAAAACCTTAGTAGATGACATGCCTTTATATTGAGGTTATCTTCTTATAGAAGCTTCATGGCATGGCATCTATACAATCCCGTAGTCGTAATCTTCGATAACAGTTACCATGTTGTTCCGACAGGCTGACGTTGTGCTTGAACTAGTTACGAGCACGGCGTGGGTGGGCGGAACAACAAAGAAACCTGTCGCAAGGATGAGAGTCGTGCCCTGATGTCGACGTCTGTTTCACCGGCATTAGACTCAAAACACCATCAAGTCGAATGGCTACTGGAACAGAGGGCGGAGCACTTATGGGAATGTCCCTCGTGCTGTGAGGCCAGTTTCTAATCAAGTATCAAGAAACCTTTAGAGAGCTGTTGTTGATATTGTTTTGATGCTCAGAAATTAAGATCTCTTATCTTTTATTTATTATGTACATTGGTTGATTTTTCCCTTGAGCCCCCATTTCAAACACGGAAGATTTTAACTCCCAGAAGTATACAATGTTTTGAGAAGAAATCTATTATTTACTTAGAGGGGGTACATTTTAAGGGTTGGTTGCCTTTTCTACCTTTCCTCACATGCAAAGATAAGGTCATGAAATCCTGTTCCCATGTCAAGAATCTTGTCCTGTCAGAGGTATGTCATAGGAACCCAGTCATGAATTATGTCAAGAATCTTGTCCTGTCAGAGGTGTTTCATAGGAATCCAGCCATGAATTATGTCAAGAATCTTGTCTAACCACTAAGAGAAGTGTACTAACCACTAGGAGACATGTGTACTAACCACTAGGAGACGTGTACTAACCACTAAGAGAAGTGTACTAACCACTAGGAGACATGTGTACTAACCACTAGGAGACGTGTACTAACCACTAAGAGAAGTGTACTAACCACTAAGAGAAGTGTACTAACCACTAGGAGACCTGTGTACTAACCACTAGGAGACGTGTACTAACCACTAAGAGAAGTGTACTAACCACTAGGAGACGTGTACTAACCACTAAGAGAAGTGTACTAACCACTAGGAGACGTGTACTAACCACTAAGAGAAGTGTACTAACCACTAGGAGACATGTGTACTAACCACTAGGAGACGTGTACTAACCACTAAGAGAAGTGTACTAACCACTAGGAGACGTGTACTAACCACTAAGAGAAGTGTACTAACCACTAGGAGACGTGTACTAACCACTAAGAGAAGTGTACTAACCACTAGGAGACGTGTACTAACCACTAGGAGACGTGTACTAACCACTAAGAGAAGTGTACTAACCACTAGGAGACATGTGTACTAACCACTAGGAGACGTGTACTAACCACTAAGAGAAGTGTACTAACCACTAGGAGACATGTGTACTAACCACTAGGAGACGTGTACTAACCACTAAGAGAAGTGTACTAACCACTAGGAGACGTGTACTAACCACTAAGAGAAGTGTACTAACCACTAGGAGACGTGTACTAACCACTAAGAGAAGTGTACTAACCACTAGGAGACGTGTACTAACCACTAAGAGAAGTGTACTAACCACTAGGAGACGTGTACTAACCACTAGGAGACGTGTACTAACCACTAAGAGACGTGTACTAACCACTAAGAGACGTGTACTAACCACTAAGAGACGTGTACTAACCACTAGGAGACACGTGTACTACCCACTAGGAGACGTGTACTAACCACTAATTTTCCGAGATTCCATTGAAATTATTTTGCTTATTCATAGTTAGTACTTAGAACATGGTCTCATACAGTGGCCCTGCGGTGGCTTTTTTCAGTGGGGACTAGTGTTATTTTAATTTTAAGGGCTACGGAGGTTAATGTCAATATTCTGAATCATACAGAATCAATAATAGAACAGCAACATTCCGTATTTTTAATTTTTCCCGAAATCACCAAAATAGATTTCGTTGCTGAAAGAGAGGTGTCTCGCCGAAGCAGACTTAGTTTTCTTTTTTTTTTTCTAATAGAAATGTAAAAATAAATAATTTAGTAACGAACCTACGACCATGTTAGCAAAAGTAATAGTAAATCTCACACCGGCTGCTTTATCTCTAGACCAGCCAGTGTTTTCTTAATTGAGTCGCATTGAACTATTTCAAGGTAATTTAATAATTGTGGTTTGAAATAATATATTTAATTATTATCTGTTTTGTGAGAAATGTAAGGTGTTACCTTGATATTATTACAATATACTTTACTTCGAAACAGAGACTCAAGTGAAACTGAATAACCAAACGAGAACACAACAATTATATACCATTCCTGCCTGCAACTCCTTAACGGGAAACATGCCGTATTTGATATTTTTGGGTTGTTTGTTGGTTTTTTTGACAGTACATCTGCTCGTTGGTTAACTTTACACTATTTTTCGTTGCTATTTTTTAAGCACTGACTTTTCCGCAAAAAAAGTCTCTCCTCTGAATATCACTGTGAAGCACTGTCAAATAATATTGATATCGGGAGTTCTTTCACTATATCTTTTCATTAACTGGATATATGTTTATTTTCAACACATTTAATACTCACAAAGCTGCCGCATTAGGAAAAAAGATGGAAAGTACATATGTTTATTATGGATTGCCTAATGTTAATTTGTCATATACTGAACGTAATGAAACAGGAACATTTTAGCCAGTTGTTTACTGTAATAGCCTACCAATTGTGTGACGTTATTAGTAGTGGCAATAACAAAAAGAAAACTACACCTGTTTGGTCATATAAAGAGACACAACTGTTTAGAAAGACAAATAATGGAGGGAAGAGTACCTGGGAAGAGGAGAAAGGGCAGACCAAGAAGACGATGGACTGACGACATTAAAGATAACATGAATACATCGCTAGAAAATGCAAGCCACATCGCCCAAGACAGAGAGAGGTTTAGAGAGTTCATTGGGAAGACAACGTTCTGGAAGGAATACGTCACATGACCAATTAGTAGTGACAATGCAAGGATATTGCTGCACAAATTGCAACTTGTCATTACGTAAATAACACTTTTACTATACGTACAATATCTTCTTTATATCATATATATTACTTTCTCGTGAAAATGGGGACTCGGTTAGTCCTGCTTGTCCAATGACCACACGCCACTGCTCGTACACATACATGTTACATGTTGTATGTCAAAAATTGTATATGACAGTTGCTGATGCCAAATGTCAGTAACAGTGCGATTCTTAAAAAATTCAGTACATATTACATGTGTCAAACATGTCCAGACATTACGCATGTCAATAATGTAATATGTCAGTTGCCCATTATCTATCCCCTGATGGATGATGGTAAGAATATCCACACTTGCCGCTAAGCGTAGGGGTGGTGACTGTGAGCTTTAACTGTCTATCCAAGGCCAGATGTGTCACCTTAACTGCATTGAATCCGTATTTTTTTCAGCGTTGTCAACCACGTTTTTTTTGTCAACTTCGAAATCGTTAACGAGCTAATGTGTCTCCAACATTTTATCAGGCGTAATAAGTAGATAACACAGAAACTGAAAGTCTAAGGTATAGGACACGGAGATGGAAAAAAAATTGGGAGAAGCATAGGTGATAACAAATAATATATCTCCACTGTTTATTATTTTCTAGAGAAGAAGGCGCCTTATTTTGAAGATCCACTATTCATCATCATCAAGTGCCATCTCCACAACGAAGGTTGGCTGCAACATACCTCCAACATTCCCTGTCTCTTGCTTTTATGGTGCATTCTGCTAGACTGTAACCTGTCCTTCTTGTGGTGTTACTCTATACACTCTCGTGATGTGTCTCTGCCTACCGCTTGCTCGCCTCCCCTCGATTTTACCCTCAAATAAGGTCTTCAACAAGGTATCCAAAATAGTTTATTTGTTTGATATTTATTTCTTTTAACGATTCTTTCTTCATATTAAGTATTGTTAGAACTTTTGTGTTTGTTGTCCTCTCCTTCCATGATGTTCTCCCTATTCTTCTATATATCCACATCTCAAAGGCATTAATTTTTTTCTTCTGATTATTTGTTTATTGTCCATGTTTCTGAGTCATACATTAATATAGAATATGTGTTTGTTTGCTTATGTGTTTGAGAGCCCCAGGAATTAAGAGCTATTAGCTCTTACTTCCTATGTGCAATGGGGAAATTTCTGAGCTTTGTTTCATACCCAGTAGACTTCGCCTTTCTGCTTAGTGCAATGCCTATTGGAGAAGCCTTCTACTCAGAGGGGGGGGGTATAGAATAGATGTAGAATTGTATAATTCTTATTTTTTAACTTGTTTGTAATTTGTTTAGATGTTAATAGATTATAATAGATCCACTATTGGCAGTTTTAAAATCCAAGATGGCATATGCAATGACCCCACTGTTTGAAAAAAAAATACATGTACTCTATGACAGGATCAGAATGTCATGTCTGGATTTCATGACCAGAAGCTATTATTTAACAAAATTGCCTTTTTTAAAATTGGCGTTCCTTTTTTTTTCTCATTTCCGAAAGTTGAGCTACATTTGCAGGAAGTTGCCCGCGAGCATTTCCTGTGCTCTTGTGCCAGCAGTTTCCGTTGCGATTACAATTTACAGAAGAATCTAAACTAGTCTAGACATATACAAACATTTTCTGATATTTGTTGCATATATAGAACTACTTCAGCACAGGATACTGTAGTATTTTATTTACATTTGTCTCCATAACATTTCTATATAGAGTTTTTCCACTAGAATTAAATGTTGCACATCTGAGTGTTGCCAGACATGAAGGCTTGTTGTTGCAGATATAGTTCTGTCCACCCATTTCTATCTCAGGTGTGTGTTCTTCAATATTCCAACCATAGTTCATACAATCTGTCCTCTAGCTTGTCCATCTATTCGCCTGTGTTTTTCAAGGACCTGAAATGGGAGCAAAGTATGGCAACACTGTTTTCCCTCTCATTCATGTCGTAAGATGCGACTACTGAGGTTTTGGGTTGAAGTTGAATGTCCCATCTCATATAGGACCAAAGGTACCCAGAATCTATGCTGAAGTCGGATGTATCAGGCTAACAGGCGCAAATATCGCAGTACCATGACACAACGTATTTCATTTTCCGGACTAAATCCTTCTAATCTGCAGGAAATGACTATAACGAACGCAGAAAAACAAATGCATCCATTGTTCTCCAGTTTCGGATCCATTGTCCTCTAGTGTTTGATCCATTGCTCATACAGACTTCCTTCTATATTGCCCATCCACTGTTCTCCAGTTTCGGATCCATTGTCCCCCAGTTTCTGATCCATTGTTCTCCAGTTTCGGATCCATTGTCCTCCAGTTTCTGATCCATTGTCCTCCAGTCTATGATCCATTGTCCTCCAGTTTCTGATCCAATATTCATGCAGACTTCTCTCTATATTGTCTATCCATTATTCTGCAACTCTTTTATCCCTAGTTCATGCAGATCTTTTTCTACACGACGTCCATACATCTTTCTACACAATAAACATCAAATCTTCATCTTACCTGTTTTGTTTTCATTCTTGCATATTTCTGAGCCGGTAGTCAAGGGGATGCGAGGGAGAAGTAGGGATAACCTCCACCCAGCCGTAGATAAGAGATGGGATTGTGTTGTTCATACTCTCCCTACTCCCCCCCCCCACCACCACACCCCATTTAAGAAATCAGAACATGACTTGCTTTTAATGGAAGGATTTTAGCTAAAAGATGGATAACATTGTTCCATTCAGCATTGTGCCTTGTCTGTTTTAACAAAAAACACAATATAACTTTTAGTGATAGGATAAAAGAACAATATTGTGTGCGCTACGGAGTCGAGGTTATCAACTTTGTTTTTAGGTACTCTCTCCTGGGGGGGGGGGCTGTCCGTGACTTTGGTAAGGGGGATTTGCGTAAACTGAGAGGCCCCCTTCCCCTCCCCCGGAAGACCATTGGGTGAGGAGATGGGCTCTTAGCGTTTTTTTTTATCTCCGCTTCACGAAGATGTATAAAAGTAAACCTAATATTAAAATGTTGGAATGTATGTGGATACATTTTCCAGTAATAACCCAATTTTCCTATAAATCTGAAAGAATGATGTTGGTTTTTTTTCGCACTTAAGCAAAATTATTTTGGGAGGGGGGGCCTTCCGACATTACTACGGAAGGGGGAGGAAGGGAGTCCCTGAAAAACTTGAAAAACTATTGACACACTTTATTGGCAGCCCTTTATCTAAGGTAGATGACCCGTTCTATATCTTCCACTCTTCCTTTCTTTATATCATTCATTCAGTCGACATTTCTCATTCATCTGAACCTATTCGCTGACAATATCATCCTTAATAGTGGTAATATTTTATATTAAAAAATTAATTTCATTGTTTGAAAAGGGTAAAAACGGCGTTATTGTTTCAAAAGGGTAAAAACGGCGTTATTGTTTGAAAAGGGTAAAAACGGCGTTATTGTTTGAAAAGGGTAAAAACGGCGTTATTGTTTGAAAAAGTAAAAACAGCGTTATTGTTTGAAAAAAAGTAAAAACAGCGTTATTGTTTGAAAAGGGTAAAAACAGCGTTATTGTTTGGAAAGGGTAAAAACAGCGTTATTGTTTGAAAAGGGTAAAAACGTCGTTATTGTTTGGAAAGGGTAAAAATGGCGTTGTTGTTTGAAAATGATAAAAACAGTGTTGATGATTGATTTCCTACCAGCCATGGCACGTAAATCCTTACCTTCAAGCGATAATCCTTAGAGATCTCCATTCACTTTGTGAAAATGACGTTCCTTGATTCAAATCCGTGACTTCTTGAACACAAGACGAAAGGCTTAACCACTACATCAAATATGTCACTTATTAATGGGCCTAGAACATATTGAAAAATATGGGCCGAAAACGACAACTGCATAAAATTATATGTATAAATATTGTAACAAATATTTATCCAGTAGTTTTGACAGTTTCAATATTTAAAATTTGGACAATTACCATTATAAGAAACAAAAATTAATTCGTCAGTAACAATGAATAATTCTTATGTCTCAACATAATTGTACCCATCTGCAGCACACCATCATCAACAAGATAATCAATCAAAAGTTGAACTCAGCACGGGTCGAACATTCATGTACCAATCTTTCAAGGAAACTCAGACATTTATATCACTGCTTCAGGCGGCAGGTTCTCGCGGAGAAGTTGTTTTCACGTGAGGACTAGCGTTTAGATTTCATCAGCGACGGGACAATCTTAGAATTTATCAAGAGTTGTATACCAAAAATCGGTCATATGTCAACAGCGCCGTTTCTACTTGTCGTTTTTTGTTGTACATTTAATCTTGATAAAGGTTTTTTGGTCGAAATGTCGATTTTGTGTGTGTTATTATGTGTGTTTCTAGTGATTAGTAAAACTTCATTACCAAGTTCCTAGCTATACCACTGATACCACTGACAAGATACCACTGTCCTTGACAGATCTGGTATATCCAGCATTGACACTATCCTGATGCAGACACAGATTCGTTGGGCAGGTCAATTGGTACGTATGTCAGACGATCGCCTGCCAAAGATACTTCTCTATGGTGAGCTGGAGAAGGGTAAACGATCTCAAAGTGGTCAATAGACAAAATGGATAGATGCATTTTAGTCTGTATACCCTGAATAGCTGCCAGAACGGAGAACAGAGCACTTATGGGAATTCTCCCTGTGTTTATTATTTGTCTTCTTCCTCGTTCTCCAATCAGTCAGACGCTGATGTGGATTTTTTCATGAATTGACAGGGTCGTAGAGCTTGTCCACCACAGTTATTTTAGACAGCCACAGTGTTCTTCTTATATTGTGGAACGTGTATAGTTCTGTAAAATATGTCTTGTGCTTTCTGTAGAATGTCCACAAGGGAATATATTGTCGCTAATTCAAAATGTTCTATACATGTGTTGTTTGAGTGTGTTGTTTGAGTGTGTTGTTGGAGTGTGTTGTTGGAGTGTGTTGTTTGAGTGTGTTGTTTTAATGGGGTGGTGTGACTGGAGTCAATCCCTCTGTGCTACTACCAATCAATCAATCCAGTACCATGCTGTGGCGTAGGCGATCATGTTTCACCGCAACTCGTTGTCTCTTATGTTGTTATTCAGTTGTTGACCTAATCCCGTTCAACAGTAACAACTCATCCAACAGCTTCTCTCTTTATCTCCCTCAATCTCTTCTACAATTGATGTTTCTAGTTGTTACTAAATGTTCTATATTTGCTCTTCTCATCTCTTCTACCATTGATGTTTCTAGTTGTTACTAAATGTTCTATGTTTGCTCTTCTCATCTCTTCTACAATTGATGTTTCTAGTTGTTACTAAATGTTCTATGTTTGCTCTTCTCATCTCTTCTACCATTGATGTTTCTAGTTGTTACTAAATGTTCTATATTTGCTCTTCTCATCTCTTCTACCATTGATGTTTCTAGTTGTTACTAAATGTTCTATGTTTGCTCTTCTCATCTCTTCTACCATTGATGTTTCTAGTTGTTACTAAATGTTCTATGTTTGCTCTTCTCATCTCTTCTACAATTGATGTTTCTAGTTGTTACTAAATGTTCTATGTTTGCTCTTCTCATCTCTTCTACCATTGATGTTTCTAGTTGTTACTAAATGTTCTATATTTGCTCTTCTCATCTCTTCTACCATTGATGTTTCTAGTTGTTACTAAATGTTCTATGTTTGCTCTTCTCATCTCTTCTACCATTGATGTTTCTAGTTGTTACTAAATATTCTATGTTTGCTCTTCTCATCTCTTCTACCATTGATGTTTCTAGTTGTTACTAAATGTTCTATGTTTGCTCTTCTCATCTCTTCTACAATTGATGTTTCTAGTTGTTACTAAATGTTCTATGTTTGCTCTTCTCATCTCTTCTACCATTGATGTTTCTAGTTGTTACTAAATGTTCTATGTTTGCTCTTCTCATCTCTTCTACCATTGATGTTTCTAGTTGTTACTAAATGTTCTATGTTTGCTCTTCTCATCTCTTCTACCATTGATGTTTCTAGTTGTTACTAAATGTTCTATGTTTGCACTTCTCATCTACTGCATTAAAATCTTGACTAACTACTTCTGTTTTCTATAATTTTTATCTCTACTCCATCATCTCTGATGACTTCTACATTAGTTTTCTTGGTTGTCAATGAAATTTTCATCAGTCTTCTCAAACACCAGTTGCCTGCTGCTCACGTCGCCTTTAAAAAAAACCGTCCATGCTTCACATCCATACAGAAGAATTGGCTCGGTTTAACATCCTACCATACACATTCGCATATACATTGATGGTACTCCGTTGCATAGAATATTTCTGATTTTCTGAAATGCTAATTTGGCTTGTGCTGTCCTGCTCTTTACCATAACGGATCACGTACCAAACATCAGATGTGAAAAATCATGCCAAGATACTTGAATTTATCCACTTGATTTAATCTCGCATAAGTGATATTAATAGTGCATCTTGGCGGTGTAAATGTCTTTGAAACAACCATTAGCTGTGTTTTATTGTTGTATATACTGGACATTTGAGTGCTATGTTACATGTTTCTAATCAAGAATCGAAGGACGTGGCAGTCTAGTTGATAGTGAGCTTGCTTTATGGATATAGCTTGCCTGGTTCGAAACTACGTCCGGACAAACAAAAAAATAATCCGAGTTATGATTTCTCGCCTGACCGTTCCTCAAGCCGACCCAGCTGTAAATGGGTGCCTGACGCATGGGTTGGGGAAGGTAAACAGAGCACAGGAGGGAACTGCCACCCTTCCTCTCCCTCCCACTCACCTAATATTTGATGCGGCTAAGTACATGAAAAGTTATCTTCATCACTGACGGCAGGGTGCTGCCATAGACCTAACCACAAATTAAGTAAAACACTCAGTGGAGAAAATGTATACCATCGTATCGTTGTGAGATAAAGCAAATATGTTACCCTGGTCTGATTCTGACACCCGTGACGCTTTCCACAAATTACCTCTGGTGGCCTTTAGGCGCGACAAAAATCTGAAGCACATCTTGGTCCACAGCCACCTCATGTCCTCTGCACCTGACCATTTTGGTACCGTGCGGTGCTCACGCGGTCGTTGTTTCACATGTCCTTATGTGGTTCAGATGCGCTCCATCTCATTCCCCAAGGCCAGTTTCTTCATCGATGAGGCCTTTACATGTGAATCCCGTAATGTTATTTACGTGATCATATGTAAACGCTGTGGTAAGCAATATATCGGTGAGACTGGCCTTAGACTGAGCGACCGCTTCTGCAACCACTTGCATGCTATCAAACACAGAACACCCACTCCTGTGGCCAATCACTTCAATGGCGAAGGTCACTGCCATCAGATCCTGCACCACCGATGATAGATCTAGGTACGCCCTCGAAAATCGTCTCATTTTCGAGTTGGGTACCATCAAGCCATTTGGACTCAATTCCGACCACTCTTTCGCTTAGTTCTCGGTCGTATTGGTCTTTGTTACGTCATCGTTTTGTTCCTCTCGTTCCACCTGTATTATCGTCTTTGTGTAGTTCCTGTTCGTATGCTTCCGGTATCTATCTTAGCACCACATTTCACTCGGATACGCATTCATTTTTACTTGTGGTTTTTCTATGTTTGTATGTTATGTCCGTATCTTGAAAAAGGCCTATTGGTCCGAAACGTCGACTTTGTCCTGTGTATTGTCATCTGTAGATTATATTCTGTGTTTTGTTTTGTTATATGTACCATATTTACATCCGTTAGTGATAGTGTGTAGTGTTTTAGTCATCATTCAGTAGGACTTCATTACCTGTTTTACACGTGAGTATTATTTTTCATGAACAGGTAGCCAAGTATGTTAGTAATAAAACTTTCGTTACTGCATGTTTTCCTGCGGAGAAGTGAAGGGATGCTTTCCATGGACTGTGGAAATAAAGGCCGCTTTGCCATAGTGGACGCCGCGACATGGACAGGAAGGATTTGGATTTTACCTCTGAAAGAAAACATCATCTCCCAACCGTGGATTGAACCCTGAACCTTAAGGGTCTGAGAACGGCGTCCCGCCATGCGCTCCAATTTGTTACCCTGGACATGAACAATAGTCAAGCATGGTAGTATTGCTACGTTAAATACATGCCGCGAAAGATAAATAAGAAAGGTTGAGTGTGGGGGGGGGGGGGGGGTAGCTATCCTGTAAAAAAATTAAAAGATCAAACGAAAAAATTCAACACAGCAGACTTTTCTAATACCTGTGCTCCACAGGAATCAAAAATCGACAGGATTCATGCTTCCAAAATTGCGTAATTGTCCGGTGACATTTGTCATAACTTTGACATTTGTTGGAAGAATATAATTCTGAAATACAACCGGTGCACTTTGTACAATGTCGTGAGATGTCTCAGTAAACTCATTCTTGTTTGGTCTAATTTATTTCGGTTAATCCCAGGTGGCACGCTATTCTGCTGATTCCTGAACTTGCCAGAATTTTTTCAAATTATTCTGAACGTTTATAGAGTCGATGTTACTCGATGGTTAGTGCTATACCCATAGCACTTAATGCTGTAGGGATGTGAGATGTTAACTATCTCAAATTTCAGTGTCTATGCTATATGAAGGCGATAGCCATCTCCTCTCCCTCACAGTCTTTATTTCCCTGATTAATCCGGTACCCAGTTAAGACTGGGTCGACTCGAGAGTCGTTGCGATCTGAAAAATTATTCCTGCATCAACTTGGTAATAAACCAGGACGACTCATATGCAAAACCAGTGCACTAACTACTTGGGAACTGAACCAAGTACACTTGCTTCCTGGTTAGATTGTTCAATTTCTCATTCTTCTTCGGCCTTAGTTATAATATGTAATATTTTGATTCAATAATAGGTATTTCTTATTGTGAGATACGCTTCTTTCAAACACGGATGTGTTAGTCCAATTTGATTATATCAGAGATTTACAACCATAAATATAAAGAATGTGGTAGTTCTGCGAATACAGACACCACGACATCAAAAAGTGCATAATTGTCCGGATGGTAGTCCTCGTTGTCAGAATCTAAGTCCAGAGAACGAAATGAGTTGTCATGCTTTACAGCTTGGTTGCGATATCTCATTCAACATGACCTTTTGGTTACTCTGATTTTCAGGATGGTACAGGAAGTCCATTCAAACCTTTTTACTACTTTTAATCGCCACTTCTTGTTCGCCAATTACATGATAATGATGACCATTACTTAGATCCACTTTGGAAATTCACTTAGAGTTATATCCTTTGTTATGAATTAATGGATGGCTAAGCTTTATTCTGGTTGAAAATGTCATTGGACAGTTCGAGCATGTGATGACCATTATAGATGGTGTTTGATCTACCCGTTACTTTTTAGCTACTCTCCACTAGCTGCTGCATTTTTCCTCTTCTCACAAGATTATGTCCCCTTTTTGACTATAGATCGCCATGTAGCTTTATTTTGTGCAAGCTTTTCCCTTGTATCTTGGTCTATTTCAAAGGCTATCAGCGACACTTATGCCATACACGATAGATGAAAGGGCTACCATTCTTTTATCCACTTACGAGTTCTGGCACCACATCTGGCAAGTCGTGGATCAATGTTTCAGTTCTATGAGGGAAACAAAACTTTTACAGCAGCAAACACTCCAGGCCGACAAAGCTTTCAACAATGTTTACCAGATCTGACCAGATCTGGAACGCGACTGGCGTGATGCTAATGCCATCTATCGTAGGTATGTCATATTGTGCTGGTTGAGACATGGTCGGGTTCCAGTATAGACCTCTCAACAGAAACATGGCTTCATTCGTTGATAGATGTATGGATGTATGGATGTATGTATGTATGGATGGATGAATGGATGGATGAATCGATGTATGGATAGATGGATGGATGGAAATATATAATAATGCCTGACTTCCGGTAAAAATGGTATAGAAAATATATGCGTTTTCACTCTGCTATTCGATCCAAGGATTTTCCTCATGAAAGCAATGGCAAACTACAGGAGTACAGTGCCTAGTGATTCATTTATGGATGTTGTGCTGAATTTTTAAACATGCCATTGGTGGAGGCAGGTCAACTCGCCCAAGATCACGAGGTGTTCAGAAGCTCTATAAAAAAGCTACGTTTTGGAAAGAATATGTCACACGATAATGACGATAGATGGACAGATATATAGAGGAATAGATAAATCTATCGATAGACAGATATACATAATTAAATACAGGCAGACATACAGACCGACAGACGGGCGGATAGATAGATAGATAGATAGACAGACAGACAGACCGACAGACGGGCGGATAGATAGATAGATAGATAGATAGATAGATAGATAGATAGATAGATAGATAGATAGATAGATAGATAGATAGATAGATAGATAGATGAGTGGGTGGGTAGGTGGGTGGGTAGGTGGGTAAATAGATAGATTGACGGACGGACGGACGGACGGATGTATAGGTAGAAAGATATCTCTCCTGCGTGTGAACCCACTAAAGATATCTCTCCTGCTTGTGAACCCACTAAAGATATCTCTCCTGCTTGTGAACCCACTAAAGATGTTCATGTGAACCCACTAAAGATGTTCATGTGAACCCACTAAAGATGTTCATGTGAACCCACTAAAGATCTCTCTCCTGCTTGTGAACCCACTAAAGATGTTCATCTGAACCCACTAAAGATCTCTCTCATCCTTGTGAACCCACTAAAGATCTCTATCCTGCTTGTGAACCCACTAAAGATGTTCATGTGAACCCACTAAAGATGTTCATGTGAACCCACTAAAGATCTCTCTCATCATTGTGAACCCACTAAAGATGTTCATGTGAACCCACTAAAGATCTCTCTCCTGCTTGTGAACCCACTAAAGATGTTCATGTGAACCCACTAAAGATGTTCATGCGAACCCACTAAAGATATCTCTCTTCTGCTTGTGACCCACTAAAGATGTTCATGTAAACCCACTAAAGATGTTCATGTGAACCCACTAAAGATGTTCATGTTAACCCACTAAAGATCTCTCTCATCCTTGTGAACCCACTAAAGATCTCTCTCCTCCGTGTGAACCCACTAAAGATCTTCATGTGAACCACTAAAGACATTCGACTATGACCAGCTTGGCTTCCCGAAGTCTAAACAAACCCAGTGCCCTAATTACCCAGTTAACTTTAAATTCATTCTCTCAGTTAGCACACACACAAAAATACATTATGTCTTGTCTTCTCCAAGCTGTCCTTTTTTTCTTCCTGAGCAGAATTTATTCTGGTAATGTCTCGGCACGTGTTTGGGTATAATTTGTTTAGAAGACAGATGGCTTTTAATAAGATGAGATAACTAATGTAAGGGAGTTAACAATTGTCTCTAACAAGGGATGTAATATATTTTGCAGAGGGAAATAATACACATACATTTCGTGATGATGTAGCAATTTGAACCGTTACTGGAGTAGGAGAAACTACACACTAATTATTGCGAAGCTCGATCCTTTCAACACTGAACCACGTGCTCTAACCACTGCGCGGTGCCTCGCATATTAGGTTACAGTGATGTAACAAAGTTACTAAACTCTGTTCATTCTAAGATTGAAGTGGGTCAAAACACACCCATATATTACTCCGCGACAACATGTGATTTTTATACTGCTGATGACATTTAAAAACAATAACATAATTAATTATTCAGAACTTTTTACATTATGTAAAATAAAATAATGGTTGTTCCCTGACCTCTTTGCGCCTGCGCAACGATATAACAGCAGGTATAGTAATTTGTAATGGGATGTTAGATATATGAAAATTTATTTTAAAACATACATTACTATAGTGATAGACATGTTGGTTGGCTGGTTGCTGATCCAGCGGTCCATGGGCTCATGCCCTTTGACCTAATGCCATTAGATAGCATTATATTGCTGGGAAGTCTGTGGATTTTCGGCCCACCCTGGGACAGAGCCAGAGAATAACTATCACACCTCCAGGAAGGTAGGTTTAAACCTATGCACTGCTCCTAGCCACTGTAGCCAAGATAGGGTTCACTGTGCTCATTCCCCGCCACCAGTTGACTACTGGTTATGCCGAACGTCTCTATTGCTCCAGGCATGCAACCAAATGTTCAAGTCAAAAGGATTGTCACGTCCTGAGTCACTGTGCCTCTATGATGGGCCTCAGTCATAGGAAAAACAGTGATGTCAGTTTCCTCCTCCTCAGTGCTGTACAGTACATCTCTGGCTCCCTCCCAACCACAGAGGGTGCATACATATATATTCTGGCAAACATGTAAAACATTTCAACAACAAAACAAAATCATAATTGTATAGATGACGTGCCATGAAGCTTCTATAAGAAGATAACCTCAATATAACGGCATGTCATCCACTAAGGTTTTCTGTTGCATGGTTGGTTTGTCTAGTGG
The DNA here is from genome assembly GCA_034231615.1 of Meghimatium bilineatum. Taxonomy (NCBI): domain Eukaryota; kingdom Metazoa; phylum Mollusca; class Gastropoda; order Stylommatophora; family Philomycidae; genus Meghimatium; species Meghimatium bilineatum. The sequence continues at coordinate 6,537,499 of CM067319.1, read as the reverse complement.
GCCATTGGTGAGACCCACAGACGCAACCGCATGCGTGATAGACATGTAAAACATACATTACTGTTGTGATAGACATGTAACACATACATTACTGTTGTGATAGACATGTAACACATACATTACTGTTGTGATAGACATGTAACACATACATTACTGTTGTGATAGACATGTAAAACATACATTACTGTTGTGATAGACATGTAACACATACATTACTGTTGTGATAGACATGTAACACATACATTACTGTTGTGATAGACATGTAACACATACATTACTGTTGTGATAGACATGTAACACATACATTACTGTTGTGATAGACATGTAACACATACATTACTGTTGTGATAGACATGTAACACATACATTACTGTTGTGATAGACATGTAACACATACATTACTGTTGTGATAGACATGTAACACATACATTACTGTTGTGATAGACATGTAACACATACATTACTGTTGTGATAGACATGTAACACATACATTACTGTTGTGATAGACATGTAACACATACATTACTGTTGTGATAGACATGTAACACATACATTACTGTTGTGATAGACATGTAACACATACATTACTGTTGTGATAGACATGTAACACATACATTACTGTTGTGATAGACATGTAACACATACATTACTGTTGTGATAGACATGTAACACATACATTACTGTTGTGATAGACATGTAACACATACATTACTGTTGTGATAGACATGTAACACATACATTACTGTTGTGATAGACATGTAACACATACATTACTGTTGTGATAGACATGTAACACATACATTACTGTTGTGATAGACATGTAACACATACATTACTGTTGTGATAGACATGTAACACATACATTACTGTTGTGATAGACATGTAACACATACATTACTGTTGTGATAGACATGTAACACATACATTACTGTTGTGATAGACATGTAACACATACATTACTGTTGTGATAGACATGTAACACATACATTACTGTTGTGATAGACATGTAACACATACATTACTGTTGTGATAGACATGTAACACATACATTACTGTTGTGATAGACATGTAACACATACATTACTGTTGTGATAGACATGTAACACATACATTACTGTTGTGATAGACATGTAACACATACATTACTGTTGTGATAGACATGTAACACATACATTACTGTTGTGATAGACATGTAACACATACATTACTGTTGTGATAGACATGTAACACATACATTACTGTTGTGATAGACATGTAACACATACATTACTGTTGTGATAGACATGTAACACATACATTACTGTTGTGATAGACATGTAACACATACATTACTGTTGTGATAGACATGTAACACATACATTACTGTTGTGATAGACATGTAACACATACATTACTGTTGTGATAGACATGTAACACATACATTACTGTTGTGATAGACATGTAACACATACATTACTGTTGTGATAGACATGTAACACATACATTACTGTTGTGATAGACATGTAACACATACATTACTGTTGTGATAGACATGTAACACATACATTACTGTTGTGATAGACATGTAACACATACATTACTGTTGTGATAGACATGTAACACATACATTACTGTTGTGATAGACATGTAACACATACATTACTGTTGTGATAGACATGTAACACATACATTACTGTTGTGATAGACATGTAACACATACATTACTGTTGTGATAGACATGTAACACATACATTACTGTTGTGATAGACATGTAACACATACATTACTGTTGTGATAGACATGTAACACATACATTACTGTTGTGATAGACATGTAACACATACATTACTGTTGTGATAGACATGTAACACATACATTACTGTTGTGATAGACATGTAACACATACATTACTGTTGTGATAGACATGTAACACATACATTACTGTTGTGATAGACATGTAACACATACATTACTGTTGTGATAGACATGTAACACATACATTACTGTTGTGATAGACATGTAACACATACATTACTGTTGTGATAGACATGTAACACATACATTACTGTTGTGATAGACATGTAACACATACATTACTGTTGTGATAGACATGTAACACATACATTACTGTTGTGATAGACATGTAACACATACATTACTGTTGTGATAGACATGTAACACATACATTACTGTTGTGATAGACATGTAACACATACATTACTGTTGTGATAGACATGTAACACATACATTACTGTTGTGATAGACATGTAAAACATACATTACTGTTGTGATAGACATGTAACACATACATTACTGTTGTGATAGACATGTAAAACATACATTACTGTTGTGATAGACATGTAACACATACATTACTGTTGTGATAGACATGTAACACATACATTACTGTTGTGATAGACATGTAACACATACATTACTGTTGTGATAGACATGTAACACATACATTACTGTTGTGATAGACATGTAACACATACATTACTGTTGTGATAGACATGTAACACATACATTACTGTTGTGATAGACATGTAACACATACATTACTGTTGTGATAGACATGTAACACATACATTACTGTTGTGATAGACATGTAAAACATACATTACTGTTGTGATAGACATGTAACACATACATTACTGTTGTGATAGACATGTAACACATACATTACTGTTGTGATAGACATGTAACACATACATTACTGTTGTGATAGACATGTAACACATACATTACTGTTGTGATAGACATGTAACACATACATTACTGTTGTGATAGACATGTTTCACTTCGCAATAATATATTTAAACAAAGAATGGTATTATGATCTAATAAACTATATTATTGCGCACTTAACATTCAATTTATGCGTTCGACGTCCAACAACCAATCAGAAACACTGACTTACTTCATTCTTAGAGTGAATGTGTATATAACATCTATACTTGCTGCATGTAATTTGATTTACAAGTAACTCTACTTGCAGTAACATTGGGATACCTCCACTATTTTGTAATTGTTAAAATCTCCGATATAACTAAATTGGACCATCGTACTAGGTAGAAAGGCGTGTATGCCACTATAGATGTACATTTTTACTTAACAAACTATATTCTCAGTTACTTATGTTTACAGAAATAAGACTAGAACAATGTGGCTTCCTGAAAGAGAAAAGTACTAACAATGCTATATATATTTTGATCACTAATAGAGAGGTCTATAGAGGTAAAACATGCATCTTTTTTTTTGGAGATGCGGTTAGTCAAGTACGGAAAAACCCGTGTACGAGAGTTACTAGGCGATTTGGTGGCGTTGAACGAACTGGTTAGACTAAAGAATTTGTGTATTTATCCTCTGGCTTCCTTCTTGAATTTACTTGCATATTATTTGTGCAGAGTGTCGAAATTGCCCTTCTGAAAGTGGTATATTATACTGATCGTGATTATCAGTATACTTATTGCTTTTATCAGAAAAAAACCTATGATTTTATCAGTATAGGCCCTACTGATTGCTTTTATCAGAAAAAAAACCTATGATTTTATCAGAAGGCAACCGGTTGTTAAGATCTAAATGCTCACAGCTAAAGGGGTTACTTCTTCATCATCACATATCTTGTCAGAACTCTTCACCCTTATTGACAAAAATGGATTGTGATACAATGTGTATAACCACAATACAATAATCTAAGTTCTACAACTAGACCTGAAATGCCTAGAGTTGTCGGTAATGCTCATCTGCCGACATCGGTTGCTATAGCGACACTGATAAAGAGTCAAGAACAGTAATTTTAACCACTCAACCAAACGAAAACAAACAGAAAATTAAGTATTTATAAGAACTTCTAGACAATACTGAGAATTATGTGAAGAATGACTGCTGCAGCAGTCGTAAATAGAGTTTAAGCAACAGTAATGACCGTCAAGGGACATAAATTAGCAATGACAAAGGAACACAACTTTAATATCAGTTCGTTAAAAATGACTGTTTTATGCTAATCTAATCTGGGTTGTCTGCACACAAAAATTAATATGCTGAAATTCAAAACTACGTAATGTTGTTTTATGTATGTTTTCTTTGCACAGGGAGAAACAACAAAATCTTCCTACAACAAAATCTTCCTACAACAAAATCTTCCTACAACAAAATCGTTGCACGAGCAATGAGACTCATGACACTAGTGGCTTAAAGATGGCGGATTTATAGTTAGTTTATTAGTTTGTTCCTCTCGTACTGCAGGCCACTCATATGACAGTGGTTTTAATTCTTCATGTGTTGTGGTCCGCTGCTTGTAGCTTAGTTCTTGTATGGTCCTAAGTATGGTGTTTTTTAAACGTTTCTTTAGGCTTTCCTCATTTTCTTTTAGTCTCAGGTGTCCACATAAGGCGTGATGGTTTATTCTGTTTTCATCTAGTCTTAAAACGTGACCCAGATATTTCCATCTGCATTTTCATATGACGTTTGAAACATTTTCTTGGTATGCTTAGTTTCTTAAATCATTATTTTTTTCTGCCGAAGATGGATGTATCAGGCCATTGGCGCAAATAAAACTGCGATACAACGCTTTTCCACTCTCCGGACTCAATCCTGCTGGAAATCAATTAGACTTTGGTCCTGCTACAAGAGAGATCAAACGGGAGTTTTAGAATGAACGCTGAAGAAGAAATCACTATTTGTGACGAAATCACTCCATTTTATGTTCATCACAGTTTCCGGAGACATTTGTTTTCGAAACTGTTTAAATTTTGGTCTGTTGTTTGAGTTAATTACCAGCTTTAACTTACATACGTTAATACTGAGACAATACATGAGTTGAATATCTTTAGCTTGGTGTTTCTTCCTAGATCTTTTGATTTCCGGATATTAGTTACGGATTTATAACCGCAGTACTAATACTTTGATAATTTTTTTTAGTTATAAATTCCACTTTAATAGTGGCACGATTTATACACTTTTAAAATGACTGCAGACTGATATAAGTTTATACTACACTGTTCCCGAATGCGGTTGTGTCTGTGGGTCTGACCAATGACCACATGACAAACCACCCATGCAACAGGGAACATTAGTAGATGACATGCCGTTATATTGAGGCTCTCTTATGGAAGCTGTGTAGCTTGTCATCTATACAATTATAGACCCCCTCTGAGCAGAATGCTTCTTCAATATGCGTTGCACTAAACCGATAGCGGAAGTCTCCTGAGTATGAAAGAAAGTTCAGAAAAACCACCCCACTGCACATAGGAAGTAAGAGCTAATCGCTTGTAATTCCCGAAGTTCTCAAACAAACAAACAATACTACACTGTTCAAAAAAAGAATCGCAACTTTTTTCGGGTTACTTTTATAAAAGATATTCTCTGACTGGACACCATTCAACCAATCGACTGTGTCCACCTGATCATTAACTTCTCGTGGTTACCTGAACTGTACTCACCTCATGATTCGTGAAGTCATGAAAGAGATCAAGGTTAAAACAACATCTCTGACAATAATTCGTGACAGCTTCATGAGACTCCCGTGAAACTTACTGAACACCAGACTCTCTGATAATATTATTGAATGCCTATAAAAGATTGACGGTCTTCGAATAAATTAAGTTGAAAATTCAATGCGCAAGTAAGGTTCATCTCACTGCAGAATAACAATGCATCCCCATTGGACGCGTACAAACTGAGCAATCACAAAGTGGAGTGGCCAGACATTTTAATATGGTTAGATGCACCATTAATCGTCTTTGGATGGGATTTCAACAAATTGGCGCAGTACCAGACATAGCCGCGCAGTGAAAGACTCAGAGTCACAATTCCTGCCGAAGACCTCTTCATACGGCTGCGTCACCTCAGAAATCGATTTGCATCTGCGTCCTGAACAGTCCGATCAATGCTAGCAGCTCATTGAATTTCAAATCAAGCGGACAGGAAACGGCTGCACGACGCTGGTCTTTGGGCTAGTAAGCCTTACAGCGGTCCTGTTCTTACGGACCAGCATAGCCACGAGAACCGGCATTTTCAATGGAACGTTAGGAATGAATGGAGACGGGTTTGGTTTACTTAAAGTCTGAAATGTTTTTCATGCTAAGATTGAAATATTAATTCGACAAAATAAAATTTGGGTACACGTTTGATGTAATTTCTTTCTTGTGTTTTTAAACAGTATATATTTTGTTACTATGTAAAAGATATATACTAATTTAATTGTGTAAGCAATAATTACAATACTTATATGTGCGCTTTTGTCACTTCATTGTCTGTGTCTTCGTATCTAGGCCCTACCTATTCTGTCTATGTGTACTTCTTTGTTGCCTTCTCACTACCTAATACTTGTATCTCTAACTCTTGCTTGTCTTCCCTAAACTCTACCTCTTGTATCTCTGCCTACCTACCTCTTGCTTGTCTTCCCTAAACTCAACCTCTTGTATCTCTGTCTACCTCTTGCTTGTCTTTCCTAAACTCAACCTCTTGTATCTCTGCATACCTCTTGCTTGCCTTTCCTCATTTCTACATCTTGTATCTCTGCCTACCTCTTGCTTGTCTTCCCTGAACTATACCTCTTGCTTGTCTTCCATCAACTCTATCTCTTGCTTGTCTTCCCTGAACTATACCTCTTGCTTGTCTTCCATCAACTCTATCTCTTGCTTGTCTTCCCTGAACTATACCTCTTGCTTGTCTTCCATCAACTCTATCTCTTGCTTGTCTTCCCTGAACTATACCTCTTGCTTATTTTCCCTAAACTCTACCTCTTGTATCCCTGCTTAACTTTCGTGTATCTGCCTACCTCTTGCTTGTCTTCCATCAACTCTATCTCTTGCTTGTCTTCCATCAACTCTATCTCTTGCTTGTCTTCCCTTAACTCTACCTCTTGCTTGTCTTCCATCAACTCTACCTCTTGCTTGTCTTCCATCAACTATACCTCTTGCTTGTCTTCCATCAACTATGCCTCTTGCTTGTCTTCCATCAACTATACCTCGTGTATCCCTGCTTACCTTTTGCATATCTGCCCACCTCTTGCTTGTTTTCCATCATCTTTATCTTCAAGCAATGTCTATCAACTAAGCAGAAAATAGACTGGTCTAAGTGATGCTTTCATAGGCGATGCAGTGATGCCTAGTCTAAGTGATGCTTTCATAGGCGATGCAGTGATGCCTAGTCTAGAAGGGATGCAGTTCGCCATTCGTCGCAGTTCTTCTACCTCACCTCCCTTCCCCTTCCCTCTCGAGTATTCAAACTTTTCTGTTATCATTGGGTGTATATGACATGAACTTGTTGCAGAGGTGTTCCAGGTTTGAGTCCTATTTTAGTATGTGGTCCGGTGTCTGTGTATCTTGTAATGAAAGTTAGTGTCTTTGTGCTTTGCCTATACTGAACTTATTGTATTTAAATCGCATGTACTTGATTCGTCTGTGACAATACCGATAGCAACACAGATTGCGGTAAAAAAGTCAAGCAAGTTTGACCCTGGGTACGTTTTAGGTTGGTGAACAACTTGATATAAGAGAAGCAGTAGCATCGTACTGATGGCCTACTAGCGATATGTTTATGGGCGTCAACCGTTCAATAGAAGTGGTAAAAACACTAAACGTATTAGTTATCACCGCAGAAGTCGGATGTATTGGACTATTGGCACAAATAAACCGATGATACAGCGCACATTTATTTTCTCTGGATTAAATCTTGTTGAAAATCTATCAAGATTATTGTCCGGATACAATAATGTCCTGCTACAATAATATACTAATGAAGAGTGTCTTAGAAGGACGGATGTGAAAAGATGCATTATTGATAATATAAGAAAATATCAATCAACATTTATTGGGCACATAATGAGAAGAAGAGGCATTGAGAATATAGTAACAACAGGAAAGATAGAAGGGAAATATCAATGGGAAGACCAGAGAAAAGATATTGGACAGTTTGACTAAATGGCTTCGATTGACGACACCAACAGAGATGATGACATATATGAGAGATCGATGTACATGGAGAAATATGATCGCCAACGCCATTCGGCTCAGCACTTGATGATGACAATAATGTCCTGCCACAATAATGTCCTGCTACAATAATGTCCCAGTTCGAGAACACACACCCAAAAAAATCGTAATGTTCCTTCAGCGCCGAATATTGTGCATAGGACAGAAACGAGTGCTCTTGAGTTTGACGGAAGTGATGTTCTGTATTATTCTTGACAGTTATAGAACACTTCACCCCTCACTTCAGTCTACGGCCCTTTCACATAATAACTTGTTGAAAAAATCATATTTATTCCATTTGTTCTCCGCGAATAGACACTTTTCATATATTTGCAGAATGTTCGATATGCCAGATAAGATTATCAATAATAATAATAATAATAATAATAATAACTTTTCGTATAGCCGTCAGTTCCGTTGTTGACATGTCTGGCCAGGATCATTACTGAGATTGCTCAATATTAAATGGAAGTGAAGTATATGCATTGATATAGCTAAAAACACAAGAGAGACAATTGCATATCTTGAAATAGCATTTATGTTGAAAATATTAATCACCATTAAAAGACGAGTCTGTAATCGAAACACTGGTATGAAATTGAATGATCTGTGATAAGTATCGCAAAATCGAATACGGAAAATTAAAATTTGTAATGAATAAGTTGATCTCCATAGCGTAGTGGTTAAGCTGTTCGACTTTTTTGCAGATCTACCAGGGAACAGAACCACGCCTAAGAGGGAGAAAAACACCGAAGTCCAAATCTACTAGGAGCTCTTATATTAACGGAACCAAGCTTTCATAATAAACGCCGATAAAAATAGTGGTATTGAATAGCTAGAAAATAAAGTCTTGAAAATCTCGACTTAACCGACGATCAGCGTTACTTAGCTCAAATCATGAAGATGCAAAAGAAAAAACAAACCACCTTCAACTATTCTCTGCACAACTTGGGCTTGAAATCAACACATCCAAAACAAATATATTTGACCCAACCAATAAATCAACGGACATCAAACTAAACAACAACACTCTTGAAAATGTCAACAACTTCACATACTTTGGCAGCATGATATCAACAACATGCGTTTCATCAACAGAAATATTAAACCGTATTGCCCTGGCTTCTCACATTCAAAAACGCTAAGAAATAACACAAACTCAAAATCTTCAACTCCTGCATAATTCCAACATTAACAAATGGATGTGATAGTTGGAAAACAACATCAAACAACTTTGAAAACAAATGTCTTAGACTACTCCTGAACATCCATTGGTCAGACTTTAAATCAAACACAGTTGTCAGGCAAGAAGCAAAACAAGAAAATCTATCCACCTATATTAGAAGGCGTCGCTGGAATTACATCGGACAAGCGCTGCGAATGGATACAAAAAGACTCTCCTGTCAGTGGTCACCAAGGAGCAAGAGAAAACGAGGAAGATCAAAAGAAACTTTACGTAGAACTATTACAAGAGATCGGTAACAGAAACAATGAAGATCTAATGCAAATTGCAATGAAACGCGACACATGGAAATCTATGACATCCGCGCTATGTGCCGTCTTTGGCCCTAGAGGAATAACTAACTAAGCTTTCATGTAAGAATTGGTAAGGATCCTTGGGATGTACTGTTATTTTCTTCCCACACGAGACCTGTTCACCGACTTTAAAACACATTATACGAGATAGAAGCTGTCGACCGAAGTCCAATTCAACGGACAATCGTTGCCCACCACTTCCGTACAGCTGCATTTGTGTTCAGTATCACAACAGGAAATTGAATGATAAACCGGTTATCAACCAAGTTATCGAATTCGTCTGGGTTAATAGACATCATCTAGATATACAAAAGATCAAACTGCGAGCGTCACGATAATGGTTGGTTGTTACTAATAAATAGTCGGGATTTCTTGTACAATACTTATCAACTCATACTCCATAATAGACTTGCGTACTGATCTCAGCTACTTATCTTGGCTGATGAGACGGATCATTTATCGATGTGCGTATACTCTGTGTCGCCATCCAATGAACGGTAGGGAAAATGCGGATATACCAAGATAAATGGTTGTTTGGAATCAGCGCGCAAGGCTGTCACGGAGGAGTATTTGTTTCCTAGCTATACTAGTGAGAATTGATTCTTCTTCAGCGTGCGATCTCAGACTCCCGCTGTGATTTTCATTGACTGTCGATATAAAGTATAAGTAAAGTAAAGTAACCCATAGCATTTGTTAATGCCCTTGGGGTGCGAGATGTTAGCGATATCTCATTTCAGTGGGCTCATCTATATGAGCCCGGTAGCCATCTCCTCTCCCTCGCAGTCTTTACTTCCCGGATTAATCCGGTACCCATTTAAGGCTGGATCGACCCGGGAGCCGTTGCGATTTGAAAAACATTTCCGCCTAAACTGAGGAATGAACACTCATATGCGAAGCCAGAGCGCTACCCACTGCGCTATGCGGCTCATATAAAGTATAGACTATGACCAATCAAAATACGAAAAAAGTACAATAGCGTCTCTTTTGAAGAATGATATCCCAATGAGCCTACATGACTATAAATGACGAGGGACGCGAAATAACTTGCAGCAAATATATACTATTTCAGTAGTGATGTAAAATGCTTATCAAACTAACACGACAAATATACAATTATAATGTCATTAATTACTGGTAAATGTACACACAAAAATTATTCAGTATTTGGAAACAAGTTTTGAAACATTGCGAAAGATTGATGATACGCCGTTGTCTACCCTTTTTTTCTTCTTTTTTTTTTTTTGCAACGAAAGATATGTTTTTGAGAAAATAAATTGTATCAGCGGAGATAATAGAAGTGGATCGTTTGTGTACGCTGGATGAATGGGAGCAGTAATTAGTCCAATTTATCGGAACAATATCGAATTTCTTAGGTAGTTATTTCTCTTGCATTTTAACATTCAAATGTCAAGATAGGGATATATAGGCAGTAATTAACTCGGATGTTTGAGAAGAATGCAATACTTACCAGGTAATAAGATATTACGAATGACAGAGAGAATTAGAATAATTATGAGATTAATTAAGATTAATACTACTGCAATACAAATAGAAGAAAGATTCGGGTTCAGTTGAACTGTGGTGATAGATCCCCCGAGGGAGTGAATATTATTTCTTACTATTTACTGCTCAGTTGAAATGTAAATTCAAGTATGAAGCAAAAGGATAAATTTTTAAAAATGCTTGAGACCATCGGGAATTGTTCTAACGGTACGGAATCTCCAGGCAACTAGAGTAATCGGTTTTTTCCGTACTTGGTTAACCGCATCTCCAAAAATAAAGATGCGATTTTGACATGATATTCAAACTGTGAACTCAAGCCACCGAGAACGGACCAATCGAGTCAATGACTATTACAACAACAACGAACATCCCGTACAAGTATTAAAGTATCCACAGTAACACAGACATATAACATCAGTATTCGTTCTACAAGGGCTTCTTGTAAATATAAATAACATATAGACAGTACAATTTTGTCTATATTTTATAATTTAGATAATTTACAATGAATACTTTTTACAATTATTAATTCAAATATTATAAACACATTGAAGATTCCACACTGTTGGTTACTAAACACAATAGCAAACAGAAAACTACACCTGTTTAGTCATATAAAGCGATTCAACTGTTTAGAAAGACAAATAATGGAGGGAAGAGTATCTGGGCTGAGGAGATAGGACAGACCAAGTTGGACTGATGACATTAAAGATAACATCAATACATCATTGGAAAATTCAAGCCGCATCACCCAAGATGTTACACGTATGTTCGTGTTACACATATTCCCTTATAACCTTATAAGTCATTATTACACTTATTCCCTTTATAACAGTTCTTGTTACACTTATTCCCATATAACAGTTCTTGTTACACTTATTCCTTTATAACAGTTCTTGTTACACTTATTCCTTTATAACAGTTCTTGTTACACATATTCCCTTATAAGTCATTATTACACTTATTCCCTTATAACAGTTCTTGTTACACTTATTCCCCTATAACAGTTCTTGTTACACGTATTCCCTTATAAGTCATTATTACACATATTCCTGTATAAGTCATTATTACACTTATTCCCTTATAACAGTTCTTGTTACACTTATTCCCATATAACAGTTCTTGTTACACTTATTCCCATATAACAGTTCTTGTTATCTTATTCCCATATAACAGTTCTTGTTACACTTATTCCCTTTATAACAGTTCTTGTTACACTTATTCCCATATAACAGTTCTTGTTACACGTATTCCCTTATAAGTCATTATTACACATATTCCCTTATAAGTCATTATTACACTTATTCCCTTATAACAGTTCTTGTTACACTTATTCCCATATAACAGTTCTTGTTACACTTATTCCCTTTATAACAGTTCTTGTTACACTTATTCCCATATAACAGTTCTTGTTACACGTATTCCCTTATAAGTCATTATTACACATATTCCTGTATAAGTCATTATTACACTTATTCCCTTATAACAGTTCTTGTTACACTTATTCCCATATAACAGTTCTTGTAACACTTATTCCCATATAACAGTTCTTGTTACACTTATTCCCATATAACAGTTCTTGTTACACTTATTCCCTTTATAACAGTTCTTGTTACACTTATTCCCATATAACAGTTCATGTTACACGTATTCCCTTATAAGTCATTATTACACATATTCCCTTATAAGTCATTATTACACTTATTCCCTTATAACAGTTCTTGTTACACTTATTCCCATATAACAGTTCTTGTTACACTTATTCCCATATAACAGTTCTTGTTACACTTATTCCCATATAACAGTTCTTGTTACACTTATTCCCTTTATAACAGTTCTTGTTACACGTATTCCCTTATAAGTCATTATTACACATATTCCTGTATAAGTCATTATTACACTTATTCCCTTATAACAGTTCTTGTTACACTTATTCCCATATAACAGTTCTTGTTACACTTATTCCCATATAACAGTTCTTGTTACACTTATTCCCATATAACAGTTCTTGTTACACTTATTCCCTTTATAACAGTTCTTGTTACACTTATTCCCATATAACAGTTCTTGTTACACGTATTCCCTTATAAGTCATTATTACACATATTCCCTTATAAGTCATTATTACACTTATTCCCTTATAACAGTTCTTGTTACACTTATTCCCATATAACAGTTCTTGTTACACTTATTCCCATATAACAGTTATTGTTACACTTATTCCCATATAACAGTTCTTGTTACACTTATTCCCTTTATAACAGTTCTTGTTACACTTATTCCCATATAACAGTTCTTGTTACACTTATTCCCTTATAAGTCATTATTACACATATTCCTGTATAAGTCATTATTACACTTATTCCCTTATAACAGTTCTTGTTACACTTATTCCCATATAACAGTTCTTGTTACACTTATTCCTTTATAACAGTTCTTGTTACACTTATTCCCATATAACAGTTCTTGTTGCACGTATTCCCTTATAAGTCATTATTACACATATTCCCTTATAAGTCATTATTACACTTATTCCCTTATAACAGTTCTTGTTACACTTATTCCCATATAACAGTTCTTGTTACACTTATTCCCATATAACAGTTCTTGTTACACTTATTCCCATATAACAGTTCTTGTTACACTTATTCCCTTAAATACACCTCACTTGTGGAACATGGACTTTACATTTTGATAAATATTAAATTTGTAAATAAAAGTATTAAAACATTTATGCACACAACAGAAAAACATCTGAGAGCAATGATCATCATCAAGTGTCATCTCCACAGCGTAGGTTGGCTGCAACAGACCTCCAACATCCCCTTCTCTTGTACTCGTGGTGCACTTACTCTGCTAGCATGTAATCTGTCCATCTCGTGATGTTATTCTCCCAGTTGTATCTGTGCCTACCTCTTGCTCGCCTCCCCTCAACTTTACCGTTAAATTGAATTCTTCAACAGGGTGTCATGTTTTTTTTAAATATGTTCATAACATTATATTTGTTTTATTTTTATTTAAATAGTTCTCTCTTCATATGAAGTGTTTTTAGAACCTCTTATCATTAGCAGCAACGATAGTCTAGTGTTAAATCACTCGCCCACCAACCAACAGACCCTGGTTTTGAGTTTAATCATTATTCGTGGTTTGAAATAAAATTACTGAAGTGAATTACCCAGCAACAAGGACATAGGAGAACCAAGTTCCTACTCTGGGAATGTCATGCAATGGCACAATCACCTTCAGCCAATGACTAGGGAGTTGAGCACTTATGTTTCTGGTCAACCACTGACTAGGCAGCTGAGCACTATGTTTCTGGTCAGTCACTGACTAGGCAGCTGAACACTTATGTTTCTGGTGAACCACTGACTAGGCAGCTGAGCACTTATGTTTCTGGTCAGCCACTGTCTAGGCAGCTGAACACTTATGTTTCTGGTCAACCACTGACCACTTATGTTTCTGGTCAGCCACTGACTAGGCAGCTGAACACTTATGTTTCTGGTCAGCCACTGACTAGGCAGCTGAACACTTATGTTTCTGGTCAGCCACTGACTAGGCAGCTGAGCACTTATGTTTCTGGTCAACCACTGACTAGGCAGCTGAGCACTTACGTTTCTGATCAGCCACTGACTAGGCAGCTGAACACTTATGTTTCTGGACAGCCACTGACTAGGCAGCTGAGCACTTATGGGGGAACTGTGTTCTACGATGCTGGTTCATAACTCAACTTTCCTTTACCGTACCTCTCCCAGAGAATAACAACAAATAACACTAGGTTAACAAAGGTTGCTTCAATGTTATATCTAGTTATAAACACATTTTACAAATAATAAACTGTCAGAGGATAACCAACAAAGTGGAGAGAGTCAATTACAAAAATTGGAAGCAATAAACAAAAGAACAAAATTTATAAATGAATTATTTTATAGTATCTTACATATCAAGCTTAATTCAAAATATTTCCACCATCCAAAGCATATCATTTCGAATAAAAACAATCAATGTTTCTATTCAGTGGATCAAATGTGATTTTGGGTGTTTATAAATAAAACAAGCTCATTTATCCAGTCATAATTAACAGATTAATTACCCTGCTGAAAATGGATGTGTCAGTAAATTGGTGCAAATAAAATGGCGACAGCACATCCCCATTCTGTGAACTACATCCTGCTGGAGATCTGTATAACTGTGACATTGTCCTGCCACAAGAGAGATCAGGCTGGAGTTTGAGAATGAATGCAGCAGAAGATTAAATGTACAGATTTAACATTTTAATTTTTATCATTGAAAGGAAAAATAATAATATCCGTGGCACACAAAACAGAAATAAAAATATGTATGTCCCAGATGTCTGTCTGATGTAACAACACTGATCTCTGAAGCATCTACAGCATGTGGTGAGAAACATTTTTGGATTGGTCCTTTTTTCCACGATGGTGAGTCAAAAACCTGAAAGGTTTTAGGTGGTCGAAGTTTCAAAGGATGACAAATTACTTATCACCAAGTGGCAACAACTGTCTCTGCACAGGAAGGATTGCAGAGTTTGAAGACGCTAGTGTCGGACATCAAAAAACGGAAGCTGGCTGCGAGTAACAGTGTTTGAAGTTAGTAGCATTACAGTCTGACTGAGATAGCTAGCGATATATTTTATGAACTGTAATACTTACAGATGCAAGGTCAGTACTAGAGGTACTACAATCCAATAAACTTCCAGAGTTAAAAGAGGTATTGTCCATAGTACAAAATAGGTGTAGAGTTATACTGCAATGGATTCCATCACACTGTGGAATAGCAGGAAATGAGAGAGCTGATCAACTAGCCAAGGAAGGTGCTAACATGCAGTAACCGGATGTACCAATCAGCTATCACCAAAAGAAATCCATGATAAAGGCACAACGAAAGCCTAACTTACCTCCACGGGACGACTACCACCTACTTAACAGACAAGAACAGGTCATCATATTTCGACTCAGAACTGGACACAATAGACTAAATAGCCATATGTATACAAAATTTAAAATTGGCACAACAGCAAAGTGTAATTGTGGACAAGTCAACCAGACTTCAGAACATATCCTTCAAGAATGTGCAAACTATGACACATTAAGATGCACATACTGGCCTTCTGATACACCGATGAATGTTAAACTTTATGGTACAAAACAAGAAATGGAAAACACTGTCCAATTTATACAAGAAACAACACTGCAGATATAGACATTATTAGCGAACGAAAGAAGAAGAATTTTATGAACTCATCTGTCTGTGCGTCTAGTCACTATAAACCAGCATGGCATGTCAGATTTGGACTACCTATTAGTTTGCCGTCAGATCATCTTCATCTATAGCTACTCTGATCTCTAATGTTCTTAGTGTGTCCGCACTAGTGACATCTTCAGTTCTTTGTTGGTTGACAAGCATTCTTCTATGCGCACAGTAGCTGTCATTTTTTGCAACGCCGCATTTCAAGATAAGTTCCTTTATTCTGGACCAAGAAAAGGACTTCATTTGCCAATGTTGTTTCTCGTATAGAGTTCTTCTTTAGCATTCATTCTCAAACTCCTGCTGGATCTCTCCTGTAGCAGTACTACTAGATCTCCAGCAGGATGCAGTCCAGAGAATGGAAATGTGTTGTCGCCGTTTTAATTGTGTCAAATGCCCGGCACATCCGTCTTCGGCGGAGTATGGAGTTCAAAATGGCCTACCTCTGATCAACACAAAGGATAACTTGTCACAAAGATAATGAAATCTTCTGCGTATAAAAGAAAGTTATGGAGAATCTCCCACAGCATATAGAAACTCAAGCATTACTATTGAGAATTTATGAGACCTGGGGGGGGGGAGAGAACCACATCATATGAGTAGGGGACATTTTTAACCCTTAAAAACCAGGGATTCAAAAATTCCAAGTATTACACAAAATATAGCTTCTTTTAGACTGATTTTTTGGTATTCTGACATTTAAAAAGAGTACCTCGAATTAATTATTATTATTGTGGGATAGCTGCTTCACAAAATGGTGAAGACATGTAGAAAATGTGTGGTTTGTAGTGTTAGTATTTTAAAGCATAAACAACGTATTGAAAATAAGGATAACAGTTTCCAACAAGTTCGTGTCTGATGATTCAGAGGAAGATGAATTCGATGATTATTCTGAAAATGGTATGGAAATAGACTCAAATGGATCGTTAGAGGATGAGCGAATATTGTTCATAGTAGGCCTATAAATTACAACAGTTGTAGTAATGTTGGTTCATCAGTTGGTTGATCTACAATCTGTGGAAGAAAGGGAACATATTCTACAAAGTTTATCACATAATTAGATTCAGGTCGGTCTCCTTCTACAGCGAAATCCCGTTATAAAAATTGGTCAGGTCTGACGGAATATGTGCGTTATAACCAAAATTCATTATATATGGTTATGACAGTTATTAACATACTTTATGTCTCTTTCAATTATTGTTTCCCTTGTGCATTGTTTTTCCATGATGTAATGACTGCCTGTCAACTAAAGGAATGGTATATCACTGTTTTGTTACTCACCTCCAAGTGTCAGTTGTTTCTTGTGAAACTGATACATAGATCCAGTCTCGATGCCAATTCTGTTTCTCTTTCAACCAACCAAGACTTAATTTAAGGTCAGTATGGCCTAGGCTTTCAGGAAACTCTCTTTCTTATTCAATAAGAATAGATTGTGTTTCCCTGGCACCACCAGAGTTTTATCAAGCCAAGTGAGCATTGTGTGTTTAGTTCAGGTAAATGAAAAGCAAGGTCACCTGCCTAGACCAAATTGCTGTTTACACCGAACTTCTACAGAGCAATTGGAAGTTGCCCCTTCTCAGTGCTGGTGGCAACAGAACAGTTCATTGATGAAACTCATATCAGCTCCTGACTTCAACAACTGGAAAACGAGGAAGAACTTCCACATCAACCACACCAAATATTGATTTCTATCTTCAGCTTGTTAAAAAGGTGGCATCTCATTTTGTTGTGCATTGTCTGAAGATTACACTGTTTCCCTACTGGATCTTATATTCAAGCAGTGTTTGATGATCTGTTTCCCTACTGGATCTTACATTCTTCTTTGGACAATCCTGTTAAAATCTTTATCATTTTTGCAATATTTGTTAAAATCAAACCTCCACCTATGCTGAAAACAAATGTGCCGGGCCAAAAGGTGAAATAATGCAGCTCTGCTGTAAAACTAGCAGCACAACGTATGTCACATTCTCCTGCTCAAATCACAAGCATGTTCATTCTGATTATTTGAGTGTGAATGCAGATTTCTCCTTTATCTTCCATTCCCCTGGAGTGTACCCATCTTCTTCTTCTTCAGCGTTCATTCTCAAACTCCCGCTGGATCTCTCTTGTAGCAGGACAATGCTCCTACTAGATTTCCAGCAGTATGTAGTCCAGAGAATGTAAATGTGCTGTGTCACCGTTTTATCTGTGCCCCTAGCCCGACACATGCGTCTTCAGCGGAGTACCTATATCTGAAGTGGAACACAGAAGACAGCTCTACTACATGCCTGTGTTCACTGCATTATTATATACATCTATATCTTAAATCGCCAGTGTGCTGCCAGGAGAGTAAAGAATAGCAACAGTGTCCCTTCCATGCATGTTGTAAGATAAGATTAAGGAGGTTTGTCCGTAGACTTAGACGTTCAATTCCCTTGGTCAAAGTGACAGAAAAGCAATTCAGAAGTGTGATCGTCAAAATGAAAGGCACCACGACAACACTCAGCACATTTCCAAGACTACAGAGGAAATATGTCCCTAAAAAAGGGGACTGCAAGTCAAAATAGATTTTTTAAAAGGCTGAGAACCACTGCACTAGAAAGAATCACCGTAAGAGAAATTAACTCTTAAAATGACAGCATGCCACAACGAGTAGCAAGTGGACTTATTTTGATTATGTATTGCAACACAAATTTGTGCCAACTTTGATATTGAGCGTACAATTTACAATTATCAAATAAAGAGCAGGCATTCTTTGATCTCTCATGTATGTAACTCGCTGAACTACAGACAATCATCAAATAATTACCTGCTTAAATTTAGTAGTTTGTCTAATATGGTGTATTGAATGTCTTGTTTAGCATATTGTGATTCTTGATTAGGAACCAGCACATCTGCACAAGGGGAGTTCCCAAAAATGCCCCGCTTGTCATTCCATTAGCTATTTAAAACTGTCCCAGTCAGTTATTGGTTGTAGATTCTTTTGATCTTTCCAGTGAGGACACAAGAGTAACAGAACGTGTACTCCGTCAGTTGTTATAATTAAATTTAAAAAAAAAAAAGATTTAAATAGTAAGTACAGGAATTTTTTGGTTGAATTTTTTAGGCCCCACTTATCTATTCAGTAACATGGCCAGTGTTACTTGAACAGCATGACTTTAACTGTGTTCAAAGCTCTACCTAATTCGTGCACATTCAGACTGTCTTACTCACCCTTCTGTCAATGAAGTCAGCTATTATTTTCCTGCATTTGTACTCAAAAACTCCTGCTGTCTAGCATGATGTAATCCAGAGAAAATAATATGCTGTCATGGTTTACAGCTTGACTGTAGTATCTGCATCTTTTGGCCTGACGCATCCATTTTCAGAAAGACATTTTTTGATATATTTTTCGATGTAGCAGTACACATTATAAAATGCTTACCAGTATAATAAGGAATATCTGTCATGGAATAACACAGAGAACAAAAAAGACGGGGAAGCCAAGAAACATTCAGAAGAGTAATAGAGCCACATGTCTAACACTATCCTAATTCCTTCAGAGCTGAGTACAGTGTATAGGACAGAAACCAGAGCTCTCCAGTTCGACCAATGTGATGTTACTGTGTGTAATTCTTGCATGTTGTTGAGACACAGTCATTCTTTGAGCCAGCTATAGGACGATGGGAAATAGTTGGAGAGAGCTAGAGAACCCCCACAGGATAGGCCATCAGAACAGAACTAGTTGCTGGCTAATGCACCCCTTGGAGATAATGGCAGAAAACACAGCCAAATCTGCTGAAAATATAAACAGCAATATCTACGGATCACTATACAACGTACAAATCAGGTTAGCAGGGATTGTTTCCTGTAAATAATTTGAAATACAATTCATATGGTATAATTCAACCTGTGTTGTATTCTGTTTTAAATATTTAGTGTACGGTGATTATAGAAATAAACAAGCGCTTGCAGTCTTTATTCAACATATTTTCTGAAAATAAGGACAACTTTGTCGAACTGTCAATTAATTGGTTAATCAACTTGTTCGTAAACTTCTTCTTTTATTTCACCATTTTTCTCATCTTCCTCAGTTTTGCCCTTGACCTCATCACCTCCTGGCACCCATAAACCAGAATCAATGCAACGCTGTATGTGGTATGATGCTTCCTCCTTTGGCATTTCTGCAACAGCCTTTTGCAGCAGCCCAATGTCTTGTGACTCAAAACAAAGACGAAGATTCTGTAAGAAAATTGCAATAAAAGATTTTAACTGAGTAGCTTCAACATTAAAAAAAATGCATGGCAAGGGGCAAATAAAAACAAAATTACAACTATTGAGAAGTTATATTTATCAGTAGCAACATATGGTTGTGAGACATGGGCAATGACATCCACAATGGAAAAGAAAATATCAGATTTGAAATGAAATAGAAAGGTCCTATGAAAATCATGAACAGAAAGACTAACCAACGCAGATGTCAGAAAAGACCTGAACATGAAAGAAAACTGACTCCTCAACAAAATTATCAACAAAAATATATTTCCGACATATAAAAAATACACAATGGTTTAGAAATTAATTATGGAGAGACAAGTTTTGGGAAATAGAACAAGAGGCAACCGGGTCTACGATGGACACAGGATATCGAAAATCTAGACATAGCACTGGCAGCTTACACAGAACAAAGAGGCTTACAGAGTGGCAGTGAGGGCAAGATTCTGTAAAGGACACATACAGATTGCACATAATACTCCCTTCTATGACTACCTCAGGTATCCCCCTAACTACATACATAGCATGATTGCACATAAACACTCTGTAACTATAGAATTGTTTCACATGCCAACACATGACAATTTTATGATTTAAAAGTAGCACCACAATGAAAGAAATATCTGCTAAAACTAATTTTCAAAAATATATTCACCATCCTAATAGCTTATTCTACAACTAATACAGCCTAACCGTAACAGCTTATTCTATAATTAATACACCAAAATCCTAACCCAATATAAATCCATCTAAAAACACACATATAAACACCACCTTAAATAGAGTCCACAAACTTAAATAACTGCTAAAACTGACATTCATGACTTAACCTTAAGCACGCTGTGTTGACAAATCGGTCGAAGCATTTAGCCAGAAATGTGTCATTTCTTGACACGCATGGCAAAATCATCCGCCCAATTCGGTAAACCCAAAACCGGACGAAAAAATTGAGATCTGTAACTTTTTGACAGAATGTTTTGGCAACATCGAGAAGAGACTTTATCTAGCCTCCTGTTTCTATTGTCAAAATGGCAATAGAAGACAGGGTTTGATTATGGAATAGAATTCGGAGCAATCTTCAAGCATCTGCTTTGCAGCGAGGCGACATGACAGTCAATAGAGTTTATTATACTTCTTTATCATCGATTTATTCTGTGAAATCATTATTTACTGCGAATTCAATGTGGAATTATTGAAGGTGAGTGTTACATTGTTCTTAATTAGAATAGACCACGAGGTTCCAGAATGTTCTCACTATGTAAAATATATAATATTCAACAGCTTACGATCGATCAAAAATACGGTAGGTCTAGATCAAGATAGGTCTAAATTTGACTTTATCATTTTCTCACACGTCTCTTATCACACACACGCAAACAAAACGTACACCAATATATGCAGAATGTAATTCTTTATTTATATGTGCAAATATTATGTAAATATCTGTAATAACAAAAAAGTTATCGCGATTTCAAAAGAACCATCAACGATTGCGTAACATTTCCAAAACCAATTCCGCGGCAGAAGAGAAATTGTATAATTATAAACACAGCTTGCTAAAGGTTAACACTATCAACCATGCACACTTACTTAAAAACTAACGAAATCAGCACACCAATAGACAAAGTTACACAATACACTATATTATTATTCCATCACTGTGCTACCAGTGCCAAACCTGGAAAGTAACATCACAAGACAAAAGAAAAATAGTGACAGCAGAAATGACATGTCTAAGAAAAATACTTGGAGTGTCATTAAGAGATAGAATTAGAAACGATATCAGACAGATAACCACAACAATAACAGTATTGGAACACATTAAAAGACAAGTGGTTTTCACACGCTTCAAGACTACCAACAGATAGCAAGCCACAAATAGCCATGACACACAGACATAGTGGCTCTTTGTTGTTAAGATGTCACTTTATTATAATGATGAATATATACTTTAAACAATTTAATTGGTGTATAAAAACAATACAGTTAACATCAACTTTTGTCAACAACTGTCACAATTTTTTCAGTATTAGTTGTTGATGTATGTTACAATTTTACTATTCTTTGCTGTCTTCAATACATAGGCAATACTTTAGATACTTCAATACATAGGCGATACTTTAGATACTTCAATACATAGGCGATACTTTAGATACTTCAATACATAGGCGATACTTTAGATACTTCAATACATAGGCAATACTTTAGATACTTCAATACATAGGCGATACTTTAGATACTTCAATACATAGGCGATACTTTAGATACTTCAATACACAGGCAATACTTTAGATACTTCAATACATAGGCGATACTTTAGATACTTCAATACATAGGCAATACTTTAGATACTTCAATACATAGGCAATACTTTAGATACTTCAATACATAGGCAATACTTTAGATACTTCAATACATAGGCGATACTTTAGATACTTCAATACATAGGCAATACTTTAGATACTTCAATACATAGGCGATACTTTAGATACTTCAATACATAGGCAATACTTTAGATACTTCAATACATAGGCGATACTTTAGATACTTCAATACATAGGCAATACTTTAGATATTTCAATACATAGGCAACACTTTAGATATTTCAATACATAAGCAATACTTCAGAAAGAAAAATTAAATTTTTTTATAAAGCTTACCTCTGGAAGAGTTTGCATAACTTCTACAGGATCCAGTCCTCCAGGACCAAGCCGTTTCTTGCGCTCCTCCTACATAACAACAAATTTGAGTAATAAAATTTCATTTTTAACTAAACTTAGCTATTGTAATGTTATAAACTATAAATGTATTCTGCAGCTGACTCTCTAATACATCTCTGTTGAATTTCTTCCATCTGATGTCATTGTCATTCCTAAATTTTTGAATCGTGACCTGTTTAGTATTAAGTCATTCACTTTGATCTTGCCCGCTGTGTGATTTCATTTATTACAAACAATAAATAATTCTGACTTCTCGTTATTTAAGAAAAGGCATTCGTCTGTTTTTTCCCCCACTATTTGTTGATTAGTTCTTGTGGATTATTTCTCCCTTTTGTAGAGCAATTGTCATCTGCATAAGTCAGGAGATATACACCAAAAACAATATTTAAAATGTTTATTTACAATGCTTCAAGAACTCTTTAAATATCCCTAGAAAGCTTCAACATTGATGTCACTTCCTTGAAATCAGTTGCTCATAATCCCAATGTGGTGCAAGTGACACAGCAAAGGTTCTCACAACACACACACAGCATCACATTACTGGTGCACCAAGAAAAATTACTGTCTGAAAAGACAGAAAAACCAACACAGATTTTCAAAATTAACTATATGTGTCCCAAATGTTGCAGTGGATTCTATTATCAGATTTTGCCTGTTTAATCATTGCTCACACACCAGAAAGATGTAACAATACAAGCCTGAGACTATTGTCATAATTGACAAGTATGTGAAAACAACAGACTTAACAAAGTGACAGAATTCACATACCTAGGAAGTAATATAACAACAGACGGCAAGAGCAGCTAAGAAATACACAATACATGTAGTAAAGCACACCAAGCCTTAATGGCAAATGACACCAATCTTCAGGAACAAATACATAGATTTAAACAACAAAATAACACTATTCAAAACAATTATTATGCCAACGCAGTGCTATCAAATCCAAACATGGACAACGACAGCACAAGACAAACATAAGCTTGTGACAGCTGATATGGCATGCTTACGCAGAATCCTAGGAATATCATTAAGAGACAGGGTGAGGAATGAGAACATCAGACAAAAAACCGGCACCACCTTAATCTTAGAATACATCAAGAGACAACAGATCAAATGGTTTGCGCACATCAGCAGACTACAATCAGACAGCATACCACAGTGAAGGCAGACCACGAAAATGATGGACCACCAAAATAAAAGAGGCGACAAACTCTACAATATACTCAGCACACACGAGGGCCATCTCCAGAAAACTCTTCTACCCCTGACGCTGAAAGGCAACAAAGGGCTTCAGCGAATAGATAGATAGATGGCTATTATCACTATACTTTAAGAAGTTTACCAACATACAATAAAAAATATCCTCACTGCACGGTGCTATACTGACCACACGCAAATGTGATCACTAAGACGAGTAGCCCCCACCCTCTTCAAATTTAACCCCCACCACTTTTTATGCTTATGTAACAACAAGTTACCTCTTCATATTCTTTAACAGCTTCTTCAATTCTAGCACGTGCCCTCTCACGAATTCGATTTCTGAATGCCTCTAGCTCCTCATTGAAAGCATCTGTATATTGTTTCTCACCAAGTTTGATTCTGTTATAGAAAGTTAAATATTACATCCAATATTTGCTACAAAATACTTGATTCTATTTGAGAAAATTACATATTACATTCAACATGTACTATAAATACTTGATTCTTATAGAGAAAGTTACATATTACATACAACATTTGCTATAAAAATGTAATTGTTATAGAAAGTTACATATTACATCCAACATTTGCAGTAAAATACTTGATTCTATTAGAGAAAGTGCATTGTAATACAGAGAGACAGTTTCTGTTTTCCTCAAACAAAATCGAACGACACAGAGAAGCCATCTTTTCTGAAACTATTATGGATTTGGATTCAGACGAGGATGAATTCTTAGTATTTACAGACGTAAAATCTTGTTCCATTACTCAATATTACTGGGGATATAGATAGGCCTACTAGTTATGTGTTCAGTGGCAGCGTGTAATCCTATATAGGACATGACTGATGGAGAATATAGCGATAACAGACCTACAAATGATAATCATGTCTGGCATTGCGACTTTTCACAAGTTACAAGACCTCTAGGCCTGGCTGTTAACGATAGTGAGGTAGACATGTTACTTTGTTTATAACAGATGATCATTTCAATTTATTTCTCCAGCAATATTTTGTGCTTGGTTGTGAAACAAACAAATATGTACATTAGTCTTAGGTGTGTACAACTGTTATAAGGGTTGCCAATTTGAAAATAAAGGTAGGCCTAAGTAATTATTTTAATAATAATGTTATGATTTTTAAATATATTTTATTAATCAGTGTTTCCCATCTTTACAACCTTTACACATCTGTATGTATTTGTTTTGTTAAAAAAGAGGCTACATTTTCTTAACTAGTACCTAAAAATGCAAGCCGCATCGCCCAATACAGAGAGGGGTTGATACAGAACCTAAAAGTATGTCACATGACAGTACCTAAAAGTACGTCACATGCAACAGTACCTAAAAAGTTATGCCAAATAAGCAAACAATGCAGAAAAAAAACCAGAAGTCATACAAAATGGTCAGGTGCCAGAGGAAGTATGCATTATTTTTCTCTGGGTAGCTACAGGTTATTTGTGCACAAATTATTTTAAAATCTTTAAAAACAAATAGATTATTGCATTTTCCAAACATCCACCAATTAAAAACAAACTCAAATTGTCAAAAAATGAATCCTGTGGCAGGAAATAGAATGAGCAATTTTATTCCGGCTTCCTAAAGGTTATTTTGTAGGACAAGAAAAGGGATAGAACTCTGGGGAATGTTATTGTGCAAAATAATTTAGCAAAGCCAGGATGAATTACTGAGAACAATGTATCAGCTAAAGGGTTTCTGTTAGAGCAAAATTTTGCATCAAACATGCATTAAATACAAATTTGAATTTAGTTAAGAGTTACATATTATAACAAATGTGCTATAAAAAAATGTTCAAAATAATTAGAAATGATGAAGCTTTACATATATGAAACTAATAATGTTGCAATGCTCACCGTGAAAAGAATGCTCCCACACAACTTCGGGGATCTGTTTTCAGACTTTTGGCCAGCTCTAGAATAAATTGCATGACGATGCACTGGTGGCTCACATGACTCATCAAATCATGTTTCTGCAGTGTACAAAATAATCATATTTATCTTGTCAGAAGAACATTATGAGAATCACTGTAAACAATGTTATCTTGTGTTATTGACATCATGACATTTCAGATAGACTCAAGTTCTCAGCCTTCAACTAGTATGGTTGTATGCCAATGGTTCTCATGACTCGCTGAATAAATGCATTCCTCATTCTATTCTTAGGATACCAAACTATGTTTTCAAGTTCTATGTGAAAAACATTTGACTGGTTAAACCCCCTCTTCTTCTGTTAACCGGATGAACAATGTTTGTTTATCATCATGATATCCTTGTTCAAAGTGGTGTGTAGCAACGGGCAGCTGTGGCCGCGGACAGCTACGGAAAATACATTATATTTTTTGACTATAGTTGCAGACATCGTGGTGAAGGTTAATGACCCCCATTCCCGAGTGTCACCCACAACATAACTGATGATCTACCCATACATCATGGATCTATCCATGATGTATGGGTACCACATTGGATGCATCAGCACAAAGTCCTCCAGCGACTTCTATTTTCAAAAATGCGAAAGAGTGAGGAAAAGTCTGGACATGTCAATTCCTTGAGGTTGTCTTTCCATGATTTTCTTTATCCTTGTTGTCTAACCATGATTTTCTTTGGCCTCCTCTGCTTGTTCTACTGTTGACTTTTAGTTGAAGTATGGATTTTGACAAGGAATCATGTTGGCATATATGCCCAAACAATGCAAGTTATAAAACTGCTGACAGTAAAAAAAAATGAACCCATACATTACCAGGAAAAAGGATAAAATTTGCTGCCGTCTTACAAGCTCACACCAGACGTGATTAAATGTATTGATTTTCACAAGTGTTTCTAGACAAATAGCAGCCTTGCAGAGTAAAACAGATGAAATGGTTTTTGTTACATCTGTCTCTTGTGAAGCTGTTGTCCAGAAGACTCCACCAGACATGATGGTGATTGTATGTTACACCTTTCTCTGGTCAAGCTGCTGTCATGCGGACTCCACTAGTTCTTGATTGCTTTATAAACTTATGGCCAGTTTAAAGGATACGATTATGAGCTAATTCTAGCCAGTATGGCACTTACTTCTTCCACTTCCAGATCAATGCACCAAATAACCAGATAATTAGCTGTCTCTTCACACACTAGATAGTTATGCTCCGTCAAGTATTGCTTGCTGTCATCCCACTTATGTAGCATACCATACTTGCAGATTTCTGCCTTGTATTTTTTAGTAAATTCTTGCTGTTGAATACAAAGAAAACATAACACATTTAGATTACATTCAATTTTTTAATATTGGTTATGTTTAAATTGCATTATGGTTGAAAGGGTACAGATGATTTAATGTACTCAGGTTGAAAAGAAAAGGATGAAAGAATACAGATGACTGACTTAACCTTTAGCAAGCCGGATTAAAAAATACAAAACCTCTTCCTGCCACCGGATTCTTTTTTGAGAATTTTCATCTTTTCTGGTTGGTGTTACGGAAATGCAATAACTTTTTTGTTATTCGTGATAAAAAAAAAAAAATTGTCCGTGCAAATGCAGAATTGAATACCGCAAATGTATGTATATTTTAAAAATTTTTATGTAACATACCCGGGGTTTGCGCAGGAAGTGAACACCTTTTTTGCGCAAAAAACCAACAGAAACAACAAGACATGGGTGTTCGGAAAACTCAATAACATTTTTGCTATTAGAGATTTTAAAATAATTTCAACAGATTTAAATGCAGAATTGAATACTGCAAATGGGTGTGTAATTGGTTTTTTTTTATGTATCTTACTCGAGTTTTGCGCAAGAGGTGAAGACATTTTCTCGAAAAAACAAAATATATGCAAAAAAGACACGGGTGTTCGGAAAACTCAATAACATTTTTGTTATTAGAGCTTTTAAAATAATATCAACACATGTAAATGCAGAATTGAATACTACAAATGGGTGTGTAATTGGTTTTTTTTTATGTATCCTACCCGAGGTTTGCGCAAGAGGTGAAGACAATTTTTATTTTAAAATTACATAAAAACAAACAACACAAATGACTTACCCACTGGCCATGCAGCTCTGGAGTAAACCTACATGCTGTGCAGCTCAGAGGAACAATCAATTTTGAAATGTACCAATGTGTGGTATCTATGGAAGCAGGGGTAGGGGCACAGAGTGACCTGACATGCTGCGCACACGTACTGAGTCTGGTGACGCTTCTTTGACCGATCTGAACAGACTACACAGTCAGGAAGCGCAGGCTTGCCACTGGACAACCGTTTAGGATTTATAGCAATATGGTGTGTTGGTCCTATTGCCAATCATGCTTTCATCGATACTGATTTCTTTGGAGAGGCCATAATATTGTTGGAACAGAGGAATAAGTTTGTCAACAAACCCCTGTATCTTGAACGCCTTGCTGTGACCCGGTTGCCCTCGTGCAACAGCTGTTGTGTTGTCTACAAGGTGCAGGAATGAAAGAATAGCTAAAAATCTATTCCTAAACCCAGGCATCTTGATGAGACCATCATTAGACCAATACAATTCAAAGGAGGAACGTTTGGTCAGTCCCATCAAGAGCACCAAAGCAACAAAAGCTGTCATCTCATCAGCTGTGACTTCCTTCCACATCTTCACACGAGATGCAATGCCGGCGGCCTGTCCCTTCGAATCACTAACCTGCTTAGCGTAACGATTAGTTTCAGTTACCAACATGTTCACAATATCATCTGTAATAAACAGACGAAACACGTCTACCGCACTAATGTCATCATCTAAGCCTATAGGTCCAACAACTTCATCGAAGTTGCTAAGCCAATCATGGCTATACCCCGAAGGAACACTAGAATTTCCAACAATTTCTTCTTCCAATATGTCGTCATCGGCCACGCTGCGAACTGAATCAGTATCACTATTATCTCTATCTAACAACACATCATCTATTGGAGCGATATCTGCATCTGTTAACGGCATACTTACCTCCTCATCCGAATCGGGATCCATTACGAACGCAAAATAAATTGTATCCATTGTAGGCCTAGGTTGCTGTCGGAAAATGCGATGGAACAACGTCTTGACGCTACTGTAAATTATAACAACTGGACAGGGCGGACGTGAACTGGTACCGGCTTCGATTGCGCATGCCCTGAACTACATACATGCTGTGATTTGGCTGTTGTAAGCCTATTTGGCACAATGTCTCATTGAGTGAGTGCACTTGACAACGGTAAACAGCCGCCATCTTTTTTTTGTCAAACAGATTTAACAACGGCGCGGTGAAGGTTAAATGTATCAGGTTGAAAATAAAATGTTGAAAAGGTATAGAGGGCTGACTTAAATGTACTCAGACTGAAAATAAAATGTTGAAAAGGTATAGAGGACTGGCATAAATGTATTCAGGTTTCCCCATATGTACTTTGCCCCTGTCAATAATGCATTATGCCACCTTCCGAGAATACAAATCAGATCAATTAACTCTGTAGATTCAAGAGACAATCTCCAGAAATGTTCCTTTGTAAAATAAGACATCACAAGCTGGATTTGAACCTGTAACCACTTGAGCACAAGGAGAATGGCTTAACTACTAAGCCATAGAGATCACACTTCAGATTACAACATCAGTAACTGAACTGTGTGATTCGCTAAAGGTCATCCATGAAGCACTTCAGGTTTGAAAAATCATAATGGAGAAAACAGGATTTGAGCAAGGTCCTCTCCTAGAAAAAGTTATTGTATTAAAGAAAAACATTTCTTCCAGACTACATCCTGCTAATCTACATGAACCTGAGAATGAACTCAGAAGAAAAATAATCAATCTCATAAACATGTCCAGAATTCTTGTTACCTGTTTCTCAACTTTTTCCTCCTCTGTGTATTCCTTCGGCTGTGCTGGCTGCTTGTTAATCATCTGAAAGACAGATGTGAAATACATAAACTCAAACAATGAATACATACAGAAATACATATAAATCAAACAGTGTGCCATTGGCGCAAATAAAACGGTGACACAACACATTTCCATTCTTTTGAATACATCCTGCTGGAAATCCTGTAGGACCATTGTTCTGCTACAATAGAGATCCTATGGAAGTTTGAGAATGACTGCTGAAGGAGAATACATATAGAAATACATATAGCTCAAACATTGAACACATACAGAAATACATATAACTCAAACATTGAATATGTACAAATGTTACTTAGATTTAACAATTACTACTGACAAGATATATTGCAAGTTGTTACATGAAAATTTTGACAAAAGAGCTAGTATTATTTGCATGACTTTTTGTTATAGATAAAAAAGCTAACAATTATTTATATTAAACAAGAAACAATTTTTTTAAAGACAAAATAAAATAGCTAACAATTATTTTCCGTATGTCAGTGTTGCTAATCATGAACTTTGAAAACTCTTAGATAAAACAGCTAGCACTTGGTTAAATAAAACAGCTGGCAAATTTTTGTCCACATAAAAATGTGTTGCTAATTATGAGCTATGACAATTAGATACAACATTAAGCTACAAAACAGTTATGTTTATAGAAAAGAAAAAAACTGGAGGTACATGCACATTCTAGAAGAAAGTCAATAAAACATGCACTATCACTTACAGTTTTGGATTTTCCTTCTTTGCAGATTGTGTCAATATTTAGTGGTGTCATCTGTAGAATAAAATGCAAAATGATTACATTCAAACAAAGAGGTAAACTTATGTGTAATGGATTTTACAATCAAAGACATTTACTGTCGTTGTCCTCTCACCTAAATACAGAGTTGTTACAGGTATGTAGCACATTAATCACCTATCTTGGGTTATATTGTTAGCATTCATTCTCAAACTCCCGCTGGATCTCTTGTGTAACAGGACAATGGGGGTACTAGATTTCCAGCAGGATGTAGTTCAGAGAATGGGAATGCATGTGTTGCCATTTTACTTGCACCAATGGTCAGACACATCCATCTTTGGTGGATGTTGCTGTTTTATATCCACAAATAGCCTGGTAAATCAGACTGGCAGTAGGGCCTATCTCTGGTTATAAAATCCTCACGGCTATTATTCTTGTATATAGGTATATCCATGATATAGATCTATAGGACATTTTGTCAGGTCTCCAATTTCCCTTATCTATTTGTCCAAATATCTATTAAGGAAGCCATAGCTCCTGTTCTCAGAATAGCCACCCACAGTATCTGCATATTGAGCATTGTCTGGTTTCTGCTTGTCATTCTTCGATGCATTAGGTAAAATTGATGAATAGTGATTTATTACTGATTCGAATTCTTAATTTCTCCCACATTTAATTTTTAAAAAAATCCTTAGCAGCCAGGTTTATTTATTAATTATTGGGCCCTTGTCGTTCTCAATTCATTTCCTCCTCATAATTATCATTTTTTGGGTCATTGTCATTCTTTTGTTCCTGCCCCTTTCATCAATCATGCCTCCTGATTAACTTTCCACAAAGGTGCTGCAAACATAATTCAGAGATCACATTCAATTAGTCCCCTTTGTCCTGATTACAGGCAGAATACCTGAAGATGCATTTTAGTCTGGAGTTTATGTTGGTTGGCCCCTTTTCAATTGAGAAGGTAAAAGATATATGATTTCTATCCTGTATCCATGACAAATTTCAACTCACACAAATCAGTACACACAGCAACTTATCATTTGAACAAAACAAAGCAGTACATGTAACAATCCTTATAATACTGTCGAAATGGAAAGTATAAATATATTAGAATACTGCCCTGGTCATGTGGGAGTCTGAGGCAATGAAAGAGCAGACTGACTGGCTGGCAATGCTGTGGTTGATGACAAATCATTGAAGAGAATAATAGCTGCCTAAATAAGGGCGGTCATTAATTTACTACAGCATGAAGAAGACAATGCTGAAGTGATAACCAAAAGTGAGGGGAGAAAGTGTATCCTCTCTGGAAAGTTACAAAGATCACATAATCAACATGTGACTGGGATTTTGAGTCTGCATACTCTTGGATCATTGCTGGAACAGAGAGTGGAGCTCTTATGGGGATGCCATGTGAGCTATGATGATGGTTTCTAATCAAGAATCCTTACTTCCATGTTGTTTTAATTACCCCCTCCCTCTCCAGTTGGAAGTTTCCTCTTAAAAATTGCACATTGCTGAGAATTGAAGTCTTATGGGTATGAAATAAAGCCTCTGGAGATATTTCATTGTACAGAAAGATACAAAAAAGATTAATGCTGTTCCATTCTATAAAGAGTCAAAGCAACCTATAGGCAATGCTGAAGTCAGATTTATCAGGTCAAAAAACAGATATTGTAGCTACGCTGTAAACAATGATAATAGTCCATTCTCTGGATTACATTCTAATAATATGCTGAAGTTTGTGAATAAACGCAGAAGAAGACAGCCAAAAGAATTATAATCTATAGCTGAATAGTTTCCTAGTCTTAGCACAACAATAATTTATTTTAATATTAACAAGACATTAATTCTTAATAATTAGTAATTAACGTTAATAATTCTAATGACTAAAATTATAAGTATAAGTGTTGAAGAAAGCATCCAAATAACAATATTCTGATAAAACATTAACTGGCAGCTCAAAACTTACTTTTTCTTCTTTCTTGAGTTCTTCTTCCTTTTTTCTGAAGTCTGCCTCTTGTTTCTCAAGTTCTGAAATCTTTATTTTCAGCTTTTCAAATTCTAATGGGGTATTCTGTCACAGAGAAAAACAATCCTGCATTATACAGAACATGTGCTCAGCACAAGTGATGACTGCTAACAGAGATTAAGCGGCTTATCTTTGCTTAACTGGACTACCATTCCAACTTTTTGTAAAATTTGCGCCTATCCGAAATTATGTGACTGCCTGCCGATCCAGTTCTAAATATAAAATGGATACCATAAGTTTGTTAGAGATGTAAGTCTCTTACAGTCTAGATGCAAAGAGAGCGCACCACCCCACACCTCCCCATGTGCATATAACCCACTGTGAGCCCTAGCCATACAACCCTCCTAAATTAAACATCTCGACTAAAAACCACTGATGGGTAAATATAACCAAGGAAAATAATCAATAAAAAAAAAAAGAATACAGATTTGCCTGCCCCTTATAATTTATTTCAATTTGCATTCTACAAAAAAAAAAGGTAGTCACATTAAGCAAACATCAACCAATTAAGCAAACAATACTTTGTAACCAACCTTAAACTTCTCTTCATATTTCTGTCAATGAGAAATAGATCAAACGCAAGGAACATTCTAGAAAACATATATAATTATCCTAAGCTTAATGTCCTTATAATTTGAAACATAATCTGGCATATTCGTAGTAAATCACCAACAGAACTATCCTATGTTGAGGTGTGTTATGGACAGAACTAACCTATGTTGAGGTGTGTCATGGACAGAACTAACCAACCATATGTTACTGAATCCTGGACAGAATTCACTTGCTATATTGAAAGGAATCAATAGACAAGGTTTGCCTGTTATATTGGACCGAAAGTTGACAAAATTTCCCGGTTATTGCTTAGTGCATCAAGGACAGAATTAACCTGTTGTATTGGGCAAAAGGTTGACAATTCACCTGTTATATTTGAGTGAATCATGGAAAGAGTTAACCTGTTATATTGAAGTAAACCATGGATACAATCCCAAATTATATTTGAGTGAATCCTGAACATAGTTAACCTATTATATTGAAGTGAACCATGGACACAATTCACTCATTATATTAAATTGAATTATAAACAGTTCATTTATATTGAAGTGAATCATGATTACTAAATACAAATCACAGTTAATTAAATACAAATCATAGTTAAATACAAATCACAGTTAATTAAATACAAATCACAGTTAATTAAATACAAATCACAGTTAATTAAATACAAATCACAGTTAATTAAATACAAATCACAAATGTAAATTCACTCACATCTTCTGCTTGTTTCAGCTTCTGTCTCATCTCTGCTAGCTTCTGTTGATTGCTGGAATATTCAAACAAAGTATGCAGAAGCTGTAAATAGCTATCATGTGTTTATCAATAAAACTGCACATTCAATCCACCCAATACTGGCTCTTCTCATTCATATTTTTCTTCTTCTGCGTTAATTCTTAACCCCTTAGCTGCGGAGATCTCCTTAAGGATACAATGAGGGGTTGCCGCCATTTTGCAGATATTTTTTTCTTATTTTGCCATAGGAAGAATTTATCTTGATGCTTTAAAATAAGCTTCTAGACAGATTTTTTCCCTGGTAAGCTAAGAAGAGGAGGATCTCAATAAAATGGCAGT
Organism: Meghimatium bilineatum; assembly: GCA_034231615.1. NCBI lineage: Eukaryota > Metazoa > Mollusca > Gastropoda > Stylommatophora > Philomycidae > Meghimatium > Meghimatium bilineatum. The sequence goes on along the minus strand of CM067319.1, from coordinate 6,502,831 downwards.
AGCTTTTCATTGTATTATCTTAAGGAGGTCACAGCCAAGGGGCTAAACTCCGGCAGACTAGCAGGATGTAGTCTGGAGAATAGAACAAGCTGTCTAATAATTTATAGCATGGCTGTGATGTCTGCCTTTTGTTTTGACACATCCAACTTCAATACAGGATTGCCAAAATGTGGTCATTTCATGGCTAAATTTCACAAATGTGTCCATTTTTATGTGTCACTGGCGATGAAATTTGTGTTTGGTAAATTTCATTAAAGTTTTGAAATGTATGAAAAGTTTGGTCATGTTTGACCATATTTTAGTAAAAATAATTGTAAAAAATATAGCAAATTCATGATCGTTGCCCTGAATAGGGCATGTTGGGTCCCTTGATGGGCAATGATGTAATGGATTCTTAATGTGTATCAGTCACTCCCTCAATTCAACTTTTCTTGGTCTTCCTCTAACTCTGTTGCTTTCTATTTCATGTAGTGGCCACACCATTCACTTTATGCTCAAGAGGTTGTGGGTTCAAACTCTGCTCACAGTATTTGTTTATACAGTGAATTATTTTAAAGATCCCTGTTGATTATCGATTGAATCTACAGAATTACATGCTTTCTGCAGGCAGCGTGTCACTTCAATGAAAGGGCTGCTGGAGTACATATAGGGTAAACCACGAGCAATGAAGTTCCCCATGCCTTTTTCCAGCTCTATCAACTCAGCTGTATGGATATATCTTCAAAAGATGACCAAGACATTTCATTCTGTGTTTAAATTCTACTTTATAATTTGCATGAAAATTCAATTCATTTGAAAATAAATGTCTTAGAAAACTCTTCAATATTGGATGGGAAGAATTGAAGTCAAACAAACAAGTAAGAGAAGAGACCAAATAGCAATATGTTTCTACAACAATAAGAAGACAATGGACTTATATCAGACATGTACATAGAATGAATGAAAACAGACTGCCACTACAAGTATTAAAATTGGTAAAAGATGGCACACAAAGAGGAAGACCAAACAGAACAACCGTCAAAGAGATGGTGACTATGCATCTCAACGACATGTAATAACTACACACACTAGTATCATATTGCTCAAACTGGAGAGCATTTAATTCTGCCCAATGAACTGTATTCACGGCTGAATGAACATAGATAAAATTGTATGTATAACAGAGAAAGATATTCTTAACCATCACATGATTCAAGTTTAGTAACTTGACACCCCCCCTATATTAAATAATATGTTGAACAAAACAACAAGACATACAAAAGTTGCAGATCTGGACAAGATTGAGGGTTTCTATCATAAGGCAAATATGTACCTAGTGAACACATTTTCTAGTAATACAAAAAAAAATGACGTATGAATGAATGTATTCATCCCCTTATTAGGAAGCTTCTCACAACATTGCACAATGCTAAGAGTTTGAGTCCTCTGAGGAAGCTTCTCACAACATTGCACAATGCTAAGAGTTCAAGTCCTCTGAGGAAGCTTCTCACAACATTGCACAATGCTAAGAGTTCAAGTCCTCTGAGGAAGCTTCTCACAACATTGCACAATGCTAAGAGTTCAAGTCCTCTGAGGAAGCTTCTCACAACATTGCACAATGCTAAGAGTTCAAGTCCTCTGAGGAAGCTTCTCACAACATTGCACAATGCTAAGAGTTCAAGTCCTATGAGGAAGCTTCTCACAACATTGCACAATGCTAAGAGTTCAAGTCTTCTGAGGAAGCTTCTCACAACATTGCACAATGCTAAGAGTTCAAGTCCTCTGAGGAAGCTTCTCACAACATTGCACAATGCTAAGAGTTTGAGTCCTCTGAGGAAGCTTCTCACAACATTGCACAATGCTAAGAGTTCAAGTCCTCTGAGGAAGCTTCTCACAACATTGCACAATGCTAAGAGTTCAAGTCCTCTGAGGAAGCTTCTCACAACATTGCACAATGCTAAGAGTTCAAGTCCTCTGAGGAAGCTTCTCACAACATTGCACAATGCTAAGAGTTCAAGTCCTATGAGGAAGCTTCTCACAACATTGCACAATGCTAAGAGTTCAAGTCTTCTGAGGAAGCTTCTCACAACATTGCACAATGCTAAGAGTTCAAGTCCTCTGAGGAAGCTTCTCACAACATTGCACAATGCTAAGAGTTTGAGTCCTCCGAGTATGAAATAAAGCCCTGGAGAAACCTTCCTGCTGTGCAAAAGGATACAAGAAATCTATTACTTGTAATTCCTGGAGATTGAAAACAACAAAACAAACCTCAGTTTCTCATTCTCAAGCTTTTCTTTTTTCTTCTTCTGCTCTTCCATGCGTTCTACACGAGCCTGATGACGCCATCTAAACAAGCTAGGAGTGTCAATGTTAGGGTGAGTGTCATCTTCATCATCAGAAATCTACAATTGGAAAGTAACCGAAATATGCATAATCAGATCAACAGGACATAACCTATTTAACTCTACATATAGGCCTAGGCTTATATAATTAATTGTATAAAACACAAAAGGATCACATTCAACAGGACGAAATTAAAGTCCAGCAGTATAATAAATCTGTCCTTTAATACAAAATTCACACTAAATGCCCTATATCAATGAGGAAGACCAGTTAAATCATTTCCATCTTACCTGCCTACGTAAATTACTAAACATCCATTGGTGGGACAAAGTACCAGACTACGAGGTCTTGGAAAAATCAACCTCAATAAGCATCCACACAATACTTATGAAGGCGCAGGCACGCTGGGCAGGCCATCTTGTGCGTATGGAGAACTCGCGATTGCCAAAACAAATATATTATGGAGAACTCAAGGCAGGATTTCGAAAAGCTGGTGGACAGAAAAAGCGTTTCAAAGACACGCTCAAGTCATCCTTGAAACATCTTAACATTGACGTAGGCGCTTGGGAGAGCTTCGCTCAGGATAGAACGGCTTGGCGTTACAGCATTAGAACGGGAGCACTAGCGGCAGAAGAATTCAGACAAGAAACTGCAAGACAGAAGCGGACACGTAGAAAAGAAAAAACATCTCAACCTCACACAGATACCTTCTATTGTTGTCAATTCTGTAAAAGAACATTTTGTGCGCGCATTGGACTTGCTAGTCATTTAAAAACGCACTATTAACTTTATTATTTTATTATTTATTGTTATTATTATTATGGTTGAGTTTTTGGTCATCGTCGACCACGACGGACGAACATCATCATCATCATCATATCAATGAAGTATATCATAGCTATAAATATACATTTCAAACAAGAGATATGCAACTAAATGTTTCTACTTTTTTTTCGGTTAATTAAATATTAGTCCAATATTTGATATCATATTTCAAGTATATAACTGAACATTTTGTGTGCCTATAGTTGCAATAGTAGTAGTCTGTCCCTACTAGTATTAGTAGCCATAGGTGAACTAAATTAAAATATTAAATAATTAAATTTTAAATTAATAAAAACGTAAGTTACTTAAATTAGTAACTTAAACATTAGGGGCCTAGATAAATTCTAGTATTAGACATAGTAAGCCTAGTTATAAGAATTATAAATAAGTTATAATAAAATTTATTTATTATAAATGTACTGTAGCAGTCAATGAGTGACTATGGGGACTCAAAAACCAAATCTTTAAAAAATATGAAATGATGCCTAGGCCAATTTTCTTCCCCTTTTTTGTTTTCAACCCAGAACAAGCGCATATCGCTATTTAGTAATGAAAAAGACCAGTTTACTTACTTCAATGTGGTCCCATTTACTATAATTTATCGTGGACATTTCGATAAATTAATAGCAAGAAAGTTGGTGCCGAATATAACAGCAGTAGCGAACAATAATCAAATAACCACTTCTTAGAAAGCTCTCGATTGCTCTGTAGATTCTTAGCGGAAGTAATAATAAAAAGTTAAACCTGCAAGACACTGTTCACGAAATAAAATAACGGACATTCATCATTAGGTACCGTCTTCGCAAAGAAGGTTGGCCGCAACGGACCTCAAAGATCCTGTCTTTTGCTTTGGTGGTGCACTCTGCTAGACTACTTTGTGCACTTCATAATGTTTCTCTCCCACTCGTATCTCTGCCTACCTCTTGCTTGTGACGTCTTCGTTTTATGTTGTCTACAGCAGCAAATTACAAAGTCTTTTGGCCCGTAGACTTCGTTTGGAACATATTTTTTTCTGTGCCCCCCCCCCCGGATAAAAAAATGGCCATTGACTTTCTTTACACCACCGAGGCTTCTCAAGTTTAATCGCTATATTCTTCTTGTTTATCATTAAAGCGACTACCTTCTTGTGCCCCACAAAAAAATTGCAATTGTTTTTTCTGCGGCATTTTACTGTAATTTTCCGTGGTTTCCAGAGACGATATAGTCCACATTGAAAACCATTGGTCTAGAGATTGTTGTAAAACATGGGTTCTCAACCTTCTCAGAAGGCGAGCACTGCTCGTGTGTAATCGTCTATTTTTTAACGTGAAGGGTGCGAGCACCTATCTGTATGAAATCATCACAGTACTTGCGCGTACTAGGTTGAGAACCCCTGCTGTAAAGGGTGGTGGCTGTTAACGACTTTAATGTTTATTTCACGTGTGTTACTCGATGTTTTACTTTCACGCTGCGGGTAGGTCTAGAAAGAAGTCTCAAGGCTGCGATGGGTGCCTATATAAGTCTATGATTCTTTACTGTGCTTCCTGGCACTGCCCTAATTCTGGACTCTACCGTCTATCAACTTGCTTTTCCAACAGTGTGAGCAATCATATGTCCTAATAAATTATGATATCAAAACTTACATCAGCAGGAAAAGGGATCTTTGCTGCATCTCTGGGTGCCAGGACTTTATCTGCAGCTATACCCTTCTTAACTTTCTGAACTACGATGACCTTAGCTTTTTGATTCACGTATCACAAAGGACAGACTTATTGAAGGTCATTTACCGGTATATGTATTTTAAGGTCAGTTCTCTGATTATGATGGTGCTGATGCAGTTGGCGTTGTGTCTGTTGGCGGCATTGTAGTATATCTATATAGTGTGGCCATTGTTTGCCTTGCGGCGTCAGGGGTAGAAGAGTTCTCTGGAGATGGCTTTCTTGTGTGCAGTTTGTAAGCTTGTTCCCATGCCTTCTTTTATTTCTGTGGTCCATATTTTACATGGTCTGCCTCTGACTTTATAGCCGTGATGTCTATGTGTCATGCCCATCTGTGACACGCTGTCTGTTGGTAGTCTCTTCATGTTTCTATGAGCAGTGTGTTTCGTCGCTATCAATTTGTTAGATCTGTCACAGCATTGCATCAGAGTTTCTAAATGGTTAAACAGTGTTCTAATCTATCACATTCACATGTAGAAATCACCTATTCCATCAGAAACATATTAAAACACCGAAAGCTACTACCTAGTCTAGAGGATGGCCGAAAGATATCCAATGCTTTGTAGTTAGTGCACCAAATCATTAGTTCTTTAGTTCACTTTGTAAGCATTCAACAATTTCAGATCTGTCTTTGCCCTGGTTGTATAACTAGCGGCCAAACTATTTAAGTCTGTTTTTCAATAGATTTGACCACACAAAGTGTCTGAACAATATATGTGGTCAAATATATTGAAAAACTGACTGGAATGGTCCGGCCACTTAATCAGAATGAATCCTTATTGGCCAGTGGCAAGAGAATACAACATGAAAATGGAAACAGCAAGATACAGGGAAAACTAAGAGGAAGGTGTATTGAAGAAGTTACCAACATTCTGAGATATCACAATATTACTGCATATCAAGCAACCAAACATGCCATAGCCCGAAAACGTATCATCATTAAATCCTGCGACACCTTACAGCAAAAGCAGAGAAATGACGATAGATAGATAGATAGATAGATAGTATAACAAGAGAGCATCCGCATAAGCAAGAATTCTACCTGATCCAATCGTTCTGATCTCAGATGTCCAGGATCCCTTCAAAGCAGCTCGTTTGGGCATGAGCACAGTTGATATCCTAGAATAATCCAAGTGTCAGTGTCTAGGGTAATTTTAATTACCCCGTATAGTAAATGAGTGTACCCGCTGAAACAAACTCCGAGCCCTAGATTCGACTTTGATAAGGAAAGGGAGTTACAGAGTGCACCTGTGACAGCCAAAATACCAGGCTAAAATCAGCTGCAAGTAACTGTGCATCAGATAATTCAGAAATCAATGACAAACTACTCAATATAAATACTGCCAAGAAAATCATTACCGCAAAAAATTCTGGATTGATGGCTACATTCTGAATAGAATAGCGTACCAATTTATTTATTTTATAAACCATTCATTGCAACAAACAAGAGGAAGAAACAGTAAAACATCACCTTATTGAACGTCCTGCACAAGACCTGGAGACACAGATATTATCACCAAACCCCTCCATCATTAATCTGCTCTGTACAGACACAACACAGCTGAAGAAGACATGCACCCACTACCAACTTGCACAGGGAAGAGTGAAAGCTCACAAACCTGGTTATTGGATAAATTCTTGTGCTTCTGAGAAACCTTTCTATGTGCATTGTCTTCCTGCTGCATCTTCTGCCTGCATGCTCATAGCTCGTCCATGTGTTGATGGGGCCCGAGAGGGGAGCAAAGAATAGCAACACTACCTTCCATAAGAGGCGACTAAGGAGATTATGGAGTGGAGTTGGCCATCCCATTCCCTATATGGTCAAAGTGATACTCAGCCATGCTGAAGCCGGATGTGTCAAGCCAAATGGCACAGACATCGCAGCAATGTTGTAAACTATGACACAACACATTTGTTCTCAGAACTACATCCTGCTAATCTACAGGAGTGAGAATGAATGCATAAGAAGAAGAAGTTCTTAGCTGTCCATCAGACATGTACCACTTCTCTGTAAAACATCATCTTTATGACATCTCTTTTCTCAAGTGTTCTTGGTTGATTGCCAATTGTCCAGGATTCACAACCATAGGTTAAGATTGGTTTGATATAACATTAACTAGTGCTATTCTAATTAAAGCAAAAATGTGACAATATTTCAAAACAATTGCAGGAGTTTGACAAAGATGCATATTATCGCAAGTGTTGTTTTGTGTGTTTTGCGTTCGCTCCATTGTAATCAGTACGGTTATTCATGTGATCTCTGCCGGCAGTGTAGTTACATTGTGCAACCGTTATGCGCCTTGTAGGCCCAGCACATCCGATTTTGGCATATCACAAGTATTAGTAAATATAAGCTTGTAGCATATCACGCAAATGCCACTACAGAGCCATCAAACAACAATTTCAATCAGTGGATTTACTCTATAAGCTTGCAGCATATCATGCAAATGCGACTACAGAAACATCAAACAACGATTTCAATCGATGGACTTTATAGAACTTGTAATAGTTCTAGTATGGAAATTAATATAGACTAAAGCAAAAAAATGGCAAACAGGATTCAGTTAATACAATGTATGAATGAATGAATAAAACCCATAACCCGTCAAGGTCGTAGGGGTACCACACTGGATGCTTCAGCACACAGAGTTGTCCAGCGATTTCTATCTTTAATGATGTAGAGGAGTGAGGAAACATCTTGTCCTGTCCATTCCTTGATGTTGTCTGTCCATTCCTTGATGTTGTCTGTCCATTCCTTGATGTTGTCTGTCCATTCCTTGATGTTGTCTGTCCATGTCTTTATTTGCCCTCCTCTGTTTCTCTCCCCTTTGACGGTTCCCTGCAGTATTGTTTTAGACAAGGAATCATGCCTGTATACATGTCCAAACCATGCTAGTATTTGTCATTTCACTATTGAAAGGAATGGTTCTTGTACATCTGCATACATCTCTATTTTATTTCATATGTACAAATTTGAATACACTATTTATATAAGAAGAATGGACAAAACTATAACATTTTTATAAACTTTAAAAACTTAAGAGTCTTGAGTCTTAAATGGGCAACAAAGGAAATAATTACAATGAAATCACGATTAGACTTGATGTGGTCTCAGCTGCAATGTCCAGATTGAACACCATATTAAAAAGCAGAATAAGTACAGCAGTGAAGATCTAATATAAATATTTAATAATATCTACTCTTTTGTTCAGAGTCAGACAATTACAGCTGAAATGCAGAGAATGCAAGTTTAAAAAAAAATATTATAGATGAATTTTGCGAATCAATTGTACAGAACATAAAACTAATGTACGAAATGAAGAAAAAAACATGCTCCTACAAATCAACAAGAACATCATCTAACTATATTGAAACATCACAGACTTGTGTAGTTTACAGACATTATGAGGCATGTATTCACTTTCACAACTCTCCTACAGGTAACAGATGAGGTTGGGAAAAGAAGAAGGGAACGAAGAAAAGTATGGATTGATAATATAATATAAACTAGAAAAGAATTTGGAAATGTTCACTCTTTTGGAAAGGAAATGGATAAAAGTACTTTCAATGACATAAGGAAAATATTAGCATCTAAACAAATTACAAACAAGCTAAAATTAGGGTTTATAAATGCTACATCTATTCTACATTAATGTTAATATTTATGGCTTAGAAACATGAACAATAAACAAACAGCTAGAAGCCAGAATTGATGCCTTTGAGATGTGGATATAAAAAAGAATAGGGATAACTTCATAGAAAGAGAAGAAAACAAACAAATAGTATGAATTATTAAAGGAAACAAAGATCAAAGAAATAAAATATTTTGGACATATTAAAAGACATGACACCTTGTTAAGACATTACTTGAGGGTAAAGTCAAGGGGAGGCGATCAAGAGGGAAGCAGAGATAAAAGTGGAAGAGTAGCATAGCGAGATGGACAGGTTACAGTCTTGCAGAGTGCACCACAAAGACAAGAGACACATGATGTTGGAGCCAACCTTCATTGTGGAGATGTCACTTCATGATGATGATGATGGAAAGGATTACAGGTTTTCTAATTTTCCCAGAAATTCTTAAATTGTTTATTTTTCCATGAAATTCTACCTATTTTTCTGTATACCCATATATCAAATGTGTAAGTCTATTTTTTCTTGTGCATTGTCCAGGTTTTCGCTTTATACAGTAATCTGCTATAGAGAATATGTACTTATTATTCTATAATTTTTATACAGTAATCAGCTATGGAGAATACATACTTATTGTTCTATGATTGTTATTAGAAAATTTCATAAATCAATCATAACGTATATCTACATTGGAATCTCGTTATAACAACTTGGTCCAGACCGACAAATATGTAATAACAGAAATTCATTATAATGGTACAAACAACATAGAATGAATATAATTGAAGATTTTGAAAAGTGTTGTTATATAGGGAAATTTGTCATAATAGGTTGCACTATAAAGGATTCCATTGTATTATTTTTTCTATACTTTTGCTATAAGGTGTCGCAGGGTTGAATGACAGTCAGTTTACTGGCTATGGCATGTTTGGTCACATGATATGCAGGAATATTATGTCGCATTAGAACGTCGTTAACTCCTTCAATCCATCTTCTTCTTGGTCTTTCTCTGACTCTTGCTGTTTCAATTCTCATGTTATATGCTCTTTCGCTGGCCAAGTTCATTCTCATTAAGTGGCTGAACCATTTCAGTATGTTTTTCAATATATTTTACCACAGATGTTGTTTCAACAGTTCTTGTAATCTCTTCATTCTTCACACAACTCTTCTTGTTCTTTTTGCTGCTTTTGTTAGACATCTCATTTAATACATAGTAATCTTTCTCTCTTATTCTTTAGTCAATGTCCATCATGTGAGGAAATTAGACTTACGTAAAACACAGGTTTATATATCGTCTCAATGGGACACCATAGACTATATCTAAAACTAGTGGGTAATGATGGGCAATGATGAGCACACAAGAAATCATAAAAATTACAATACACAAATTATATTCAACGTTTCAACCAAAAGGTCTTTATCAAGACACAAACAAAACATTAAAAGACGACGAATAGAAATATTATCACAACGTCCAACGGAAATATGGAAACGATATGCCGGAAGGTCAGAAAGTACATAAAAACGTAAATATATGTGGAAACGAAACGAACAAAAAGATGAGTAAATGACGGAACAAAAAGAATAAAGACAAAGACCACACCAAACCAGTACTAGACATAAGAGTGGTCGGAATTGAGTCCAAAAGGCTTGAGTGTATCCAATTCGAAAATGAGACGATTTTCTAGAGCATACCTAGATTATCATGTGAGGAAAGAAGAGATTACAAGAACTGCTGGAACATCTGTGGTCAAATAAATTGAAAAACAGAGAATGAAATGGTTCTGCCACTTAATGAGAATGAACCCTTATTGGCCAGTGGCAGGAGCACACAACATGAAATGGAAACAGCAAAATACAGCGAAAAACGAAGAAGAAGGTGGATTGAAGGAGTTACAGACATTCTGAGACGTCACAGTATTACTGCATATCAAGTGACTAAACATGCTGAAAACCGATCTTCGTTCAATCCTGCGATGCCTTACAACAAAAACAGAGAAAACATAATAAATAGATAGAATCTCCATGTCTACGAATCGTAAGATAATTTATGTAAATTACTTGTGAGTTACACATGCATGTCATCTCTGCAGGTTTTCATAGAAATATGACCTTGTCATGGTTGAGAAAGCTTGTTTTGTTAGTTCTTTATTTATGACCCTACTGTACTGAGAGTGATACAGTATAAATGCGGAAACCCAATTATGATGACATCTGCATTTATAACAGACATAAAGGACCAAGAACGTGTCATACTAAAAGGGGAGGGAGATCCTTCAGGATTTCTCGTTTTGAACCAACTCTCACCAGTAAAATTAGAAAAATAATATTTACCGTACGCAAAACGCAAGGTCGTTCCGTTTTACAATGAACGGGTAGATTATCAGAATATTGGGTACTGGTATGAAAAAATACAGCTAACAGTATATAAGACAGTTTAAACGATTCAACCTTAAGGTCTTTAGCAAAAAATACAAGACAAACAGTGAACAAATAGTAAATATAAACGCACTATCGCAAATGCATTAGCAGACATTTAAAAGCAAAGACATCCAGGGTAATAATGACGTATTTACACACAAGTATTGTCATTGAGACGCACATTAACAAAATATAGGGAATGAGAACGAAATAAATAACTATTCCTGAAAACAAATGGAATGACAAAACAACAATATTATAATTAGAAAGCAGGCACTTTTCAGGGATAGTTTTGTGCACTGATCTCGTACAGCTTCACTCATTTTGGTATATCTGACTGTGTCCATGATTTTCATTGGCCGATAACACAAACTGTATGTAAAGCAACAAATTATCATTTGCACAAGCCAAAATGATTGATGCTATGTGAGATCTGCAGACTGGACTTTTCTGGATAAGGGATTGGAAAATACTGCAAGTGAAAAATCCCAGCTATTTTTCTGTAATAATTACCATGTGTGCGATTCCTGTGTCTCATCCTGTATATATTTAGATCTACGTGATTAGAATCAGCAAGTAAGCATGATAACTAACATGCAAATTAGTTAAGGGAACATCGACATGCTAGGCTGTTAAAGACAACAAAACTACAACATCTATGACTGAAATGTCAACAAAATGAAGTTATACAGTGTGTCCAGCAGAAACACAGCAAATAACAAATGTCAATATTTCTTATACAGTTAATGGTAGACTGATCGGGTTGTGAATTACTGTTAGACAAGTGCAATAGGTTTTAGTAGGAACTCACCAAGTTTCAGTAGCAACTCATCAAGGTTCAGTAGCAACTCATCAAGGTTCAGTAGCACTCACCAAGTTTCAGTAGCAACTCACCAAGTTTCAGTAGCAACTCACCAAGTTTTAGTAACAACTCATCAAGTTTCAGTAGCAACTCACCAAGTTTTAGTAGCAACTCACCAAGGTTCAGTAACAACTCACCAAGTTTCAGTAGCAACTCACCAAGGTTCAGTAACAGCTCACCAAGTTTTAGTAACAACTCACAAAGTTTTAGTAACAACTCACCAAGTTTCAGTAACAACTCACCAAGTTTTAGTAACAACTCACCAAGTTTTAGTAACAACTCACCAAGTTTCAGTAGCAACTCACCAAATTTTAGTAACAACTCACCAAGTTTCAGTAACAACTCACCAAGTTTTAGTATAAACTCATCAAGTTTTAATAACAACTCACCAAATTTTAGTAACAACTCACCAAGTTTTAGTAACAACTCACCAAGTTTCAGTAGATCTAAAAATGAGCGCCATTACTGGCCTGAAGAATGTCAAAGATGGCATTCTATCTCTCTCCATGTGTTTTGAAGCATCTGAGGTGTGATGGCATCCTATCTCTCTCTTCAAGTGTTTTGAAGCATCTGAGGTGTGACGGATGCACAAGCATCAATTATTCGCTGCCGATTATCCAGCCCTCGCACTGGAGTTTGATATATGTGTAGAAGTTTGTACATATCCCCATAGAAAGAAATATAAGAGGGTCAAACCTGATGACTTTACTGCCCATTCAATGAGACCTAATATTCCCATCCATTTGTCTGAAAATTGTTGATAAAAGTATTTTGTTTATTTCATTCACATAGTGTGGGGGTGCTCCTCCATCTTGTTGGAATATGAATCCTTATGGTATCCAAGGGACAACAAAAATTTTCAGCAAGTTTAGGTATGTTGCTCCTCTACATGTGGTGTCAGCGAAGAAGAATGGGACAATCACAGACTCGAGATTAAGGCATCATAAACTTTAAGTTTAGGGCTGTCTCGCTCCATTACGACACATAGTTTTCATCACTGCTCCAAAAAATTTAATGGTCTGTACAGGAGGTAACCATAAAAAAAATCTGACATAGATGAGGGAATATTGACATTTGTTATTTGGAGTGATTTTGCAGGACACACTGCATAAAACCAATAAAATCATAAATACTTATAATGACAATAAATTAAAGCAACCCATACCATGAACCAAATTAAACACTTCAATATTACCTAATTCCAAAATCTGGATGCCAGGCGGCAGGATGTAACAGCATGCTAAAATTTCAAGGTTTACAAAATGTTGGGTTCAATTTTGTGACAAATATTTCACATCGAATTTTACAGCCTAAATTTGTTAGAGATATTTCACTATTTAATGTCACTCTGAATTTGTGACAAATATTTCGAGATTTAATTTAGCAATCAAATTTCGTTACAAATATTTCAATATTTAAATTGTCCATCTAATTTTAAATTAATCTATACTATTTTAATGAATTTATTTTATATTTATAGTCCAGTATTTAGATCTTCAGTAAGCCCCCAGCATGATGGAAATATAACATCACAACAGTTCCTAAAAGACCTATATTTGAACTGAAACCAGGCAAGAATATTAAACACTGATGAATTATGTATTATTTTGTATTTCCATGATGAATGTAAATATATTTAGAAGTAATATTTCGTATTTCCATGATGAATGTAAATATATTTAGAAGTAATATTTCGTATTTCCATGATGAATGTAAATGACAAAATATATTTTAAAAATTAATTCCGTCCAAACTCTAAAAATACTCCGCAGCGAATTAGTTAAGTATGTCCTTTAGCATGAGGTAACTGACTGCTCCTGTTCTATTTGATTGATAATTCTTCTTTTGCTTTTCCTATATGTCCCTCGTTTCTTGCAATACCACACTTCACTGCCAGGTCCTGCATTCTAGCCATATACAAGTAAGAGGAAATATACCTCATATCTTCCAACTGGTCTTCCATGGAAACATACTGGAGTCCAGGGTAATGAGAGAGAAGATAGGTTGGCCACATATGTGGCTAATACGGCTATTGGTGGAGCAATGGATCAGGCAGACATTTTGAACGACCTACGGGAAACGCACAAACAAATGACTGTACAAGTGGTGATGACTCTTGTTCTATGATTAGAATAAGGGAGCTTGGTTTGAAATGTGGCGTTGCTAGAAAGGGGAGGTTTTGTGGGCAAGAAAGAATGATGGTCAATCAACAGCATACTGAGACTGTTAACCAACATGTAATGGCGGATACACTCAAGGAGAGATCTGAGCACCTATGAACTTGTCCGGAGTGCAGTGACGATAATCCAACAACTAACTAACTAGCATAGTTAAAATACCAGCACAGTCCATTGAACTATCCAGTCATTGTAACCACACTGGCAAGTCTATCTTCTCTTTCAATTTCCCTAACACTTATGTATCCAGGTACAAAAATGAAGGTAACTCTTGAGCACAGATTCATCATCAGCTCCAGCCACTGACACTGTAGATAGCCTGAAAAAATCCCCATATGAACCTTCAATTTGTTGTACATGTACAGAATATACTCAGGTTTCATCGAATGTGTCCACATTAACCTACTGTTAGTGCAGTACTCTTTATATGGAAGAAATTTTGGTCATGATACATATCTTTAGGGTTATTTTGTTATGAAATACACAATACTCCTTCTGGAAGTTGACAACTAAGCAAATCTAAATTGTTGAACACTTTATTGACCAAATTTTATAGTTGTTGAATTTCTGCTACATAATTAGCGATGGTGACTATAATCAAAACTTAAACTTTAGAAATATGACAACTGTAGTGATAGTTTTACAAAGAATAGCTCTTTCTGGATAGTACATCATCCCAAATTGATGGCACAGATGAAATAGAGTCTCCCAGTGTCGTTTATGTGTATTATTCTTGCAAAAATTAATTTCTGGAAGGTAGATTTTGGATTTGCAATATAAAGAAAGTAATGTGAAGGTTTGGAGAACATAAGTTATAACAAGCAAGATTGAAGGAACAGAGACAGAGGACGACAACATGAGAAAATATTAGACATTTTGACAACCTGGCATAGCAGGGAAACAACAACAATCTTGATACATAATACTGTAGACAGAGAGCTGTGGAGGGCCATGATCTCCTACGCCAGCCGGCATGGCACCTGATGATGATGATGTATGTAAATCTAGGCCTAGCATTATAACAAGTAGGATTTTGCTTTTTAAATAACTCTGGGTTCTTCAAATTCATTCAGAAAATGCAAACATTCTTCATGCCACATAGACAGTTTCAAAGCTCTATGGTTGCAAATTTGAATTTATACAGATTTTTAAATACGGTGCTGTCTATGTCTTAATAAATTACGAAACAATTTAGGTAGGGAGATAAGAAGGTAGGGAGATTACAGGGAAATAAGAATGCTCTGGGTTGCTGATCAGTAAAGTGTTCAGAATTACATCTATTTATTGTTAACTGCTACTTATCGGGATATTTACTCAAAGTTGAGACAATCTGCCAGAATGTATGATTAAGATAATGACAACATTAACAAAGAAATACGATAAATTCATTAACTAGGAGCTAAGCATTGTTTAAGTATTAGAGACAAAATTAAAACATATACAGAGGGACTCACCACATTCTTCTTCAATTTTGCCTTAGAAATATGCAGCATGCCAGTTATTTTTTGCATGATGTCCATTTCATCCTCAATTTCTTCTTGCAGAAGCTCTTCAAGCACATCTTCCAGAGAAATAATACCAACAACATTCTGGGGGGAATATTTAAAACCACAATGACAGTTTTGGTAGAACTGACAAAAATGGCACAATATGTCATCATTATTTGGAGAACTAACTGATACTGGTTTGAGTCCCTATCTATCTATTCGCTAAATCCGTTGTTGCCTTTCAGCATCAGGGGTAGAAGAGTTTTCTGGAGATGGCAGTCGTGTGTGCTGAGTATATTGTGGAGTTTGTCGCCTCTTTTATTTCGGTGGTCCATCGTTTTCATAGTCGGCTCGAGGTCTGGTTTCACTGTATCCGTGTAGCATAGATTGCTGTAGTATGCTGTATGATGGTAGTCTGCTAATGTGTGCAAACTATTTTTTTCTGTTGTCTTTTAATATATTCCAAGATTGGAGTGGTACCATTTCTTTGTCTAATGTCTTCATTTCTAATTCTGTTTCTTAGCGATATTCCTAGGATTCTGCGCAGGCATGCCAGTTCAGCTGTTACAAGTTTATGAGGGGCGCAAAGGGAACGCATTGCTTTAGGCGGACCCAGGGTTAGCAGATAACCAAGATCCCAAATGTACCTCCACGCGGTGCACCCTGGAAACAGAAATACAACAGCTCGAGTTGATTCTGGCCAAATCATTTGGGGATCATGTCCGAGAATGTGGAGGTAGCAGATGGAAAGAGATTTGACTGCACAAGAGACAGACAATATCTCCGACACCACCAGCATCACCACATATAGCGACACTGTCGACATACAGTGAAGCTAATCAGTCCAGTCCGAACATTGGAGGGGCGGCCAATGTAAAATGCACGTAAAGGTAGATGCATGGCGAGAGACAAATAGATTTCATACCAAGTACAATGAAACAATGAAATGGCAGAAAAGCGCTAGAGGGCAGCGCGAACTGCAAATAGAAAGTGAAAAGTCCCTAGGAAAGGGGAACTACAAGCTCCGTCAGCTCGAGACGAGCTTCTAGTTACATGTGTTCCTTACAGGCAGAGACACAGACCCATCCATTGGCGTTTGATAAAGCAAGAAGACCTAACCCAACTCTAATGTCGAGCCTTCCTAAACCGGAAATATGCTCGCGAAGAGAAAGGGTTCTGTACCCGATGGGCTTAGGCAAGAAAGGGACAACGATGGTAGTCCTGGCCCAACTCTACCGCCAAGGTTTCCTATAACGGAAGTACACTTGCAGAGAGAAAGGGTTCCGTACCCGATGGGCTCAGGCACAAAAGGGACAACGATTTAGCCCTGGCGCAACTCTACTGTCTGGTTTTCCTACACCGGAAATACACTTGAAGAGAGAAAGGGTTCAGTACCTGATGGGCTCAGGCGCTATTGGGACAAGGACGCTCAGCTCGAGAGCGCCTTGCTCTCAAACGCGTGGTGTGAGACTCAAACTTGGACAAGGGGTACACGATGTTGGTGAAAGACACCTCAGCTAAGAGGGCAAAAGAGCCAGGGTCCAACTCCTCTGTTGAGTTCTTCCCCTTAAGGAACCAGGCTCACGGATGAGAAACGGTTCAGTACCCAATGGGCACAGGCACAGCACGTCCAATTACACGAGGCAAGTTCATAGACAGTGGAACACCTCGTGCAAGTCAGACGAGAGCAAAAATCAGTTCTTGTTTGGAAACTGTGACCATACTTGATTATTTTCCTTGTCTATGTTTATCCATTTATGTTTATCATTTATTAATTTAAATATAAATTTATTTATTTATTTAGAGAATGATTAGTTATGCACAACATAACTAACTCTAACCCTTAACCCTAAAAAATGAATATTTAAATTAATTATTGATTAATTATTGATATACTATATAGATTAATAAATCATAAAATAAGCAGGAAGACATGGGTTCCAAATAATAACTGGATCTACATTATGGAGAATTACAGTCTGGTCTTCGTATGTTGCTTTCATTGAACTTACAAAGACATTCAACTTAATAAGTCATGAGGGCTTATTCAAAGCACCCAAGAATATCAGCTGCCCATCAACCCTCCTAAATATCATCATCATCAGGTGCCATGCCGGCTGGTATAGGCGGTCATGGCTCTCCATAGCTCTCTGTCACAGTATTATGTATCAAAGTCGTTGTAGTTTCCTTGTCGTGCCAGATTGTCAAACTGTCTAATATTTTCTCACGTCGCCCTCTGTCTCTGTTGCCTTCAATTTTGCCTGTTGTGACTATGTTCTCCAAACCTGCCTGTCTCATGAAGTGGCCAAAAAAAGAAGATTTCCTTTTTCTTATATTGTTGATTAAGGTCTGTTTCGCATTTGACTCTTTCAACACCTCTACATTAGTTTTTCTGGCAGTCCATGGTATTCTCAGCATTCTTCTGTAGAACCACATCTCTGTTGCCTCTAATTTCCCACTTTCTAGTTTGTTTATTGTCCAAGACTCGCACCCATATGTTAGTATAGGGGTTATATAGCACTGCAGAACTCTATTTCTCACCTCTAATGACAGGGTCATATTACACAGTATATTTTTCATTTTTCTGAATGTTGTTTTTGCCTGTCCTATTCTGCATCTTATTTCTGTTGAACTTCTTCCATCTGCTGTAATCATTGTACCTAGATATTTGAATTGGTGGACCTGTTTTAATACTATATCATTCACTTTGATCTTGCAAGGTGTGTTATCCTAAATATAGGTGAGACTATTATGATATTATGAGACTATATTAGAGAGCACAGTATTTTCTATGCTCAATATGCACAGACACAGATGGCTGGGACACACTAGGATTATGACTTCTTCAAACTTGAATCCAGATGAAAATATCTCGACAACAATAATTATGGGACAATTATCCAGTCCTAGAGCAATATTTCCAAACCTTTTTCGGCCTGTGACTTCTTTTTTGTTATACATTTTTGCCCTTAGCCGACACCCCCCCCCCCATAATTCCTTTTAAAAAAAGTTCATTCTTTTCCTTGACTATTGTTTGTTTATGTTTGACTTAAATAAGTCTTGTTGTTTATAGTCTAAACTTTAATCTCAAGTCTCATTGTTTAGTCATCTACAGTTTAATGTACAGTTGGTAAAAATATTGAATTTATAAAAAAAGATTGAATTTATAATTTGCCTTTGGTTTTTTTAATTGAGATTAGTGTTTCTTCTTCTTCTTCTTCAGCGTACATTCTCACTCCTGCTGAATTTTTATTATAGCGGGACCATGGTCCTATTAGATTTCCAGCAGGATGTAGTCCAGAGAATGGAAATTCGTTGTGTCGCCGTTTTATTTTTGGCGATGGCCCGACACATCTGTCTTCAGCAGGGATTAGTGTTTCAATATTGGAGTAAGTTGATAAAGTGGTTAAGCCATTCACTTAAGAGGTTGCGGGTTCAAATTCCGCTTGCATCGTCTTGTTTATACAGTGGATTTTTTCGGAGATTCCTTGGGATTAACACTTGAAGCTATGGAGTTACATACTATGAGTGGTATATTCAGCAGGTGGCATGCCACTCCGTTGACAAAAATTGGGCACATAGTGGGGTAACCCGAGTATAATGAAGTCAAATCTCTACATCGTTCCAATCAATCAATTCTCACCCCCCCCCCCCCCCCCCCCACCATAAAAAATAAAATTATGCCATATGCTGATAAACATGGACCTAGATTAACCTGTGAACTTTGCGCAGTAACCTGTGAACTATGTGCAGCAACCTGTCAACTATGTGCAGTAACCTGTGAACTTTGCACAGTAACCTGTGAACTTTGCACAGTAACCTGTGAACTATGTGCAGTAACCTGTGAACTATGTGCAGTAACCTGTGAACTATGTGCAGTAACCTGTGAACTATGTGCAGTAACCTGTGAACTATGTGCAGTAACCTGTGAACTATGTGCAGTAACCTGTGAACTATGCGCAGTAACCTGTGAACTTTGCACAGTAACCTGTGAACTATGTGCAGTAACCTGTGAACTATGTGCAGTAACCTGTGAACTTTGCACAGTAACCTGTGAACTTTGCACAGTAACCTGTGAACTATGTGCAGTAACCTGTGAACTTTGCACAGTAACCTGTGAACTTTGCACAGTAACCTGTGAACTTTGCACAGTAACCTGTGAACTTTGCACAGTAACCTGTGAACTATGTGGAGTAACCTGTGAACTTTGCACAGTAACCTGTGAACTTTGCACAGTAACCTGTGAACTATGTGCAGTAACCTGTGAACTATGTGGAGTAACCTGTGAACTATGTGCAGTAACCTGTGAACTTTGCACAGTAACCTGTGAACTATGCGCAGTAACCTGTGAACTATGTGGAGTAGCCTGTGAACTATGTGCAGTAACCTGTGAACTATGTGCAGTAACCTGTGAACTTTGCGCTGGAACAGGTTTAAACAACAAGAACAATACGCTAAATACAAAACAGAAGATCACAAAATATCAAAGCATCGTACATTTTCATCAGCATCACCTTCCACGGTTTGCTTTCTGGTTTCATCAACATTTTCAAGTAAGACTGCTGCCTCTGCATCACAACTGTTGTTCTGTTGACCTCTACTTTTGTTCTTGGATTGCTTCACCACGGCTAGATGACCTGAGAAAAGATATATGCATGAGAAAAAAATATAATACAAACTAACACAAAGTTCTACATAATTTTTTTCACAAAAAGGTTATTAATTAACAGACAACAAAAGTCATCAAAAATTCCTCTCAAAAGGGCGAAAAACGGCATTTGTTCTGCATTTCTACATCGATAGGCTTCTGAAGACGGAATTTCAATATGTAATCTCCTAGAGACTGTGATATTTCCATGAGTTTACTTAATTTTTGCTTTTAAATAAAAAATGCGTAAAGTTATTATATAATATATTAGTTGCATTAGTCTATTACCAGCCCACTTGTAAAGTAATATTAAATCTATATTAAACAAATATAAGTAGTTATAAAATTGCATGTCTACTTTTATCACACAAGGTTGATACAATTTGTAGGGCTAATGAAATTAAAAATAGCAGCTTGCACGTGCAAGTATCGATCTCTTTTACTGATGATGTATTTGAATGAAATGGGCAGAATAACTGAAGTAATGACAGTTGCTGAATTTTCCAGTTGTATACGCAGGCATCTATAAGGCTTCTGGGTTAAATTAGGAATTATCCTTTTGTCACTCATTTGACTTTTCCCGTGAATTTAATTGGATATCGACATAAGGTATACACAAAGTAACCAATGAAAATAACAGGAAAATTATTATGCGTTACTTCAAAAGGATGATCTCCGATGATGCAGCAGAACTGTATAATTGATGAATGTATTTTCGGTGATTTAAGTACTTGTACAATGTATTATATCACATAGTATTTATATTTTGTCACGAGAAGAAAAAACTTGTAAGGATTCCAGAAATCCGTAAGAATGCCTCACGTGTGGAAATGTTTGAGAACAAAATTCCTGTAAGATTTACAATAAAAAACATAAGTTGACGGGTCTGAACTTACTCCTTCAGAGTAAAAGACTTTTTCTAAAAACATTGAAAAAAATGAGTCATCTAGGTATGAATCAAAACTCTGGAGAAACCACCCCATTGAGCAAATTAATACAAGAGTTTCATAGCTTAAAATTTCCACCCCACTGAGCAAATTAATACAAGTGTTTCATAGCTTAAAATTTCCACCCCATTGAACAAATTAATACAAGAGTTTCATTGCTTAAAATTTCCACCCCATTGAACAAATTAATACAAGTGTTTCATTGCTTAAAATTTCTACCCCCATTGAACAAATTAATACAAGTGTTTCATTGCTTAAAATTTCTACCCCCATTGAACAAATGAATACAAGTGTTTCATTGCTTAAAATTTTCACCCCATTGAACAAATGAATACAAGTGTTTCATTGCTTAAAATTTCTACCCCCATTGAACAAATGAATACAAGTGTTTCATTGCTTAAAATTTTCACCCCATTGAACAAATTATACAAGAGTTTCATAGCTTAAGATTTCCACCCCATTGAACAAATGAATACAAGAGTTTCATTGCTTAAAATTTCCACCCCATTGAACAAATTAATACAAGAGTTTCATTGCTTAAAATTTCCACCCCATTGAACAAATTATACAAGAGTTTCATAGCTTAAAATTTCCACCCCATTGAACAAATGAATACAAGAGTTTCATTGCTTAAAATTTCCACCCCATTGAACAAATTAATACAAGTGTTTCATTGCTTAAAATTTCCACCCCATTGAACAAATTAATACAAGTGTTTCATTCCTTAAAATTTCCACCCCATTGAACAAATGAATACAAGAGTTTCATTGCTTAAAATTTCTACCCCCATTGAACAAATGAATACAAGTGTTTCATTGCTTAAAATTTCCACCCCATTGAACAAATGAATACAAGTGTTTCATTGCTTAAAATTTCTACCCCCATTGAACAAATGAATACAAGTGTTTTATTGCTTAAAATTTTCACCCCATTGAACAAATGAATACAAGTGTTTCATTGCTTAAAATTTCCACCCCATTGAACAAATGAATAAAAGTGTTTCATTGCTTAAAATTTTTACCCCATTGAACAAATGAATAAAAGTGTTTCCATTGCTTAAAATTTCCAGGCTCAAAATAAACAGATATATAATTGTTTTAACATAAGTAGTAACCAGCTCACTTTTTCCAGTTTGAAATACATTCAGCAAGTCAAATAATGGCATGTCAGGGTTAATAAACATAGCGGATCTTGAATAGAGGTTGTCTCCCACAAGGCATCTAACAGGAACTGCATCATCTGGGTCGAATTTAATTAGTGTCTTTGTAAGTAGCAAAGCCACAATGTTGGAATGGTCGGTTTCAAAAACAGGTATACGTGAGTGACCACATTGAATGATCTGTATGAAACAGAATAGAGGATCAAAACAAAGAATTGTTACGGTAATCTACAACTGTGGTTTCAGAATAAAATTTGTTCTCAAACTCCCACTGATCTCTCTTGCAGCAGGGCAATTGGGCTATTCCAGCAGTATATAGCCTAGAGAATGGAAGTATTGTGCCACTGTATTACGTATGCAATTTGCCCGACACATCAGATTTTGGTGGTAGTAGTCTTTATTACGTTCAGTGTTTTCATCACTTCCACTGAATGTGGTCAGAACTATATCAACCCATACAGGGGCAAAACATGTCAAGCATTTCTGAGCGTGGGGACGTCTGTGGTCAGAACTATATCAATCCATACAGGGGCAAAACATGTCAAGCATTTCTGAGCGTAGGGACGTCTGTGGTCAGAACTATATCAATCCATACAGGGGCAAAACATGTCAAGCATTTCTGAGCATATCTAGCATTCAGATTGTGAATGGGGCCAGTATGCAGTGGACATGGCT
Source organism: Meghimatium bilineatum (assembly GCA_034231615.1). NCBI lineage: Eukaryota > Metazoa > Mollusca > Gastropoda > Stylommatophora > Philomycidae > Meghimatium > Meghimatium bilineatum. Next base: position 6,479,981 of record CM067319.1, on the reverse strand, counting down.
GATAAACAGATTGCAAAGTCCAAAAGTCATGATGAAGTTCAAGGTGTCCGGCCAAAAGGTGCATATATCACAGTCATCTGTATACTGTGACACAATGCTTACCTTTCTCTGGACTACATCCTGCCAATGAGAGGAGTTCGAGAACAAATGCAGAACAAAGAAAAAACATTAAATTCATGGTATAGTAGATTCATTATGCTATCCAGATAAAAAACTTAATGGCTGTCCCAGTCTTTTATTTACAAAATCTGGCCACCCCACCCTGGTTATAGAATAAAAGACATGTCAATATATTTTGAGCGATGAAGTTTGTTTCCTAAGTGCAATTATTGGGGGGGGGGGGGAGGAGTTCCAGAGCTTTCTTTCATGCCCAGAAGACTAACTCTCAGTAGTACACAAATGCTTTGAGAAGTCTCGCACTCAGAGAGGGTGGGAGCATAGGTGTAAAATATCCATAATTAGCCGTATTTTGTACGGTTCAGTGCAAGGTGTGACTCTGTACGCCCATACAATACATTTTACATTTTGTATGTGAATTTCTGCAATTCTGAATGTTTTGGGTTTTGTTTTTTTGTCAACCCCCTTTAGCAAAGTAGAACATGCATTTGAGTAGGCTACTATTAAATGATTTAGCCAGAGGTCGGCAAACATCCCCACCAATTTTTCTCTTGGAACTTTTTAAACAAAAATAAATTAATTAATAAATAAACCCCCCCCCCCCCCCCCCCGCTTGCGAGAGTGTAACCTTTTTCTTGATGCTGTATGGTTTTTTTTAAGTTCTTGTACAGATTTTAGTCTCAACCAGTTGACTTCTATTTGGGGAGGGGGTTTCTATATTACGTGCAGGCAGAAAGGCATGGTCAAGAGTTTAGGGCTTTACTCTCATATCTTTAAAGTCCAGGGTTCAACTCCCGGTAAAGACCAAGTTTTTGCTGTTGGAGGGTATATTAAAAAACTCATCCTGTACATGATGTGGTGATAACAAGGGCATGTCGCCTTTATCATGCAGTACACATACACCTCTCCCCCCCCCCAACACGCACCAACTTCTTGTAACGGGAAGCCTACACTATTTATATATATTTTTTTTTTACAAAAAGGCATGTTTCCCCAGGATCAGTTTCATGTTTCTGTGTGAAAAACAAGATACATCTCAATACTTACATCATTCATAGTTTCAAGGTTCAACTTTGCATTGATGTCCAGCATAAACACTTCATCAATGTTCAGCATTGCATCTTTTGCTGTCTTACCTTTCATGTCTAAGCAACCCTGAAAGATAAAAAAATACTGATAGAAATATGCAAATATTTTTAAAATATGGCCCCCATACTTGAAAGATACAAAATACTGAAGAAATATGAAAAAAATGTTCAGACCTTATTGCTTATGAAAAAAATAAGCAGACCTTATTGTCTCGCAAGGAAAAAAGGTGAAATATTTCCTGGTCTTTATCTCTTCATCATCTATGGGGACCATTAAATAACATAAAAGTAAGACATTGAGACAAGTAGTGACAATGATTTTTTCACAGAGGACTGGTTTTCAGTCCGTCCCCCAACTTAATCACCTCCTACAACATGCCTGGAAAGAAGACAATGGCACTGTGGACCCTGAACTGAAGTAGAAGTTCAGGCCTCGGCTACCACATGCTCTGCAAACTAAAGATAGAAAGTGGAGCATTGAAGTAAGCAATATACTTGTACATGTTATTAGGTAAAAGTGTGTTATACTCAAGTAGGATGTGTCGAGCTGAAAGATGCAGAAATCCAGTCAAGATACAAGCCATCCATATCTAGTGTCATATTCTTTCCAGAACATTGTCTTCATCATGGATACTCTGAACATCTCTGTCCTGGGCAAGCAGCCCTGCATTGACCAGAGACGTGCATACATTCTTCAATGTTGATGGTCCATTGTCTTCTTGGCCTTCCTCTTCTTCTCTCACCTGGCACTCTGCCCTCCAGAATCAGCCTTTTTATACCATCATGTTGCTTTAAGTGTCTAAAATACTGTAGCTTCCTTCTTATGATGGTGTTTAGAAGTCACGCTTCATTTAGTTTCAGTAATTTCAAAATTTCAATGTTGTTTTTTATCTGTCCATGATATTTGTAGGATCTTTCTGTAGCACTTCATTTTACATGAATATATTTTTCTGGATATTGTCTTGTTTAAAGTCCAAGTCTCACATCCACTGGAAAAAATCATGATCTTAAAAGGGTTATTTTTGTGTTATTATTACTAACTTCCCACAGCTTTCTCATTTGTGTTAATTTGAGTGTTGTAATTGCGAGTCTTCTTGCAAACCATAGCACAGCAACATATTCCGCTCTCTGGACTGCAGTCTGCTAACCAGTAGGAGTTTGAGAATTAATTAATAAGAAGGTCACAGAGATATTGTTTCAACTTTGCGGAACCATTGAAGATGTAGAACAGAAGTGGCAAAAATAAGACCTGCAGAACCAATCTAGCCCACCTGGCTATTTTTTCCTGGCCCATCAATCTAATCTAAAAGTACGATATGATCTGGCCTCAGAGATAATAAAAATACTTGGAGCTAAAAAAGAAAGCTTGTGGTCCCATACCACACAAAAATAGTTGAGCCAACAGACTCAAACGGTTGCCCATATGTGATTAGAAGAATTACCAGTATGTGATGTTAAAATAAAACCAAACATTGAAAATGCTTCTACTCGCGTTTCTGTAAAATAAATTGTTGGTATAGTGCAGATGATTCAAAAATTTTCTGTGCTTTTTTTGTGCAGGATAGCAAATTGTACAATGCAAATTATCCAAGAAACAGCAGGTTTATTAATATAAAGAAGTGCATTTAATAATTTGATGCACTAAACAAAACTAATACTCATAATATTGTCAATAGCAAAAATATTGTAAAATTCACACATAAAACTGATCATTATCACACTGGGATTAAAGAGAGCAAACAAAAATAAAATGTTTGTACAACTAGTAGCAGAACTCACAAATAAAACAATGACCATACACATTAAGAGTACAATCTTTTTATATGTATTCGTGCTACTAATCACGAGGCAACACTTTCCACTATGGAAATCAGTGTAGACAAATTTTCAGTTGGGTTTCATTTTAGTGTCGCATATCAAATTACCTTAATAATAGTCACTTCATCATGTGTAAGAGTATCCTCTCGCACAGGAACACCTTTTTCTCGTGAGGAAACACCATGAATATCAATCAAAGCCTTCAACTGAGCTCGTCTGAAAAATGTACCATGAGCTGTGCCAAAGCAGCAATCAAGTAATTTTGCCAATGGATATGAGACAACAAAAAGTAGGCCCATTAGCAAGTATACAAGCCTGAAAGAGACATTATGAAGTAAATAAAAATACACTAATCTAAACTAATAGTATACTGAAATATTTATATGATAGCAACTTATCATTAACAATACACCAGACAAGTTTATACATACTCCAATCCCTGTCTTAATAAATTCCAGGGTGTTGCAGCTCGCAGTTCCAGTTTTGGGTTTTTCGGTGTATCAATCTGTTCATAAATCTATTATTTTGTATCTTTCCATACAATTTAAATCTTTATTCAAATTCCTGCAGTCATGATAGTGACCATGATTCACATTTTTGAACGGATAAGGTCACGTGGTGCATTTATTGACTATGTTAGAACAATCCAGTGATACACTATGTATTAATACTGTGGCTACATTTGCCCTCTTGCTCATTTTGAGGTGGAGTTAGTTGTTGAATCTCATTTCAGATCATAGTTGTGGTAAAGGCACTACTGGTTTCCTTCACTAAGACACTGCTGGATTCCTTCATTAAGACACAGCTGGATTACTTGAATATTTTCCACAGGATAATGACCAATAAGCCCAAGTACAGCACTGATAACAAATGACTGAAAGCCCAAGTAAAGCACTAATGATAAATTGAAAACCCAAGTACAGCACTGATGATAAATTCTGAAAGCCCAAGTACAATAGTGATCATTGTCAATTGTCTTTCCCCAGATGTTTTGTTATTCACTCTTGCTGTTAAGTGCAAGGGGTGTTTGAAGTTCGTGCTTGTGTTCCAAGTCCAGATGTGTTGCCTTGGCTGTGCTATGACTGTTTTTTCAAGATGTCTCTAGCGTTTTCTATCCATATTTTTCAGAGTCTTCCTCTGGCTTTGTACCCTGATCTCATTTGGTTATATGCCTTCATGGGTAACTTGTCATGATGCACTCTCATAATGTGGCCAAACCACTTCATCTGCTGCCTTTCTATGTATTCTGGCTGGGCAAGGTGTTATACCTATTCTTTCCCTGATGTCTTCATTCCATAATCTATCAAGCCTGATGACCCATAACAGCTTTCCTTAAAGATTTCATCTCATATGTCACTACCTTTCTTCTTCTTCTTCTGCGTTTGCTCTCATATAACCACATCGAATATATCGTGTGGTTTCCGCCGTAGAGTGTGAAGTATGTTGTGCTGCAAGTTCCATAGTAGAACTGTGTTATTTGCACCTCGGTGGCCACTTGTGGTCAGTACGTCCAAGGTCCAGCACATCCGTTATCGTCATGCCTTTAATTCGGGTAGGCTTCCCTAGTCCGTGACAGCCTGTCTATCTGGCGCTGGGCACGCTGGTGTGTAGTGCCTCTTTGCCATGATGCTTGTCGAGCGCATCTATCTCGCACGAGGTGTTCCACCGTCTATGAACTTACCTCATGTAATTGGACGTACTGTGCCTGTGCCCATCAGGTACTGAACCATTTCTCATCCTCGAGCCTGGTTCCATATGAGGAAGAACTCACCAGAAGAGTTGGACCCTGGCTCCTTCTTAGCCGAAGCATCGTTCACTGACATTGCGAAACCCTCACCCAAGTTCAAGTCTCACATCACGCGTTTGAGAGCAAGGCGTTCTCGAGCTGAGCGACCATGTCCCAATAGCGCCTGAGCCCATCGGGTACTGAACCCTTTCTCTCTGCAAGCGTATTTCCGGTATAGGAAAACCTGACAGTAGAGTTGGCCAGGGCTAAAATCATTGTCCTTTTTGTGCCTGAGCCTATCGGGTACGGAACCATTTCTCTTTGTGAGCATGTTTCCGGTATAGGAAAGCTTGTCATTAGAGTTAGGCCAGGTCTTTTTGCTTTGCTAGATGCCCATTATTGGGCCTGGGTCTCTGCCTATAAGGAGCACATGTAACTAGAAGCTCGTCACAAGCTAACAGAGCTTGTAGTTTCCCTTTCCGTGGAACGTTTTCACTTTCTATTTGCAGTTGGCTTTGCCCTCTAGCGCTGTTCTGCCCTTCCATTTTTCATTGTACTCAGTATGAAATCTATTTGTCTCTCGCCATGCATCTACCTTTTCATGCCTTTTTCATTGGCTGACCATCCAATGTTCAGACTGGACTGACTAGCTTCACTGTATGTTGACAGTGTCGCTATATGTGGTGATGCTGGTGGTGTTGGAGATATTGTCTGTCTTTTATGCAGCCAAATCTCTTTCCATCTGCTACCTCCACATTCTCGGACACGACCCCCAAATGATTTGACCAGAATCAGCTCGAGCTGCTGTTTTCTGTTTCCAGGGTGCACCGCGAGGAGGTACATGTGGGATCTTGGTTATCTGCTTACCCTGGGTCCGCTGAGAGTAATGCATTCCCTTTGCATCCCACTATCTTTCTGTAGTGTGAAAATGAGAGAGACCAGGTTTGGCATAGGTAACACAGTGTTGGTAGGAATATACTGTAAATCATTTGTCTTTAAACTTCCATCTTGATCTTGATGAAGAACTAGTGGTGATAGTTGGTATGTTACTGCATTTGCCTTTTGACATCTCATTTCTATCTTTCTATCAAGGCTTTCATTTTCTGTGAAAATACTATCAAGATATGTGAACTTCGCTACTTGTTTTACTCCTATGTTGTCTATTTGCTTTTTTCTATCAGTGGTTACCATTACTTGACTAGAACTTCAATCAACTCTTGTCAGGTTGGATTATTTATTGTGGTGACTAACACTGTGGCTAAAAGTTGAAAAATTTCTCTCTTGACTTGATGTTCCATCATTGGTCATATTGAATATAACACTAGATATTATTGTGGCTTGTTGTACAACCCTCTCCTCCATCCTGCTGGAGAGGTATTGCTGTTTACCTCTGTGTATGATCATTCAAATAGTTTTAAATGAACTTAATAAGATCCCAGATGACATTATATTTGAGGTGATACTAACAAAGGCTCAAAAGTCATAGAGGACTGACTTCCTTATACTTGGGTTACCGCATATGTACTTTGTCCCTCTCAATGAAGCGGCACGTCGCCTACCAAGAGTAATGCTCACAGCATGTAACTCCATAGCTTCATGCGATAACCCCAGGGTCTCAGATACAATCCACTTTATAAACAAGGTGTTATGAATGGGATTCAAATCCGCAGCCTCTTGAGCACAAAGCGAATGACTTAACCACTCCGCCAGATAAATCCTCAATTCTATGATACTAACAAGGATAAGTAATTTAATGTTATTACTGTATTTATTTGAGCCTCTGAGATGCTCTCCTCTTTGTTAGATATTATCTGGAGTCTTGGTTTTTATATATCTATATCTGAAGGCTCTTTTATTATCTACTATCAGTGGATGTATCCATGACTAAGGTTTGACTGCATTATCTGACATGTCTACAAAAGGTTTCCCTTTTTCATGTCACTGAGGCACATTGAGAAATAGTGTTAGGTCCGTGTTTTTCATGACTAAGGGATGTGGTCAACATTGAGCCTACCACATTTACTTTCCCAGAAGTTCTGGCACCTATTTTCATTAGGCTGGTACAACTTAGTAGCCATTGGTGATTTAAAATAAAATATTTCGAACTGAATTGGAAATGTAATCATGGATCAACCTAACAGGTAGCCAGTTCTCTAACAACTGAACAACTGGTTCCTTATCTACATAAAGATATGTGTTTAAAAGATAATATAGAATGAAAACTGACATTAAAAAGTCAAGAAAGTCAAAAAGTCAGGTAACAGGACCCCCATGAGGACCTAGAGTGCAACGAAAGGACATTATTGGATAGTCCTCGAAGGACCAACACTTGGTATGGAACTGAAGCAGATAAAAAAAAACAGCTGTCTCAGAAGCTTCATAAAGACAAGTAGAAATCCAAAATTCTAAACAGTTATTGAAGAATCGGCTTACAGAATGTATAATAAGGCAAACTGTTGGGAAAAATAGTTGCAAGATTGATAACAAAGCATCTAGACAAAAAGAGAATATTTTCCTGATACAGTGGGTAGCTACAGAGTAATTAATGATACTTTGCTTCTTCTTCTTCAGTGTTCATTCCTGAAACTCCTGCTGGATCTCTCTTGTAGCAGGACCATAGTCCTACTAGATTTCCAGCAGGATGTAGTCCAGAGAACAGAAATGTGTTGTGTCATTGTTTTATCTGCACCAATGGCCTGACACATCCATCATTGGCAGAGATATCTGACCTGTCAAAACCCAGTAACTGTTGCATATGATGGATTTCAATCCAATAAGGGAACAGTTTCAATTGCAATCCTAGAGGACAATTCTTCTTCTTCTTCTTTCGTTCACTTGAAACATGTCTATATCTGTAATTCTGTCTCCTTAATAAAACTCACTGTCTTTTGTAGTTCATACAGTGTCCCATAGAGTTTTGATTCCAGTGTTGTTTCCTCTGGCCAATATGTCTGCCTCAGCGTTTCATGCTCAGAACACTCTTGAAGTATATGTTTGGCACTCTGTGCTGCCTGTCCACATGTACACATGGCCGTGTTGCCAATCTTGAACTTTGTATACATGTGACTGCGGAGTCGGTTGTGTCCTGTTCTGAGACGTAGAATTATAACTTGTTCTGATCTGTTCATATTGTGATAGTCATCTTGTGTTGGTGTTTGTGGCTTTCTTATAGACTTTATCATCTGTTTTTTCTGATGGTAGGTGATTGGTATATCTGGTTGGTCTTCGGCAGCACCTTCCTTAGCCAGTTTGTCTGCTTTTTCATTTCCTGGTATTCCACAGTGAGAGGGTATCCACTGCATGGTTACCCTATACTGGTAAGACAATTCGCTAAGTAGATTTTTTAAGTCTGTTAGTTTTCCAGACTGGAGAGCTTGAAGCACTGACCTTGCATCTGTCAAGAATACCACAGGCTGTAGGTCAGAGTTGGAGTTCAGCAGTTTTTTAGCTGCCACACTAATTGCCTGGATTTCTGCATCATAATTATTGCAGAATTTTCCTGTCGGTGTTCTGATTGTATCTCTAGGCTTGTGTGGATATTCTATATATACACCTGCACCTCCATTCCTCACAGCATTCTGTGCTGACCCATCTGTGTACACTCTGACCCATATATCTTGTGGATATTCCTCATCCAGGAAACTGAGGGTGACTGTCATTCGCTGCACACTGTTCTGTTCGTCCTCGCTTAGTATTCCTTTCACATGGGTCTGAATGTATATTGGCATTCCATGGCTTTCACTCCACGGGGTTTGCTCTGGTACAGACCTTAAGGGGCTGTCAACTTCAGGTAGGTCTGTAAGTTGTCTACGGAGTCGTTTAGCTTGATGGATAAAGCTGCTCCTTTTCAGTCGTCCCATTGCTAGATTTTGGAATCTTTCCTTCATTGGATGGCTTGGCATACACTGAAACTTTTCTGCTTGAATTAGTACTTTTGTGTCTCTGCGTTCGCCAAGTGTTTGCATTCTTCCCATTTTCTGCATCTCTGCTATGGGTGTTGATTTCATTGCTCCCAACATTATTCTAAGTGCCTGGTTTTGCACTTTATCTAGATCTTGTAATGTGGTGTTTGATGCAGGACACCACGCAGCTGAACCGTATTCCAGGTGTGGTCTTATGCCTTGCTGGTAAACTTTACTGAGTATATTTCCACTGGCTCCCCATGTGGTTCCACTTAGTTTTCTCAGGATAGCTAGCTTCCTCCTGGCTTTTGTTGTTGCTTTGTTTATGTGCTGCTTCCATGTCAGCTTATCATCAAAAGTAACTCCGAGGTATGTGGGTTGTTTGTCTTCTTTCAAGAGCTCTCCATCTATCTTGATATGACCAGCTTTTTGTTTTGGTGAGAGGGTAAAGAGTGTAGTGCTGCACTTTTCTGTGTTAATGCTGACGCACCATCTATTAGCCCATAAGGTTAGGGCATCGATAGCTCTTTGTATTTGTTTAGTGGCCACTGTTGCATGTTCTTCCGTGCACCAGATCACCAGGTCGTCAGCATACATTGCCACTTTGATCCCGTGTGGTAGTTCAGCAACTAGGTCATTGATGTAAACCAAGAAAAGTGTGGGTGACAGGACTCCTCCCTGGGGGACTCCATGACGCAGTAGAACTTTCTTGCTCTTGCGACCATCTAATTGTACCCTGGCTCTTCTATTATGCAGGTATGCTTTTACCCATTTGTACATTCTTGAGCTAACCCTGCAATTTCGCAATTTCTTTAGGAGCCCTTCTTTCCAGACCTTATCAAATGCTTTCCTGAGGTCTATCCATGCTGCTAGTACCAGTTTCTTTTCTTGGAAGGCATCCTCAATCTCTTGGGATAGGTAGGTTGCCTGATCTTCAGTAGAGTAGCACTGTCTGAAACCTGCTTGCTGTGATACCAGAATGTTTTCACTTTCAAGGTACCACTGCATCCTAAGATTGATAATGCGTTCCATTGTTTTACATAGACAGCTTGTGAGGCTGATGGGCCTGTAGTTGGAGACTGTGTTGCCATCTTTTCCTGATTTGAGGAGTGGTATCATTATTGCTTCTCTCCACGCCTGTGGTACATTACCTGTGGACCAGCTTGTGTTAAAGATCTGCAGTAGCTTTGCTCTTGCTGCACTTCCCAGGTTTCTAATCATTTCATTGGACACTTCATCAGCTCCAGGGGACTTTTTCATTTTCAATTTGGATATTGCATGCTCCAGTTCTCTCATTGTGATTGGTGCCTCCATGACTTCAGGTATAGGTTCACCTTCTCCAATGTTTTGCTGGTTCTCTCGAACCTCCTGTTGTTTGTCTGGGCTGACTTTGACGTTATTGTCTTCTGCAAAGGAATCTGCAAAGTAATCAGCTGCATGTTTACCTGTTAAAATGTTACTATCTTTATAAAGTGTGATCCTGGTATTTCTCCCTGTACCTTCATCATTTAGTTGTTTTACAAGTTTCCATAATTTCCTAGTATCTCTTTCTAGGTTCAGCGACTCTGTTTTTTCTTTCCAGCTGCTCCGTCTGGCTTGTAACTTGGCTCTTTGAAATTTAGCCTTTGTTTGCTGATATTTGTTGTGATGTTCTTGGCTAGGTCTGTTCTCAGCCTGCTGTCTAGATGTTTCCATCTCATTTTGCAGCTTTTCCAGTTCATCATTCCAGTAGGGTTTGTAGTTTTTGCGTGCCCCCCTGGGTATGGTTTTACTAGCAGCATGTAGTATACATCTATTAAATTCACTCACTGCTCTATTGATGTCTTTGTCCAAGTTCATGTCCTTAGCTAGAACACTGGTTAAATGCTGGTACATTTTCCAGTCTGCCCTCTTATAGTTCCACCTAGTGAGCGTGCTGCTGTCCTTGGTAAATTCATTGTGAATTTCCAGAAATACTGGTCTGTGGTCACTACCTCCAAGCTGCTTTCCAACAACACGTGTGATGTTCCATTCCAAGCCTGGTGAGTGGAATGCTAGGTCTGGTGTAGAGGTGGTGTGCCATGCTCTCGAGTAGAAGGTTGGCGAGTCTGCTGGCTGGTTAATAAGGATGAGATTATTTTCATCCTGCCAGCTCTCAAGTTCCTCACCTCTCTTGTCGATATGATCGTAGCCCCAGCTCTGAGAGTGGCTGTTGAAGTCACCACACACCATAAGTCTCTCTTTGTCTGGAATTGTGTCTAGTGCCAATGGTTTATCATTTGGGCAGTAGTAGTTCAGGAGATGGAATTCTGCACTGTCTGTTTTTAGTTGGAGCATCTGGTATTCTGCCCCTTCCATATATACTTCAAGCTGACATGCGCTGATATTGTTTTTAACAAGTGTCAGAATTCCACCCTTTCGCCTGTCCTTTCGGTCAGATCGGTAGCACTGGTAGCCTCTGATTTTGAAGGCTATGTCGCTGCTGAGGTGTGTTTCTTGGATACAGCATATGTTAACTTGTTCTTCACTGAGGACATTTTCAAGTTCCAATTTTTTGCTGTATCCATCTCTTTTACTGTTGACACCCTCAGCATTCCAGTGCATTATTTTTATTGGTCGTTTGTTTGTTTGGCCAGTAGCTCTATTCCCTTGCCTCCTGGCTCCTCGGGGCAATTGAGAAGGACTTCCAGTAACTGAGGTTGGGCCCTTTCGAGGTATAGGGCCCGGCACCGTCCCTGCCTGAACGTCCGCCACAGGGCAGGCACCATAACTATTTATAGATGTAGACATGTTTCCATTGTGTTTTGTGCGTGGCATCCTGATTATCTGTGCGCCTTTTGGCTGGATGCCTCCGTCTTCAGCACTCTGCTTACTAGGGCAGGACTATGGTCCTGCTCGAGTGGGACTGCCCGACCAGTCTTAGTTTCCAGCCCCTGATGGCTGAACTAAGCCCCATCACCTCTGCACGGTGCTGGTCTCGATGGAGCTAGAGGACAATGAGACGTTCTCTGTGTATGATCTCACCATGACACCCCAAAGTAGGAGGGAAGTGACTAATTAAGTAAAACATACTTACGGGAGTAGCTTCGCACCAATGGCCAATCCATACCTTGTACACACAGCTTGTGGCAGCACCCTGAAACACATAATAATAATAATAATAAGACCCACAACCCATCAGGGTCGTATGCGTGACACACTGGAGACATCATCACAGAAAGCGCTTCAAACATCTCTATCCTCAGCCACTCTGAGAAGTGTAGAAAAATCATGCCCAGACCATTCCTTGATGTTATCTATCCAGGATTTTTTTGTCCGCCTCTTCTTCCACCCATGGCTGTTCCTCACAAAATAATTGTAGAAAGTGAGTTGTGTCTCCTCACTGAAACATATACATAAATCTGGTAGATACGTTGTTGTTGTTGCTGTTTTGATACCATGGACTTATGAGCCATTAGTTCTTATTTCCTATGTGCAATTCGGTGTTTTATCTATTTCCTATGTGTAATTGGGTGTTTTATCTACTTCCTATGTTTATTGGGTCTTATTGATCAGGTCAATAAGAAAACCACAAACACCAACGCAAGATGACTATCACATTATGAACAGATCAGAACAAGTTATAATTCTATGCCTCAGAACAGGACACAACCGACTCCGCAGTCACATGTAAACAAGTTCAAGATTGGCAACACGGCCATGTGTACATGTGGACGGGCAGCACAGAGTGCCAAACATATACTTCAAGAGTGTTCTGAGTATGAAATGCTGAAACAGATATATTGGCCAGAGGATACAACACTGGAATCAAAACTCTATGGGCCACTGTGTGAACTACAAAAGACAGTGAGTTTTATTCAGAAGACAGAATTACAGATATAGACTTGTTTCAAGTGAACAAAAGAAGATGAAGAATAACACATGTTTGAAATGCAACATCAAAGTAGATGGGATCAGTCTAATGCAAGTCAACATATACAAACACTTGGGTACCTTGATAACAGCAGATGGAAGAAGTATTAAAGAAGTCAAATGTAGAGTAGTCAAGGCAAAGGCAATATTTCATACGATGAAGAACATCCTATATAATATAAATTTGTGAGTTGAAGTGAGAATGAGAGTTCATGGAAGTTATATTGAACCAATATATGTAGACAATGCTCTCATCCCAATGAAACAGTCAAACATCTCCTTATTGACTTCCCTTCCCTCTCAGCTGTGAGGAAATACAGACAACCTCAACAGTCACTAACTCACTGTATGAATTACTAAGTCAACTTCAGAAGACCTACACATTTTTAAGAATGGCACTGAGCTGCAAAGAGAATTACTCAGTAGCAAATAGATATTGACAAAAACATATAGAACCAATTCTGATGTATGGAAGTGAATCTTGGATAATAAGCAACATAGTAAAAAATTATATTGTATAGAAGAATATAGGTTCTCACTAGTATCAGAAGAAGACAGCCCACATTCTTTGAAAACATTATGAGAAGAGGATAGATGGAGCACATTGTGACAACAGGCAAGTTGAAGAGCTAGAGGTATACGAAAGACCAAGAGAAGATACTGAACATTTTAGCATTGTAGAACATCTCATTGGCAGTACACAAGACAGAAAACAGACATGATAGTACACAAGACAGAAAACAGACATGATAATCAATGAATAACAGCATGAAATATAAGACAATTACTAATTATCTTAAAAATCTTGTAATAATTGTTCTATTTACAAAACTAGCTTTTCTTACTCTCCAAAAACAAAAACTGCTGTTACAGATATGATGATAGCAATGATTGGATTTGAAATCTTGTCTAAGAAGATCGGCATTGCCTCCACAGCAGTTGAATTGGACAGCACTAAAGTCACCATAAGCAGGTGATGCCGTTTTACTACTGGCAGAATGCGAGCTGCATATTTCTTTTCACTTGGAGTTCCTCCATCTTTCATTGTCATCAGCGTGGTTGAATCTAAGGACAGCAGACCGATGGTCAGCCCTGACATTAATCCTGAAAATAATAAATTTAGGTACGTTACGGGCATCAGTGGATACTTTTTAATTAAACAAATATGTACATTATTTAATTAAACTAAATGCTAAATATTGATGACTGCGCATTTCACAGTACCTACGATTATTGGCAGTCCAACAAGATGCCCACTACACAGATGACCCTGGGGACCAGGGGCTCTCAGTGCTTAGCATGCAGATGGATGCAAACCTATTGACTTTTTACAGAACCTAAATGAAACTATGTATAATATTAAAAAGCTGACATCCGGCCATGTCTGCACGTAATGAACCGAAATTTACATTTCAAGATGTATTATATTATCATTAAAGATAAATTTTGAGATTGCCATGGCTGCTACGTCAAAGCTAAGTTTAATATTCTTCTTCAGGTGACATATTCTTTCCAGAACAATGTGTTTTTTAAGGATGTTCTGAACTCCTGTCGACTCTGGGAGAGTTAGCATACAGCATCCAAGGGCATGTTTAACCAATCTGAGATATCTACCGTAATCTTATCTCTTATGTATCGTTGTCTCTGTCTTTGGGGGCTTTACTACTATTACTAGCAAACAATTAAGAATTTATAGGTACAGAAATCTCCCACAATTTAGTATGGATAATATAATATAAAAGCATTGAGGATTTATTAATTAAAAAAAATTGTAATGCTGCAACAGGATTTGAACCAGGTCCACTTAGATGGCACCTACATTTTCCGTCTTCGACTATACCTCTCTCTCTCTATATGTGACATGTCATTTGTAGAACGTTGTCCTCACTGCCACTCTGTAAGCATCACAGTTCTGTGTGAGCTGCCCAGCTTCTTCCAGTTTCATGTTCAGAAGGTCCTTCGATGTCATGTGTTCATCGTATCCTTGGGGATCACATTCCTAAAAATGATGCAATTAAAGGATCACATCCTTTTTAAGGATGCTGTGTAGGTGAACAATATTTTGACTCAAGTTGCGAGTACAGTGGGTGCCATCTGAGCTGATCTGGTTCTTCTTCTTACACTTCTTCTTCAGCGTTCATTGTCAAACTTCCGTTGGATCTCTCTTGTAGCAGGACAAATGGTCCTACTAGATTTCCTACAGGATGCAGTCCAGAGAGTGTTTGTTTGTTTTTCGTTCGCTCCATTGTAACCATCACGGATATCCGTGCGATTTCCGCCGGGAGCGTGATTACGTTGTGCCACCGTTATGCGCCTTGTAGGCCTAGCACATCCGATTTCGGCATGCCTTGACAATTCGGGTGGGCTACCCTTAGCCTGTGACAGCCTCTATATCTGTCTCCAGGCACGCGTAGTGGAGACTCTTCGCCCAGACGATTTTCTTGCTCTCGTCTGACTCGGACGAGGTGTTCCACTGTCTATGAACTTGCTTCGTGTAATTGGACGTGCTGTGCCTGTGCCCATTGGGTACTGAACCGTTTCTCGTCCGTGAGCCTGGTTCCTTAAGGGGAAGAACTCAACAGAGGAGTTGGACCCTGGCTCTTTCGCCCTCTTAGCCAAGGTGTCATTCACCGACATCGTGTACCCCTTGTCCAAGTTCGAGTCTCACACCACGCGTTTGAGAGCAAGGCGTTCTCGAGCTGAGCGTCCTTGTCCCAATAGCGCCTGAGCCCATCAGGTACTGAACCCTTTCTCTCTTCAAGTGTATTTCCGGTGTAGGAAAACCTGACAGTAGAGTTGGGCCAGGGCTATGTCGTTGTCCCTTTTGTGCCTGAGCACATCGAGTACGGAACCCTTTCTCTTCGCGAGCATATTTCCGGTTTAGGAAGGCTCGACCTTAGAGTTGGATTAGTTCTTCTTGCTTTACCAAACACCAATGAATGGGTCTGGGTCTCTGCCTGTAAGGAACACAGGTAACTAGAAACTCGTCTCGAGCTGACGGAGCTTGTAGTTCCCCTTTCCTAAGGACTTTTCACTTTCTATTTGCAGTTTGCGCTGCCCTCTAGCGCTGTTCTGCCCTTTCTTTGTTTCATTGTACTCGGTATGAAATCTATGTCTCTCGCCATGCATCTACCTTTACGTGCATTTTACATTGGCCGCCCCTCCAATGTTCGGACTGGACTGACTAGCTTCACTGTATGTCGACAGTGTCGCTATATGTGGTGATGCTGGTGGTGTCGGAGATATGTCTGTCTCTGTGCAGGCAAATCTCTTTCCATCTGCTACCTCCACATCTCGGACACGATCCCCAAATGATTTGGCCAGAATAAGCTCGAGCTGCTGTATTTCTGTTTCCAGGGTGCACCGCTTGGAGGTACATTTGGGATCTTGGTTATCTGCTAACCCTGGGTCCGCCTAGAGCAATGCGTTCCCTTTGCACCCCTCCAGAGAGTGGAAATGTGTTGTGTCGCCATTATATTTGCGCCAGTGGCCCAACACATCTTTGGCAGAATCTGGCTAAAATCTTGTCTGCTGCATTATCTTTTTTTAAATGTAAGAAAAAGCAATAGGAGTGTTAAATGAAAATCAAAATGTATAGGCCTACCACTGATTTGTCCTATTATGTTGTATGATTGAAAGAATCACTGCAGATATGGAGAAATTAATCCAGCGCTCAAACACAAATTTTATAGACAAATTCAATGCATTTCATATAGAGAACATAAGGTAAATGTATAGGCTTCCCTATGTACCCTCCCCACTCCTCCATCATCACATAAATCTGGTGGTAAATTATTAACTCTTGTTGTGGATCTGTTGACTACTAGCAGAACCTCCTGGTTTTGTAAGATAGCTTTAGAATCATCACCCCTGACAGGGAAATAGATAGACTATATCTTTGGTAAAAGGGGTAGGGGAGGGTTACCTAAAAATATAGCAAACAGTTTTTGTGAGATTTTTTTTATGATCATTTTTTTAAAATGGACTTTGAGGCTGTCTGTCAGCAATTGGGGGTACAAGTACACATTTATTTGACATAATTAAGCAAGGAGAGTTCCTGAATTCTTGAAGTAATTTATGGACATTCCCGTTACAATGAGGGAGGGGGGTTTAACCCGGTTTTTTGTTGTTGCTTGTTCCTAGTACTAAATGTTATGTTTAAATGTTCTAGGGAAGTGTTGAAAAACACGAAATTGTCAAAATTGTGTATTAGGTCTATGACATATGCAAACTTGATATTGGTCGACATATGGTAGATGAGTCAGACAGGAAATACAAACCTCCCACTTTTTACTTAGGTCTAAGTCTAAGGAAAGTAATATGAAATCAGAACAGACAGAGATAAAACAACAATGCGGTGGGAAACGGTGTACAACAAATCAACGGCACATGAGGGAGACAAAAATAAAATACAAACAAGTGCAACCTTCCAACTTCCATATTTAGGATAATCACTGTGGGAACCTGCAAAATATAAATAAACTAAGTAATTTTCAGTGAATCTCGGCCGGTATTAAAATTAAATACCTGCGATAGGCATTAGCACTAATCGAAATATTTCCGCAAAAAGATATTTAGAGTAATGTCCCTTGATAAAAATGCCATGTGCCGACATTTTCATGGACCACGTGTGTACTATCCAATGGAATTGTCATTTAGTGACGCCACGCAGCTTTAGATCATATAAAAGTGAACTGTATACTATTTACAATCCATTTCTGCAGTGTATTAAGATTATAAATGTTGGAGATACCTTATCTACAATTAACACCAAGCAATTAAACAAGACGAGGTAGGTGTTTTTGTCTTTGCACACGTATATTTCTAAATTTTGATTAAAATTAATATGTGAAACCATGTCTAACATATTCAGCAACCATTTCTATCTTTATGTACCAAATTTTAACATTTCTAGAAGTACCTATTAATTATTATTAAATTTTAAAAATGCTATGGTGATCGACCGACCACGCTACTAACTTTAGAGTTCGTTTTCGGCTGTTCAATGTTGCAGCGCCGTTAATTATCGATATTCGTGTATAATGTTAAAAATTTAAGTTACAGTTTAATGAATTTCTACATCTTATCATCCTTTAGTTAATTTAATGTGACACTATGTACTAGTTTTTATTGAAATGTCTTCAAACAGTATTGTATTAAATTATTCAAGGGTACAGATAAAAAAACATGTCAGCGCGTCAGAATGCTTGCAGCCCATGTTACCATGACGATGACAAGTGTTTGTGTCTCACTGTCACTGTAATCGAACTCAGATAGCTTCTATTCAAACATTATTAGTAGGTCTAGGTATAAATTAGAATTACCGTAAAGATAATTTTTAAGATGCTTTATTGGATATTCTATTTAATTCTGATAGTGACAGTGATGTTATGACTGGAGACCTAATGCATAAGGCTTTAGGCATCTGGGTTCCCTCATCCCTCCCACCCACACTTTACTTTCTTGCTGGCGTATCTCCGTCTCGGGGCTTCCGTCTATCCACCACATATTTTCTTCTTATTTTCTTTTCTTTTTTCCTCTTGTATTCTCCACCTCTGCATTTTTTCATCCTCTGTTCCAAACCTACCACTTAGTTATTCGCCATACAGTTCCTGTACTCTTGTCAGTTGGCATTCGCTATGTCCTACCTTACCTCCAGAATTTTCTTATTAATTAGCCCCAATTACGCCTGGCAATTGGTACAGTATATTCAACAGATGTGTCTTGCCTTCCCGAACACAAAAATGTATAATTTGTATGGTGTTTTATCATAAATAAGTGAAATAGTTAATAATTAGACAATTAAATTACAAGTAAATTATGCAAATTAGCCACCATTTTGAATATTAATTAGCCCCAATTACGCCTGGCAATTGGTACAGTATATTGAACAGATGCGTCTCGCCTTCCCGAACACAAAAATGTATAATTTGTATAGTGTTTTATCATAAATAAGTGAAATAATTAATAATTAGACAATTAAATTACAAGTAAATTATGCAAATTAGCCACCATTTTGAATATTAATTAGCCCCAATTATGCTTGGCAATTTGTACAGTATATTCAACAGATGCATCTTGCCTTCCCGAACACAAAAATGTATAGTTTTATGCATATATTATCATAAATAACTGAAATATTTCATAAAATGCTAGTTCTGCTTCAATTCTTGGTCACAACTTTCATCATCAGTCCGTTCATATTTTATTATATGCTCTCATGTAATTATCTTTTCCTGAAATTTCGACAAAAAAAATTCATAACTTTTCACAGAATCGACCTACAGACTTGGTTGAGGTATCGTTGAATTGCAAATTTCAAGGGCTATCTAACTGTGGTGTTTATAATGTTATAAACCCAATTTGAAAATTTAGTGCTAATACCTACCTGCGAAGCTGGTCAGCGCTATATAAATAGCAATGTAAATCCAAAACCAGCCGTCTTTGTATGTGAGAACCTGCTCAGGCAGAGCATACTCTGTGCCATTACAACTGATTGAGTGTTCTGATAAGATTGTGCAGCTGATATGTAACTTATCCATAATCATAAATGTAGCGCGCTTAATAATTGTAGAATATAAACTATTGTTTTGTCGGATGTAACGAGTGGAAGAGAGTGCTCTCCCTTCCTGAGGTCAGAGGTGAATCTCGAGAGCAGGCTCATGCACGTACATCCAAAAGTTGTCGACAGTTCAGTGGTTCTCAGCCCGAGTTCATATGGCCTACCAGTTGGCTACAGCTTACCGCGAGATAAGAAAACATTTGGAGAGAGTCATAAACGGACTTGTTTGAGAGAACCACAATAAATGATTACTATGGCAAATTCGATGAATTGTTTCACTCAATTTGCATACACCCGTGTGTTGCTGTGGCCCGAAGGATGTTTGGAAGTTGGGGAGAAGAAATGGTGCTAAAGTAACAAAACAAAAGCAACGTAACCAATGTCCGATGTAACCAGTGCCGGATTTACCTATAACCTAAACAAGCTATAGCTTAGGACCCCCACTTTTTTTGAGAACCCTCAATTTTATTTTTTTTCACTATCTATATATTCTTAATCGTTAAAGGGCCCCATATCTCAAATAGCTTAGGGCCCCATATCTCAAATAGCTTAGGGCCCTATCATGTCTACATCCGGCCCTGGGTGTAACCCGTGACTCAACACATTCCGTTCTGGACTGCACCCTATTAACTCGCAGGAGTATAAGATTGTCAAACGAATGGGGGATGGGGGCGGCTGTCCCATAAATTACAACAAATTGGAAAGAGGAGTTTGAAAAAAAGTTTGACAGTTGTTGACACGGAAAGTTAATGACAAGTTCATGCCATAAAAAAAAGATGAAACCCCAGAAAAAGACAAAACTTACGTAAGTGTTTGTACAAATATAAATGTGTGCAATTTTTGACACTGTAGGCCCACATATGAAATTTTCATTGTTATTAAAAAAAAAACTATAGTAGTTTTCCTTTCACCTGAACTACTGGTTTATGCGATAATTTAGCTCTTACGAAACAATAATACAAGAACAATTTATAATGTTGTCCTTGTGATCATCATTATCAGGTGCCATGCCGGCTGGCATAGGCGATCATGGCTCTCCACAGCTCTCTGTCTCCAGTATTATGTATCAAGTTCGCTGTTGTTTTCTTGCCGTGCCAGGTTGTCAAACTAATATTTTCTCACGTTGTCGCCCTCTGTTTCTGTTGTCTTCAATCTTGCCTGTTGTGACTGTTCTGTAAACCTCCTGTCCCATGAAGTTGTCAAAAAATGGAGATTGTCTTTTTATTATATTGTTGATTAAGGTCCATTTCGCATTTGACTCTTTCAACACCCCCACATTCGTTTTTCTGGCAGTCCATTATATTCTCAGAATTCTTCTATAGAACCACATCTCTGTTGCCTCTAATTTCCCACTTTCCAGTTTGTTTATTGTCCAAGACTCGCGCCCATATTTTAGTATAGAAGATATATAGCACTGCAGAACTCTCTATCTATCTATCTATCTATCTATACGATGTGTCCCTTGTTTGCCTTGCAGCGTCAGGGGTGGAAGAGTTCTCTGGAGATGGCCTTCTTGTGCGCTGTTTGTAAGCGTGTTCCTGTGGCTTCTTTGATTTCTGTGATCTATCTTGTACATGGTCTGCCTCTGGCTTTATAACCGTTATGTCAACTCTCTTGTGGTACAAAACTATAGTTCGTGTATAAATTCGTAATCACTCTTTCAAACGAATATCTCCGAAAGTTTTAGATCAGAGATCTCTGGCATGCAATATTAGATTGTATCCGATTCAAAAATACTGTTATCATTTAGTCTATAACTGCTTTGATATATCAATCAATAAATCCGTAACCCTTCAGGGTAGTAGTGGTACCACATTGGATGCTTCAGCACACAGAGTCCAACGAATTCTATCCTCAGCTATGTGGATGAGTGTGATAATATGTTGTCCTGTCCGCTCCTTGATGTTGTCTGTTCATACCTTTATATTCCCCACTCTGCTTCTCCCCCCTTCGACAGTTCCCTGCAGTATTGTTTTTGACAAGGAACCATGCCTGCATACTTGTCCAAACAATGATAGCTTTCGTCGTTTCACTATTGAAAGCAATTGTTCCTGAACACCTGCACACATCTCTACTTTATTTCTTACGTACACATTGGTCTTATGTTCCCTATGGGAAATTCGTAGAACTCGTCTGTAGCATTTGTACTCGAAAGCCTGTAATCTTCTCTCCATGTCCGCAGTGAGTGTCCAACTATCACAACCATACAACACAACAGAAAGCACACACGACTTAGGCCCTATACAGTTTGACTTTCACTCCAACACTGATGTTGCTTTTCCAAATCACCGTTAGCCATGACAAAGAGGCTAAAGCCATCTCCAGCCTTATTTTTAGTTCTGCTTTGCATTTTTCATCGCTTCATAGGCCTATAATGAATCCGAGGTATTTGAAGGCATTCACAACCTCAAACTTATGTCCATTCATCATAATTTTAGTCTGGTAAATGCAAATCGATGAAATCCTTTAAAGTTTTTAGTCTATTGCAAATAAGTGTGATAATATTTTAAGTATTACAGTAAACACGTTACTGTCAGAAATTCAATGTAGGCCTACTTATTTTATCACTTCTGTTGGCCCAACTGAACTTCAGTGTTTATTTTTAAAATTGGTCACTTATGTTGACAACACGCAGGAGTGACCGATGAATAGATAACTGTGTCAACATGAGTGACGCGTGATCTCAATTTGTATTGATATCTGAAACAAAATGTTTTCACTTATGTAATCGATTCCAATTCTCGAACGAGGGCGATGGGCATATTCTCGTGCGAAAGTTTCTAGAAATGAACGCTTCTTCTTTTTAAAAAAAAAAACAAAAACCCTTGTATTTAGAACAAGACGTGTAACATAGACATGTCTGTTGAAAGGGAAAACACAGTGATTAGTGACGTTCCTAATTTGTAGCTTCAATTGGTCAATATACTTTTCATCACAGCAAATAGAAAGACCAAAAAATATAAACAAAACGTCACCACTGTAAATATGATTTGATTTAGACAGTAATTTGCTGTCTAAAGTAATTCGGATGAATACTGTAAAATATCTTATGTCCTATGCAATTCAGATGGGGTGCATGAAAAGATATTAAACTACTAATATTTTGTGAAAGACAATTTTGTATAGCGTTGGTCAAGTTGATGTGAATCATATGTTGCATTCCACAGATCTCTGCGATCTAATAGATAATTTACGCACGTGGTTGCATCTGTGGGTCTCTAGATCACTAGATGAATCACTAGACATACCATCCATGCAACAGAAAACCTTAGTGGATTACATGCCGTTATATTGAGGTTATCTTCTTAGAAAAGCTTCATGGCACGTCATCTATACAATTATGCTTTTATTTTGCTGTTGAAATGTCTTTCATGTTTACCTGTATATATGTGTATGCACCCTCTGTGGTTGGGAGGGAGCCAGAGATGTACTGTGCAGCACTGGGGAGGAGGAGACTGACAGCACTGTCTTTTCCTATGGCTAAACCCATCATAGAGGCACAGTGACAATCCTTTTGACTTGAGCCTTTGGTTGCATGCCTATAGCAATAGAGAAGTTCGGCATAACCAGTAGTCAATTGGTAGCGGGGAATGAGCACAGTGAACCCTATCTTGGCTACAGTGGCTAGGAGCAGTGCATAGGTTGAAACCTACCTTCCTGGAGGTGTGATAGTTATTCTCTGGCTCTGTCCCGGGCTGGGCCGAAAATCCACAGACTTCCCAGCAATATAATGCCATTTAATAGCATTAGGTCACAGGGCATGAGTCGATGGACCGCTGGATCAGCAACCAACCAACCAATAGATCATTTCGTAGATTACATAATATTATCTTCCAATGGTGATTACCAATTTCTGGACATACTATATTATTTATTTTTTGCGTGTTTTGTGTGTGTGAGTGTAGTTGACAAAACGAGTGGCAACACAGTGTGGAAACGCATTTGTAAAACAGAAGTCACTTCTCCGCGATTTCTATTAATTCTAGTGAAATAACAGACAATTACTGGTCGCTGGTTGAAATTATTTAGATAATAGGCGCTATATAACAAAATATGTTTTCTTTGTTCAATCTAAAACTTCTATGGGTTAGTAAAATATAGGCTAGAACTTGATGAGCTGTTCTGTGGGTTCTCAAACAGGAGAACAAAGTCTATGAAAAAATATGTATATAAAATGGAGAACAAAGTCTATATAACAAACAGGAGAACAAAGTCTGTATAACAAACAGGAGAACAAAGTCTGCGTAACAAACAGGAGAACAAAGTCTGTGTAAGAAAACAGATAAAGTCTATGAAAAAATATATATATAAACAAGAGAACAAAGTCAATGTAACAAACAGGAGAACAAAGTCAATGTAACAAACAGGAGAACAAAAGTCTATGGAAAAAAATGACAGTACTTGTATACCAATAAATTTATTGCATAACTTTATAAAAAAAATCTTTTAAAATACAAATACATCATGGAATATGATTCATGTAAAGTTCTAGAAAATACTATTCAAAGTGGAAACTGAAGAAATATATTTTTTATTTCAAATATTTTATCTTGAAATCTGAATGCCCTGTATTTCAGCTTTGGTCATATGTTGTCTCAAATAAAAAGAATTGATTTAGAATTGACCCCTGCAGAATACTTGAAATAGGCCTTTCGGTTGAAACATCGATTGGGGTGTGTGCCTATTTGTGTTTCGTGCTATTAGCAAATCTTTATTACCCCGTTTCATGCTTTACCAGAGGTAACTATGCCGGCCTATGGTCGCTCACATGAATATATTTGCTGGATAGGAATCATCATTATCAAGTGTCTTCTCCATATTGAAGGTTGGCTGCAACTGACCTTCAACATCCTCTGTCTCTTGTTTTGGTGGTGCACTCTGCTAGACCTGTCATCTCGTGATATTTCTCTCCCACTTATATCTGTGCCTACCTCTTTCTCGCTTCTTCTCTACCCTCAAGTAATGTCTTCATCAGTGTCACATCTTTTAATGTTCAAAATATAGTGGAATCCCTCTATAGTGCATTCTTTTATAACAAATTTCCCTATATAACAACACTTCCAAAATTCCTGATTATATTTATGTTATATTGTTCGTATTGTATATATATATATATATACGAGGTATATATATATATAGAATTTCTGTTATTACAAACATATTTTGTGGGTCCGGACCTTGTTATAATGGAATTCTACTGTACTTTACTTATTTGATCTTTATTTCCTTTAATATATCTTTTTTTATATGAAGTGCTGTTAGAACCTCTTCAATATCTTCTTTTTCCATGAAATACTCCCTATTTTTCTATATATCCACATCAATTCTGTATTCTAATTATTTGTTTATTGTCCATGTTTCTGATCCATACATTAATATAGAATAGATGTAGCATTTTATAATTCTCAATTTTAGTTTGTAATTTGCTTAGATGTTAATATTTTCATCATGTCATTGAAGGTACTTTTAGCTATTCCTATTCTCCTTTTAACTTCTGCCATAATTTGTGATTATGTGTACAAGATATTGATAATGTTCTACATGTAGTTTCTCTCTATTTATGTTTAGCACCTGTTCTTCTGTGGTTTTTCTGATTATGATGGTTTTTGTTTTTTTACATGTTCTTTTCTTGATTTATCAACTTGATGCATTAGTCTTTGTAGTTCATGTTCACTTTCTGTTAAAAGAACAGTGTCATCTGCATATTCCAGGTTTTTTTATTATTTTCCCACTTGAGTCCTGACATTCCTTCTTTAAAGATATTCTCTGTGTAGATATTAAATAGGCTTGGTGATAAAATACATCCTTGTCTTACCCCTCTTCTTATTTCTATGTATGGTGAGAAGCTGTTTTCATACCTTATTGATGCAGTTTGTTTCCAATATATACTTATAATCAGTCTGATATCTTTTCCATCTATTTCTTGAAGACATTCTATTAATTTTTCTTACTTTACTTTGTCAAAGACCTTGTTGTTGCCTATGAAGCAAATATAGATACTTTTTTGAACTTCTATATATTTATCTATCAATAGTCGGATACTAAGTATGGCTTCTCTGGTTCCTTTGTTTTTCCTAAAAAGGAATTACTCTTCACCGACCTCAATGTCTATCTTGTCTTTAATTCTTTCATGTATTATCTTGAATAATATTTTCCGCCGAAGACGGATGTGCCGGGCCATTGGCGCAAATAAAACGGTGACACAACGCATTTCCATTCTCTGAACTACATCCTGCTAGAAATCTAGTAGGACAATGGTCTTGCTACAAAGGAGATCCAGCAGGAGTTTGAGAATGAACGATGAAGAAGAATAATATTTTGGTTATGTGACTTATCAAACTTATTGTTGTGTATTATGCAACATCCACAGCCCTGGTCTTCTTAGGTAGTGATATGAATATTGGTGATTTCAGGTCTTTACATATGTGGCCAGTTTCATAAATGTCATTGCAAATTTCTGTGATAGTTTCCACACTAAATTCATCTAGAGTTTTTGTTATGTCTGATGTTATGTTGTCAGAGCCTGTGTCCTTTCCACATTTTATTAAATTTTCTATTTATTTTCTCTAGCTATAGTGAGCAAAAAACGTATGCAGTAGAATCCCTCTATAGAGCATCCTTTTATAACAAATGTCCTGATATAACAACACTTTCAATATTCCCAATTATATTATTATATATTGTTTGTACTGTATATAGTGATGTTCTGTTAGTACACCAGTATTACTGGCCAAATAAATAAAAGGCGTGTTCAAATGAAACTCGTCCAAGTAACTTTATTACTAGATTATGAAATGTACATAAACAGTTGTGTTATAATTAAAAGAGTTATAATTAAGTAAAGCAATTATGGAACGTATACACCTGGAGTCATCAGAAGTCCACATGAGCATTCAAACATGTATCGCACAGTTTGAGCAGATGGTGAATTATGGCAGAGAAGGACTTCATTTGCTCATTAAACCATTTGGTTACTACTCTCATGGTATCTTCATCAGAGTGCAGTCAGTGTTCCTGTTGAGATTTATCAGAGTGGAATCGTTATTCCTGTTGAGATTGATCAGAGTGGAATCATTGTTCCTGTTGAGATTAAACAGAGTGGAATCGGTGTTCCTGTTGAGATTTATCAGAGTGGAATCATTGTTCCTATTGAGCTTTCTTTAAGGGTCTAAACAAATGAAATCACATGGCAAAAGAGCATCATTTCTATTCTAAAGCTTCCTCGCACAACTTTTATGACATGCGGGTGAGCATTGTCATGCAACAAAATGACACTGTGTAACAGCATGTCAGGTTGTGTATTCTTGATGGCTGTATGCAGCATGTCTAGTGCGTTCTTTTAGGCAATAGCATTGATGTTAGCTGGTTGTTGATCCAGAGGTCCATGGGCTCATGCTCTATGACCCAATAGCATTGATGTTCACATTAGGCTCTTTAAAATCCACCAACAAGAGTCCTTCTTGGTAAAAACAGACAGTAAGAATAACCTTTCCTGCAGAAATTTGTAATTTGAATTGTTTGATCTTTGGTATTTCAGAATGTTTTCATTACATGCTATTGTTTTTTCCTATTATGCTTTTATTATTATATATTATGTTTAAGCTTTCTCTACAACTATATCTGAAGCAACCTACCTTGTTTATGTTTATATGTTCTTTATGTTTACAAGTAGACCTAATGGTCCTTGTAGTACTGAGGCCTGATGGCACGTACTAGTGTTAAATGTCGGTGGTCTTTGAGGAATTAACACATGTTTACAGTTTGTGCATTATTGTTGTCTGCCTGTTGATTAACTGGTCTATATTTATAGTAACTTGAGAAAAACATGAAGGAATTTTAACTAAAATCACATTATTTTTTAGAGATGAGGAGTAGTTGAATTCAGAAAATGTGCTGACTCAAGTTGGAAGGCGAATAGGTGCCAGCAGAATGGATCTGGTTCAAATCTTGTCTAATTCATTCTGATTTTTTTCCAATACACAATTGCAGCTCCATGGTTCAAAGTGGTGAAACCATGATTGTCATCTGCCACTATTTGTAACAGAAATGCATCACTCTCTGCAAATGGTTCAAAATCCACCCCATTCATTTGTCCTTATGGTGGTCAGTCAATAATGGTGTCACCCACTGAGAACTTCAGTTTCTTCCAAAGCATCATTTGAATTGTCCATTTCATCAGTTAGCAAACGCAAACTCTGGTGACTGTGAACCCGTATTGCTGCATCAATCTCGGCAATGGCTTCGTCTGTTACAACACATTTCGTTTATGAGAAACAAAAATAAACATGAAAAAAACGAACATATATACACATGCATATATTTTACAATTTTGGTCTGTTTATTGTAATCTAGAGTATGTTTATTTGGTGTAAGAAATTTAAAAAATAAAATCTGGCATAAACAACTAGAGTTATAGTCAGTTTTTGGTCTGTTGCTTAACATATTCAAAACATTTCGATCAACCCAGAATTTTTGGGATGTAATGATTTTATAGGCAATATTTACATTCAATAGTTTACCACTTCTTTCTGAACGGTCAGGCTGTCGAACTGTCTGCAGCTGAATTCAAATCTGTTACCTAGGGCTTCTGTGAAGTTTTCACTGCCATAAATTAACATAGCTTGACTAATATGTCATTACTCATAGCTTTCACATGCCCGGCTCTGTGGCGTTGTAGTACAGAGCACTTTTGTAACAGACAAGGTACTGGGTTATAATCCCATTACTGGCAATTGTGCATCTGGATTGTCTGGAAAACTACTGAATGTCTAAGAAAATCACTACAACCAAAAAAATGCTGGGTTGATGGCTACATCCTGAATGGGATATGCAACCAATATTGTTTTCTCTTGTGCGAAGATGCCAGTGAGTTACATGTATCTATTTAAATTTTCCATGAAATTATTTACAATTGTAGAGATTATCACATGCATGTTACATTAATCCTATACAGTTTCACTTGAATTAATTCTTCCAACCTTATCTTCTATGATTAATCCTTCTAACATATTTTCTAATTTACACACCAAACCTACAGCAACATATCACATAAATAACACTACAAATTCAATGACTAGATCTCTTCAGCATAAAGTTCTACTTTTGGGTCTTCAATGTCAGCTTTAGACTGAACAAGACGTAGCTCCATTTGTTCCATATTAGGTTTGGCACCTGGCCCAGCCAGCTCTGAAAGGGATAAAAGAAACTGATGAAAAACAAAGTTAATAACTCATTAAATAAAACATTTACTGCTGAAAAACTTAGGACGAACGTCAATAAATGTGCACCGGACAAATTTCAATATCATTCTCTTGATAGAGAATGTAGACATTGGTGCAATGGAAAAAATCAGATCTCACAATTAATGAGAGTTCAGGATGATCATATTGTATTTCCGTGATTGGTTTATAAATTATGGTGAAAAATCTGGATGTATTTTAAAGCTAATTTATGAGTTAACACTTTAGTGACTAGCAATCAGGACTAGACATATCTCCCAAGGATGTTCATAAATTTTGGAGACATAGACAGTTCTGTTTCTAAAAATCTGTATTAATTCAAGCTCGTGACATAGAGCTTTGAAATTTTTCCATGTGTCATAATGAATGTTTGTAGTTTCTGTATGAATTTAAAAGTCCTGAGTTATTTCAAGAGCGAAATCCTACTTATTATAAATGCTGGCCGTGAATTTACATTACTTTGTATATATCACAAAATATCACTTTCCAGAAATTCAGTTTATCAGTTAAGTTACGCCATTGTTGTAAATAAAACGGTGACACAATGCTTTTCCATTCTCTGGACTACGTCCTGCTGAAAATCTAGTAGGATCATGGTCCTGCTACAAGGGAGATCCAGCGGGAGTTTGAGAATGAATGCTGAAGAAGAATACTCATCATAAATGCGCATCAAGACTATTTCATGGGTGCCACTATTTTAGAATATATGCAACCTTGCCGCGACGTGGAAAATCCCGAAGCGTACCCTTATATTTAAAGATCCAGGTGTGGTCAAAGATGAAAACGTGTTGCCTCAAGTTTCAAAGCGAGTAGGTGCCATCTGAGTGGACCTGGTTTAAATCCTTTTTGCTGCATTATGATTTTTCTTTACGATCCTGGATGGAGATATTCTTAGTAATACTATCCTGGATGGAGATATTCTTAGTAACACTATCCTGGATGGAGATATTCTTAGTAACACTATCCGGGATGGAGATATTCTTAGTAACACTATCCTGGATGGAGATATTCTTAGTAACACTATCCTGGATGGAGATATTCTTAGTAACACTATCCTGGATGGAGATATTCTTAGTAACACTATCCTGGATGGAGATATTCTTAGTAACACTATCCTGGATGGAGATATTCTTAGTAACACTATCCTGGATGGAGATATTCTTAGTAACACTATCCTGGATGGAGATATTCTTAGTAACACTATCCTGGATGGAGATATTCTTAGTAACACTATCCTGGATGGAGATATTCTTAGTAACACTATCCTTGATGGAGATATTCTTAGTATCCAGAAAAGTGTCAAATATTACCGTTAAATTCCGTGTATAACCCGAGAATTTTTGGACAATAAACAGAGATGTCTTCATACTCTTCGTCTTATAATCGAGTAACATCAAATTAAAAAAAAAAATTACGTCCAAATCACAGTAAAAATGGAGAAAAACACTTTAAAAAAAATTACAGTCACATGTCCCGATATATTAAGCCAGGATAAAATGACTAGGGCTCACCAGCAATCTAGAGCGTACTTACCATAATGCTAGGCCTCTAATTACATTAATTTCTATATATCATACAATATTTCCTTCGAAATCTCCGATATTTCTTGATAAAAACTCACTTACTAGGTCTATATCGTTATTTCCAACACGCCGCCATTTTTTTAGCAAAATTTCCCGGAAATGCTATTTTTAGCAATGGGTATTACCGGTTTTTTTTACCGTTTATAGTACATATATTTCTATCATAAAGGTTTCAATTGATCATCGAAATTGGTCAGAAAAGTATACCAGTATCTGATGTTATTTATTGACCAAAATACGGTAATGGTTTGTGGAAAAAACAAATGAAATACCATAGCCTAAGCTGATTGGTAGCTTAGGCCTAGTCTTGTTTGTGTAGGGAAACCCTACCAGTAATCTAAACACTGTCACACACTTTCTTGTTGTGGTAAAGCAAATGTTACAACAGTTACTGACCGTCTACTAGGCTATAATACCTGTGTACAGAAAATTTAAAACAACACCTCAAAGGCAGATTTTGAGTATTTCCGTGCAATGTCGCTGGTCGGTCTTGCCAATTTTGAACATGGGACTCCAAGAATATAAATATTGACCAAGACAATAATCAGAAACATAGAATGATGTCCTAATTAATTCTGTGCAGAGGTCTTACTCTACATACTACGGTCTTGCACAAACACATTTTTGACATCCAAAACTTTGCCGCTTAGGCAGTGTTGGAGGGAGGAGAATGGGAGATAAATCAATAGTGAAACTGTCTGAGCTGTGCCTCAGTTTATATTACCGTATAAGGTAAACATACAGGTCAGACAAAGTTCAAACTCTTCTGTATCTTTTAAAAACAAACGTGATCTGGCATGTTTTTGTCTGGCCATTCATCTTTCCCGCTTACACTTACAGGAATAAAATCACAATGACAATAAAAATGTATGAACTGGAAGCTAAACTACTTGTGCAGTATTCTTGGCTAGCTAAGTCAGCCGTATATTCTGTTAATTAGTCCAGCCCACTGAGGCCGCAGTTCCAAATCACAACACATCATAGGCATTTTGTAGTAAAATTGCGCTGTAATTGATTCCCTCCCCCAACCACTGTACATTTAGTGGAAGATGAGATCAATTTCACAATCCTCTGTTATGTTTATTTTATTACCGTATTCTCCCCACACGGTAAACATAACCAGTTACAAAGTTCAAACTCTTCTGTATCTTATAAAAACAAACGTGATCTCGCTGTCTTGCCTTTCATCGTTTCATCGTTTCCCACTTAAATGTCACTGTCAGAAGCCAGCTGGTGACATAATAGTTACATAGTAATTACTATTCACTAGCGCTGTTCCCGTCATAAGGCCCAGACACCCAACACAGACAATTCATTCTGGAAAATCTTTGTTCCCCAAAGTCTTGCCACCTCATAAACTGTCTATAGTCATGGATAGGGAAGTCAGCCTACGGGGTATTCATTATTTTCGGATATATTGTTCCGGAATACAGTAGCCACCAGGGTTTCATTCCTTGATTCATTCAAGTTACGTGAGTGAAGCAAATGAAAGGAATGCTATTTTCTTAGAGTTGCAAAAGTTTGTGTTAATTTCCATTTAGCATGTCGGTTCTTTCTTATGATGATGAAGTTCATTATTGCCGGCTTTGTTAAGTTGGGGATGTCGGTCTATAGTCGGACTTTCGACTTTCTCCACTTTTGGGAAGGGATAGTTAGGTTGTCGGCCTACAATCGGATGGGTTTATATTCAGAAATTAACGGTAGATGTAATTCTGCTAATTTGTATTGTTAACTCCATTATTTATCTTGATTGATATTTAATTTATTTATCTGTGATGCTGTAGCCCCCATCTGTTACTTCAATTGTCTAACCTAGTAAAGAACAAAACACATACAATAAAAGAGCTGGTTTGAAATGTGGTGGTGTCAGAAATGTGCCGCATTATGTGCTTAAAAGAATGCTTGTCAATCAATAGAGAACTAGAACTATTGTCAATCATTGTGAAATTGCAGATGTACCCAAGGGGAGATTGGAGCATCTATGGACATGTCCTGTGAGCAATAATGATAATCTGATGATTAACTGACTGACTGACTAACTGAATGACTGACTAAAACACAGACCAAACCTCTAGCATGTTTAATAGTCCTCTTGATAACATTATGTACAACAGACACCGTCTTTTCAAGAGCAACCTATATCAAACAGATGTACATTAGTTAGTATGTAAATACAGCAGTATACAATCATATTCTATCTATCTATCTATTATCATTTCTACTTGTGCTGTTAAGCATAGTGGGGGAAAGTTGGAGTTTTGTCATTGGCCATTTGGGTTGCACTCTTGGTCAGCTCATGCATTTTTAAGGTTTCTTTGATTGTCTCTACGCACCTAGTTCTTGGTCTTCCTTGTACCTTGTAGTCCAATCTTCTACTATTGTATGCATGAAGGGCTGTTGCATTGGTTCCATACTCATGATGTGAAAAAAACCACCTGGTTTGATGTCTTTCAATGTAGTCTTGGCTTGAGATGGTCTTTAGTTATTTTCTGATGTCTTAATTTCTCCATTGATCTCTTCTCATAACATTTATAGCCTTCCTCAAACATAAAAAAAAAATTGAAATCATATTCACAAGCAAAAAATGATAGTAAATCTTTCTTCGGGTTCAATCTTTTGTTCACCCCTCAAACATTGGTGCCGATAACACAGCCTTTCCCTTCGCTCAAAACATTTTCTATTTTAAATACTCAGTTCTAGATTTTGTGTGCGGAGTGCTAAATTCTGTGCATGACACTTTCTGATGACGTGCTCAGAAGATCACTCACAGCTTAGAGGGCACCTTGGCCTGCACATATTCTCTGCAGTACTCGATATTCTCTCCAGTAAAGTGAACTATTACATCAGTTATGAAGAGAATCAGTGTCCAAGAATATAATAAGCAGCTCTCTGAAAAAAATGATGAACAAATTATCATAGTCATTGTATGTCTCAATTTCTTACTTTTGTCTTCTGTCAAAATGGTCCTTATAGATGATGCAGGCTAATGGACATTGCACCTGTCCTTTTGTAGCAGACTTCTAGGTGGAGAGGAATGCTAGGTGATCAATCACTGCAGATTGGTCAACAAATTTGACAGAAGAATTATGAAATAGTTGGCCCAGAAGTACTCCTGGCATGACATGAAGATCCTGGGATACTACTGCACTAGAATGTCTCTCTTTGGGGACTAAACATGCATTCATAAACATCCCTAACACAGTCTGAGAAATAAAACCTTATACGAGTTCAAGTATGACCTCGGTTACTCAACTCTTGTGGTTTTGTGCTTGTGTCAGAAAGGCTATGGGCTGTTAAGAGCTACCTGTTGACATCTAAAGGGATTACTGATTCATCATCTTCATTATGAGATTCCAAGACTAAAATTCTAAAATAAGGATTCTCCAAATATTTATGATAGCAAGGGATGCCCAGAGTTCATGTTTCTAAGGCGCATTCAACAGGCTGCATAAATCAGAGAGGTTATAAAAATAATTACAGAGCACACACAACTGCAAGACCTGGACAATGACAACCACTGTAGATAGAAAATAGTATTTCTTCTTCAGTGTTCATTATCAAACTCTCGCTGGATCTCTCTTGAAGCAGGACAATGGTACTTATAAATTTCCAGCAGGATGCAGTCCAGAAAATGGAAATGCTGTCACAGTTTTATCTGCGGCAATGACCTGACACATCCATATTTAGCAGAACATCAGTATTTAAAATTAAATGCTATAGAACGGTTCTAAGAATATCACAGACAGAGAGATAATCCAAAACATATCTCTGCAAAGACCTAAACATAGAAGAAGATTAGCTCTTCAAAGCCATTAAAAAAACACAATCTACATATTTAAGAAATGGGAAAAGACATTTTTTGTTGTTTTGTGTATGTAATCTTGATAACGACCTTCTAGTCAAAACATCAATTTGTGTGTTTTATTATACGTGTTTCCAGTGATTAGCAAAACTTCATTACAGTAGAACCCCGCTATATCGAAGTTCTCGGGGAAATTGAATTAATTCGATATATCCGAGGTTCGATATAACCGTTTTTTATTAAATGCAATGCTCTAAGAACTTGCAATGTCAAGCCGACTTCACGAGTTATGAAGCTCGCTTCACGAAGCTGTGAGCTAGGCCTACTATACATTTCTTTTTAAACACGAGATAAAAAGTTGTTTTTAAAGTTAAATAATAAAAATTGGCAGTACATTTACATACCTGTAAGTACATGTATATACAGCTGTAGTCATATGGTGATACATTCAACTTTGGCAGCAGTCTCAATTAAGTCCAGTATACATGTATGTATCTTTTATGAAGAAGTCCGTAATTGATTTCTGCTGCATCGGACGTGAGCTAATAACAATGTTCTCCAGGTCTGCTACCATTTTAAATCCATTTTTCGTATCCGCGTTGCTACATTCCATCCAGTTACGCAAAACAGCAAGAGCTTCCATGGCGTCGGCTGTTGTGGGTGGGGGACGTTCCATGCTGTCACCAATATCATCGTCATCATCATCATGTTGTGAAGTTACCGACTCAATTATGGCTTCGTCAGTCATGGTTTCGTTACTTGCCAAGTCGTTATCAGCATCACGAAAGTCTTCAAACGTTGGAATGTCGAAACCAGCTGAACGTAGACGATCCCATAAATTTCCTACATCTGGTGCAATTGCAATCGAAGAAACAACAGCAGATGGCCCATCGCTATCTGACTGCACAAATCTTGCGTGTTTAAAACAATTAGCAATAGTTTCTGGCTTCACTTGATTCCAAGCGCTGTGCAGCATCCGAACACCATCTAGCAGTGTCACAGTGTTATTGTCTACAGGTTGTCCTCTATCAACAGCACACAGCAAACGTTCCACAACCATTCGACGGTACAGTGTCTTCAAATTGTGTATAATGCCTTGATCCATTGGCTGAAGACACGATGTGGTGTTTGGAGGCAAAAAATTAAGTGTGATTGCCCTCAAGTGTGTCATTTTAGAGTGTGCCGGACAGTTGTCTACCAGCATTAGTATTTGTCTCCCTTCTCTTTCAAGCCTTACATCCAGCTTGTGCAGCCAGTTTTCAAAAATCTCCGAAGTCATCCAAGCTTTTCTGTTGGCGACATACTGTACAGGGAGCTTCTTAACATTTTTGAAGCATCGAGGATTCTGATATTTTCCAATAACAAGAAGCTCCATCTTATCCGACCCATCCATATTAGCACAGACTGTTACCGTTATACGCTCCTTGGACTTCTTTCCTCCGTGACAAGGATCCCCTTTGAAAGTCAAAGTTTTGTCAGGCATTAGGCGAAAGAAAATCCCTGTCTCGTCCATGTTATAAATATCTCTCGGTTTAAACTGACTGAGAATCTTGGGAAGTGCTGACTTAGTCCAATTTGACATAAGATCATTACTAACAGCTGCACTTTCCCCCGTGATGCACCTTCCAGAAATTCCGTGTCGCTTTTTAAATCGATCCAGCCATCCAGAAGAACACATAAATTCTGGGTACCCCAAGGCATCAGCAAAATTCTTTGCTTTGGAAATTAGAATTGGACCACTGACTGCCACAGAATTAGTACGACAGTTTGTGAACCACTTTAGCAAGGCTTCCTCCACGTCGGCATATGTAGCCATTCTATTCCGTTTTCGATTTGGGTTGGTGATGGCATGTGTTGCTAATATTTTGTCCCTGTTTTTAATCCATGTTGACAACGTGTTTAACGGTATTCCCAGACGCTTGGCGATTACACTTTTTTTTTCACCTCTATCCACTGACAGAATAGCATCAACTTTGTCATCAACAGACAAACTTTTACGTTTAAGCTCTTTTGGCGAAGACATCTTAAACAAAATCAGTAGAATCACAACCAGGACTGAACCACACTATCACAGGTTTGAAAACGTGGCTTTACTGGGTTGACACTCCTGCCTGATTTCTTTGCCGAGGTGGCCAAACACATTACCGAACTGAATTACATGACCTTACAGCAGCGTCATAGTAGCAGTCCCATAAAGATTATCATTTGGCCAAATGACGAGATTTTGGTTTGTTGTACGGCTTGTAAATACAGTTTGGCAATGTCCAACATGTGGGCCGCGGACCTGATATTCTTTGACATGATAGGTCAGCAAATCTTTGTCTGTTTCGGACTTCGATATACATGTTGATTCATTACCAAAAGGCCACCGTGGAACTTCGCTATAAGCGAAATGGTGCAAACCCGACTTCGCTATATCCGTAATTTATTAGAGGGATTAATGTTACCTATTGCGCGGACTATTTAAAATATTCGCAATAACCGAATGTTCGAAATATGCGAGTTCGATATAGCGGGGTTCTACTGTACCATGTTCTAAGCTTTGCCTGTTGGATTTCAGTTTTTCTGCAATGAAAATATACAATGGATTTGAA
Source organism: Meghimatium bilineatum (assembly GCA_034231615.1). Taxonomy (NCBI): domain Eukaryota; kingdom Metazoa; phylum Mollusca; class Gastropoda; order Stylommatophora; family Philomycidae; genus Meghimatium; species Meghimatium bilineatum. Next base: position 6,443,659 of record CM067319.1, on the reverse strand, counting down.
AGATTAATCACGGAGAGAATCATCTTATTAATGGGGTGCAAAGGGAACGCATTGCTCTAGGCGGGCCCAGGGTTAGCAGATAACCAAGATCCCAAATGTATCTCCACGCTGTGCACCCTGGAAACAGAAATACAGCAGCTCGAGCTGATTCTGGCCAAATCATTTGGGGATCGTGTCCGAGAGGTCGGACTGATAAAATATGTATGTAATAACAGAAATTCACTATATACAGTACAAACAATATAGGGTTCATGATAGTTAGTTATGGCCTATTTTTTTAATGGAACTAAATATAGTCTCATAAAAATGTAACCGTGATAGTGCATGAAACTCCACAGGAGGAATAAGCAGTGTTAACATTACATGTATTGTGTCCCTTTAGTCAAATGCAGTTGAGGAATATAGCTTGGAGGGGAGACGGTGCATTTTAATTTTTGGGAAGGAGGGAGGGTTATGTAGATGTTGGGGGGGGGAGGAGGATAGGTGTTCAATTTTTTATTGGGGGGGGGGGGGGTTAGGATTGTTTTTCAATTTTTTAGTGTCAATTTTACATGCATGCACTGATTTCTATATTGAATTTCCACTGGATACGTCCATCATTATAGTAATATAAGGTTATTTGGTGACCATGACCAATATATTTTTTCAATGTAGCAGTCCCCGAGTCTGTAACAAATGTACAGCATCTTTCTTTGTAGCTGGCAAGCTCAGTAAACAGAAACCTGCGATTTCATTAGCCATGTTGGTTTAGATTGAAGTCCTCTGCTAATGACATGAGATTTCTATGATGACACGAAATATATAACAGAAATTTCATGGTTGTGTTCATAACATAAAAAATGTTTCAAAAGTTGGACTGTTATCCCGTGATGAGGCCACATTTGCCTAACATGTACTGAATATAGAATAAATATAATTGGGGATCTTGAAAAGTGTTGTTATATATAGGGAAATATGTTATAAAAGAATGCGCTATATGGAGACTCCACTGTAACGGCATGGAAAAACTAGTAATTTAAGTGGTTGCCAGTAACAGGGAAAACAGCAGCTCAGGATGATGATGGACAATAGGCATTTCAAAGTGCTTAAACATGTCCTTGACCAAAGCAGGAATAGTGAGAAATTCCGAAATTTTTAAAGAAGATTAGATTCGAGAAAGAATATCTCACCTGAATAATAATAATTCCATGATATAAATACCTAATATGTGCTACGATTACCTTACAGGTGATTACCTTACAGGTAATCTATGACTTGATGAAAGTAATTTGGGTAACTCACCTTCAAATCTTTATGCTTATCCATAAATATCAACAGAGAAGCAGCAAATAGGTCTCCAGTTCCAACAAAGATATTGTTTATGAATGGAATCTTCAGCCGAAAGCGTTTGTGTACTGTATCTAGTCAAGAAACGTAAATTTAACAACATATAATCAATCAATCAACTGTACAAAACTTCTGACCACCACTTAAAATTGGAGCTGGATAATATTAGAAAAAATTTGTTTCCTTCAAAACCAGATAAATGGAACATCCTATACGGAACAGAACAACAGCTAATAAGCACATGTATATATCATACATTGTATTGGGTCAAAGGGCATGATCCAAAAGGTCATAAACCAAACAACCAATCAGTCAAGTTATTTTACAAAAAATCTCTCTGAGCATGAGCTGAAACTTTTCCAGCACTACTACACCTATTATTGTATTAGAAACTAAAGTTAGTGACACCATAACTGCCTCAATCTCCATTCTCATGTTAGTGACACCATAACTGCCTCAATCTCCATTCTCATGTTAGTGACACCATAACTGCCTCAATCTCCATTCTCCTGTTAGTGACACCATAACTGCCTCAATCTCCATTCTCCTGTTAGTGACACCATAACTGTCTCAATCTCCATTCTCATTTTAGTAACACCATAACTGCCTCAATCTCCATTCTCATATTAGTGACACCATAACTGCCTTAATCTCCATTCTCATGTTAGTGACACCATAATTGCCTCAATCTCCATTCTCATGTTAGTGACACCATAACTGCCTCAATCTCCATTCTCATTTTAGTGACACCATACTGCCTCAATCTCCATTCTCCTGTTAGTGACACCATAACTGCCTCAATCTCCATTCTCATGTTAGTGACACCATAACTGCCTCAATCTCCATTCTCATGTTAGTGACACCATAACTGCCTCAATCTCCATTCTCATGTTAGTGACACCATAACTGCCTCAATCTCCATTCTCCTGTTAGTGACACCATAACTGCCTCAATCTCCATTCTCATTTTAGTAACACCATAACTGCCTCAATCTCCATTCTCATGTTAGTGACACCATAACTGTCTTAATCTCCATTCTCATGTTAGTGACACCATAATTGCCTCAATCTCCATTCTCATGTTAGTGACACCATAACTGCCTCAATCTCCATTCTCCTGTTAGTGACACCATAACTGCCTCAATCTCCATTCTCATTTTAGTGACACCATAACTACCTCAATCTCCATTCTCATTTTAGTGACACCATAACTGCCTCAATCTCCATTCTCATGCTGACTGTTGCAAGTTCCAGTCTGCTAATCTACAATTTAACCTCTGCTACAGAAGAGTCATATCTTGAATGTTTACAAAGAATCCAGAATAAATTTATATAATTACATCCTTCTACATAGTTTTATTGCAAAGAAATTGTTATATTTCCATTAGTGTAATGCTGAGACTTCAGAGGAAAGCAAAAAATAGCAATACTGGGGCCTGACATGCATATCGTAAGAGTTGATTAAGATGGTTTGAAGGTTCAGTTAGCTGTCTCACCTCATAGGTCAAAGTGATACAATATAGAATCAATGTCAAATAAAGATTTTTTCATCAATTTTTTCCATATCAACATTTCAAGAAAAGTAAAATTGAAGGGAGTAAAACAAAATGCATGTACAAAAAATATCTGTTCTTCTAACATCCCTGTTTGTGGTGTAATTTTGGCATTTTATTGTTAAAATTCTTATATTTTTATATTGTATATGGATTCCACATTCAATTATCTTTCTTTTTATACCTTATATGACCTTCCATAGCTAATACTTTGTCTTCAGGAAACTTGCACCTAAATCATGCTGCGAAACAAAAATTTTGCATAAAATTAATTATGCCCAAACCGCGGGAATAATTCTGTCCTCAAAAGTTAAGAAATACTGGCATTTCATGAGGATGGTTCTCGCTATCTAAAAAAGTTGAGAACACCTGCTATAGTGCAATAGATCCATGTGAAATCAAAGAGAATGCAACAATATAAAATAATATGTGCCTACATTAGGGAATCAATTCAGTCTCTATAAATTATAGAAGCAGTTCCCCAAAAGTGCAAAATTTCTCAATTGCAATATTATGGAAATTCAATATCGCCATTGTTTTCCTGGGGCTAACTGGGAGCAAAGAATAATGACACTTTTAACATACCCGCATGTCATAATAGGCGACTAAGAAGGTTTTGGGTTGAAGTTGTTTGTCCCTTCCCATAAGGTCAAAGTGAGCCAGAAGTCATGCTGAAGTCAGGTGTATCATGCCGAAATGCAGGGATATTGCAGCTAAGCTGTAAACCATGACACATCACATTCCATTCTCTGGACTACATTTCGCTTATCAGGAGTTTGAAAATTAACGTAGAAGAAGAAATTCAATAGGGCATACATATCTCAGATTCAATCAATCAAGTGCCATGCCGACTGATGTAGGTGATCACATTTCTCTACAACTCCCTGTCTCTTGTTTTGTTAATAAGTTAGTGACATTCTCTCATATCACAGTGACGACCCATCCAAATAAATGTTTCTCTTTGTTTTCCTCTGTCTCTTCTCCCCTTGATCTTTCCGGTGATTACTAAATGTTCACATTTTACTTTTCTTATCACATGCCCTAAACATCTGAATTGTCTGCTTCTCATTTTTGTTATAATTTGTCTTTTTACATCAACATTTCTGAGAACTTCTACATTAGTTTTCTTGGCTGTCCATCTGTCCATGGAATTTTCATCATTTTATTAAAAAAATTGATAATGAAAATAATCATTACAAAATACCATGTAAAATTTGACATATCCTTACCTTTTCTAACACTGGCCAAACATAACAACGTCTCGGCATCTCCCAGGTTGCTGCTACTGAGGACTACAACACCCACCCCTCTGTCATGAAGTTTGTCTATTGCTGTGAATGCTTCTTCCTCTGTCCTAACAGGCAACTGAGTCAGAAGTCTGAAAAAAAATGAGAAAACAGCAAATAGTAATTACAAAACTAAAGAAAAAAGAAAAATATGATAAGAAATGTTAAATTACCTAGCATGTGTAAAACAATTAAAAAACCATACATATACATTAATAAATGAAACAAACTACCGGTACATTACTAAATTCTTGATTAGAAACCATCATCATAGCACACAGGATATTCCTATAAGAGCTCTACTCTCTGTTCCAGCAGCGATCCAAGAGTATGCAGACTAAAAGTCCCAGTCAGATGTTGATTATGTGAAACTACATTCATCAATTATGAGTTGTAATACAGGTTACGAAGAACGTTCAACAGGAAAAGGTTAATATTAGGCACAAGCAATACACAAGAACTACAGCAACTTACAACAAGGCGCTCAACATGCAAACAAAATTACTCTTGCTCTATGTGCCATCTTTAGCCCAAAAGGAACTAACTAACCAACTATCTAACTATATGGAAAAAAAAAAAACAAACACATGCATATATCACACAAAGGCTTGAGCCCATGGGCAGCTGGATATGTAATTAATCAATCAACCAGCCAAATATGGTTGACATTCAGATTGTTATAAGTCGTCAGTGTATAGTTCAACTAATATGCAAGTTACCATGCAAACTGACGTACTTGTGATATGGCAACACATATCCACCATTCATGGGAATTGATAAAAAACAATGAATGCATAAGAAACCAACACTGAAGTCAGATGTGTTGGGTTACTGGCACAAATAAAATGTTGACAATGCATCTGCATTCTCTGGACCACATCCTGATGGAAATATAGTCTGACTATTGTCCCGCTATTAGACAGATTTAACCGCAGTTTGAGAAACACTGCTTTAAAAATTGGCATGCTGATGGAATAATCCCTTTAGCTGTGAGCAGGTAGCTCTTAAAGCCCATAGTGTTTCCGACAAAAGAACAAAAGTTTTTTTAGCTGTGTAATTAAGGTGACATAAGAACTCATGTAAGGTTGTCTGAAAGGCATGGTTGTGTAAGGGAGGTTTATGGTTGTCTCAAAGGCATGGTTGTGTAAGGGAGGTTTATGGTTGTCTCAAAGGCATGGTTGTGTAAGGGAGGTTTATGGTTGTCTGAAAGGCATGGTTGTGTAAGGGAGGTTTCTGGATGCATGTTTAGCTCTCCAAGGGACGTATTCCAGTAAGTTAGTATCTCAAGATTATTCTTCTTCTTCAGCGTTCATTCTCAAACTCCTGCTAAATTCTCTTATAGCAGGACCATGGTCCTACTAGATTTCCAGCAGGATGTAGTCCAGAGAATGGAAATGCGTTGTGTAGCCGTTTTATTTGCGCCAATGGCCCGACACATCCGTCTTTGGCGGATCAAGATTATGACATCCTGTATGAAGCGCAGCACACACATTTGGGCCAACTATATCATCATTCTTCTGTCAGATTATTGACCATCCTGAGTGATGGCCCATCTAGCATTGCCAGTCAAAAGGAGAAAGGTTAAACTTCCGCTGGCCTGCACCTCTTCATCATCCATGGGAATTATCTCATAGCAGACAAAAATAAGAAATTCAGACTAGATGGAATGATATTTTCACAGGTCACCAGCTTTCAGTCTATACCCAACTTTCCTTAGTCACCTCCTGCAACATGCATTGAAAGAAGACAGTGACTCTATTCTTTGCACTCTGAACTAGAAGTTCAGGCCCCAGTTGCCATATGGGTGAAAAACTGACATAAATGATACAAACTCACAAACAAAAAGACATTAAAAGAAGTAATTAAAGTGCACTTGCTCGAGCTCAAACTGATTTGGAGTAATGATATCTGCTTGTTCCACAATCTGAGTCCTGTAAACTGGCACCAGTTTCTCACTGACGTACTGAGGATATACATGGATATAATGAAACACATAGTGAGGATAAACAAGGATATAATGAAACACATACTAAGGATAAACAAGGATATCATGGAACACATACTGCGGATATACAATGATATAATGAAACACATACAGAGGATAAACAGGGATATGAAAAACATACTGAAGATAAACAAGGATATAATTAAACATATATTTGGAGGCTACATTATCTACAAAATACTACTGGAGATTATGTCATATGTTTTTGTTCATTCATTCTCCACAAACTTCCACTGGATGTTTCTTTTAGCAAGACAATGGACATACTAGATTTCCAGCAGGCTGTAGTCCATAGAACAGAAATGTATTGTGTTACCATTTTATTTGCGCCAAATCCGACCTCAGAGTGATGTAATATAATAACAATAAGACATAAGATCCTGGTTGTGGTCCTGAAATTACCTTTTTTGTGTGGCTGTCAAGCTTATTGTTTGTCCATCACATGATGATGACCATTTGGTACACTTTGAAATTCAGTTTGAGTTATGTCCTTGACAATGAGTTCGTAGATGGCTAATAAGCCTTATTCTGGTTGCAAATGTCCTTGGAAAGTTTGGGCATGGGATGACCACTGTAGATGGTTCTTGATCTACCCATGACTATCTAGCTACTCTCCGCTGTTGAGCTGCTGTATGTCTCCCTTTTCCAAGATGCCGCTCTTTTTCTTACGTAGAGCACCATATAGATCTATTTCGTACAGCAGCTTCCTATGTATCCTGGTTTATTTTAAAAAAAGCTTTTAGTGAGGTCTTTAATGAATCCTTGCAGTTCTTCTTTTGGCCAACTTTAGAAAGTATGCCCTTCTGCATATCACCATAGAGAAGTATCTTTGGTAGGCGGTGATCTGACATACCTACCACATGACCTGCTCAATGAATCTGTGTCTGCATCAAGATAGTGTCACTGCTAGGGATACCAGATCTGTAAAGGACAGTGGTATCCAGAATCTTGTCTGGTTCATAACTTATCTGAGACAAGTAGTGTGCGAGCTTCCTCACATGACGTCTATACACAGTCCATGTCTCATCAATGTATAACAGCACTGGAAGCACCGTTACTCCATAAACTTTCAGCTTAGTCTGTAGGTTAATGCCACTGTCTAGCTTACCGCTGGTTAAACATAATTCTCACTCTGTCTAGTAATTGTCCATCTCTACTCACATGATACAAAATGAGTGGAGGATTGACTTCACTACACTCGGGTCTACCAATATGCACTCAGCCACTCTTCTTATTTTTCATTCACTTTCAAACTTCTGCAGAATGGCAGAATGCAATCCAGAGAACGGATTACATTGTGTCATGGTTTAGAGTTTAGCTGTGATATCTGCACCTTTTATCATCAAATACCTGACTTCAGTATTGCTTATTGGTTGCTTTGACCCTCTATGCAATGGGACAGCTATCCCCAACACACAACCTCCTTAGTCGCCTCTTACAACACATCTGGCAGGTAAGAGTATCACTATTCTGTGCTCTCCTTTCTTCTTCTTCAGTGTTCATTCTCAAACTCCCACTGGATCTCTCTAGTAGCAGGACAATGGTCTTACTAGATTTCCAGCAGGATGTACTACAGAGAATAGAAATGCGTTGTTCACTGTTTTATTTGCGCCAATGGCCATCACGTTTGTCATTGGCGGTGTGCTTTTCATTTCAAGCCCCAGCAATACACTGGTGGTACTCAGTTTTTCAACAGAGCAGTACTCCAGCTGTCAAAAATATCACACACAGCAGATAACTGTATGGTGGTGTCAAGAATACCACACATAGCAGATAACTGTATGGTGGTGTCAAGAATACCACACATAGTAGGTAACTGTATGGTGGTGTCAAGAATACCACACATAACAGGTAGCTGTATGGTGATGTCAAGAATACCACACAGCAGGTAACTGTATGATGGTGTCAAGAATACCACACAGCAGGTAACTGTATGATGGTGTCAAGAATACCACACAGCAGGTAACTGTATGATGGTGTCAAGTGCTGATCTCCTGGTCTCTCTTAAAAACATACTTACAAATAAAAGTCATGACTTGAAATAAAACCTGCTACTTCACGAACAAAAGGCAAATCTCTCAACCACTATGTCTTATCGCATCTCAGTAGAAGACTTTTCTCCAAGCATTGCAATCAATGAAAGTTGCAGTCTTCTGGCTATGAAATAAAACTACAGAAATAACCCCATTGTATATAGGAACAGGGGCTAGAGATATGTCTTTGATGGGGGGGGGGAAAGGGAGGAAGAGGTATGTAAATTTAAAAAAATGAATTTCTTCTTTTTTAATGGGTAATTTCTTCAAATTTGTGAGATTTTTGATGATTTTTTGTGTGGCAAAACCATTGAGTAGGCATGGAGGAAGTTAACAAGTCTTTTGTCTTGCTTCCTAGTATCAAATTCCATATATTCTGATATAAGGGGGAAGGTTTGAATCCTCCCCACCCCTATGGGTTTGAATAGGAAGTAAGAATTAATTGCTTATAATTCCTTGAGATAAAAAAAGGAGCAGCTACTATACCGAATGAAGGATAACTAATAACAGTACTTAGAAATATACTGTTTTCACATTATCACACATATTACACATACCAGTTTTCCATTATCTCCCATAACAGGATCACAGACTGAAACACAGAGAGAAAATAAATGTACTAAGTATTACACAATACAATAAAAGCACAAAATAGTTATATCAAATTTAATGTGTCTGAGAAATAGTAAACATCTCACAATCATAAGACTGAGTCTTGAACATAAGACTGAGTCTTGAACATAAGACTGAGTCTTGAACATAAGACTGAGTCTTGAACATAAGACTGAGTCTTGAACATAAGACTGAGTCTTGAACATAAGACTGAGTCTTGAACATAAGACTGAGTCTTGAACATAAGACTGAGTCTTGAACATAAGACTGAGTCTTGAACATAAGACTGAGTCTTGAACATAAGACTGAGTCTTGAACATAAGACTGAGTCTTGAACATAAGACTGAGTCTTGAACATAAGACTGAGTCTTGAACATAAGACTGAGTCTTGAACATAAGACTGAGTCTTGAACATAAGACTGAGTCTTGAACATAAGACTGAGTCTTGAACATAAGACTGAGTCTTGAACATAAGACTGAGTCTTGAACATAAGACTGAGTCTTGAACATAAGACTGAGTCTTGAACATAAGACTGAGTCTTGAACATAAGACTGAGTCTTGAACTTGATTCAAAATCAGACAGTTCAAAATGTGACTGAATTTCATTCAAGAAGAACTTTGTTTATTGGTCACGTTGTCATGACATCTTTATCGGAGTGGAATCACCATTACTTTAGTTTTCTTTAAGGGTCCAAATAAAGGGAAGTCACTTGGCGATAGATCAGGTCTGAAAGCAGGATGTGGCAGAGCTTCTTATCTTCTCTTGATAACGCTTCTTGCACAACTCGCACAACATGCGGGGAAGCATTAATGTGTCACAACATGACACAGTGTAACCACATGTCGGTTTTCTTTCCCTTGATGACTGTATGCAGCTTGTCTAGTTTGTTCTTGTAGCTGATAGCATTGATGTTCACACTTGGCTGTTTAAAGTCCACCAATACAAGTCCTTCTTTGCAAAAAAAGACAGTAAGTATAATCTTTCTGATGAAATTTTTTTTTGCTCTTTGGTGATCCCGGATGTTGCTGTTGCATGCTGGCTGCTTTTCTGCATTGCTTAAAGTAGCGACACCACAATACATTGCCTGTAACTATTCGTGACACAAATGCATCACCTTCTGTTTCGTAATCCTAGGAATGGTTCAAATTTCATCCCATTCTTTCTTCCTTATGGTGGTCAGTCAATAACTGTGGTACCCACTGAGAACATGCTTACCGATACTGCAATTTCTTCCAAATCATAATTTTACAATGTCCCTACTGATACAGAGAATTAATGAGCTAGGGAAAGCAAATTCTGGTGACTGTCAACCTGTATTGCTACATCCATCTTTATGATTTTTCTTCTGTCACAAAATATCCAGGACAAAGCCATAGAAGATCATTTGCTATCAGTTGCTTTTCCCAAAAAATTCTGGCCCAATCCTTCACTGCTGCCTTCAACATACATTTTTCCCCATACGCTGCTTGCATTCTTTGATGAATGTTGGTTGGTTGACATCCTTCATCTTAAGAGACCGAGTCACTGCTCATTGGTGCAATTTAGATGGATTTGTTATCACATCAGCCATGTTCCGACTGCCTGAACCAGACACTAAGCATACGAAGAGAATGACTATCACCATTTGCTCACTGTTGTGCTTATTACATTATTGATGACTTTTTCATGCTCCTTACCTACTTATTAAATAGGCTCCAATTTATATATATATATATATATATATATATATATATATATATATACCGGGTATATATATATATATATATATATATATATATATATATATATATATATATATATATATATATATATATATATATATATGAAAAGCACTGTGTGTGTATGTACATATACAGTGCTTTTTTTTGTATAGAACAGGTGAGGATATGGTATATACAAACATGAAGTCTGTATTTTGTTGCAACTCTCTTCTCATTTAGTTATGCTGATAAGATTTTCAAATATTCCTTAGAAGTGGAAAATCAAGGGATAACTGTTCCAGTGTAGGGTAACAACCCAAAACAGACAGTAGGTGGCTGGAGTAACACAGGGCAAATGTCTTGATAAACAAAAATAGGTAGATGTGTTACCAAAATGAAACATAAAACAACCTAACAACGAGATACACGCACAGACTTTTCGACTAAAAAGCCTTCATCAGGACAAACAAACGACCACAATAAAACAAATCTTACATGGAGACAAATAAGGTTATAATAAGGAGGAGAGGAGGATAATAGCAGATAGGTAAATGGAGGAAGCAAATATGTAGCAGCATGACAGGAGAGAAGAAGGTATGGGGAGAAGATAGTAATAAGTGGGGAGGGGAAAGTGGACAGAAGAAAGTGAGGTGGAAAAAGGAAACGATATAATAGCAAGTAAATTAAAAGTAAATTAAAAATACTTATCTCAAAAGTGGCAACAGAGAATGCATATTACAGACATACAATCATTATGTAAGGGAAGAGCAAAATGAGATGGTACGAGAGATCAGATGGGAGAAGGAAAGAGAGCGAGAGAGAGAGGGGAGAAAGAGGCCAAAACGGCAGGAATAGATGAGGAAGAGCAAACAGCAGGAGGAAAATATGAGCAGATAATGGTGATAATATGTGAGGGTAAACTAGTGCAATAACGTAACTGAGGCAGCGACAGGTATGAGCTCCTAACATACGAATGGTCACACACAGTATGGCAACAAAGTCAAAAATGGACAGTGAAGGCCAGGGCCATTGTAGCAAGCGAGCCAGGTTAGGAAAACACAGACATGCCACAGTTGCTCACAATACATGAGGTGCTGGAGTGCAAGGAAAACAAACCTGTGAAAGTGAGAACAATAGGACAAGACAATAGCCGGGAGGAAAGGCAGAAAGCAACAAACCGAAGTAGAAGCAGGGGTGTAAAAGTGAAAAACTTAGAAATGTTTGTTCTAAAACTCCTACCAGAAATCTATTGTAGCAAGACAATAGTTAATGAGTCCTACTAGATTTCTAGGATGTAGTCCAGAGTACAAATATATGTTATGTTGCAGTTATATTTCTGTCAATCAGCAGACACATCTGACTTTAGCAGAGCTCTTTAGTTTGAAAAAAAAGTATTGCTTAGTCTTGTTTACTCTACAGCTTATATCCTTGTTGGTACCAATCTCTAGTGCTACTTGCTGTTGCCACTCTCTAAAACTACGTGCCTGTACCACTCTTTGGTGCTATTTGCTGGTACTACTTTTTTGTACCACTCTCTGATCCTAATTGCTAGTACCACTGATGCTTTCCAGTTATATAAATGTATCTGTCATTGCTAGCTTATAGTTCCTAATTTAACTTCCGTAGAGATTCTTATACAGTCATCCCTCGCTACATCGCAGTTCATTTATCGCTGCCTCAGTACATCACAGTTCATTTATTGCTGCCTCAGTACATTGCGGATTTCTAAAAACATATTTACAGTATGTACACTTTAGTTACATCTACTTATGTTACACACACACGTATCATATTTATATTATTTATACATTATTTTATGTATGTTATTCATACTATTAATATTTTATTTACATGTTTGAAACTATTCTTTAATGTTCTAATGAAAACATATGCACTTATATGGTTTCATATACACTTATTGATATAATACATACACAAAAAATGTACGTGTGTTAAAAATGAGAGGATGACACTACTTCGCAGTTTTTCACTTTTCGCGGCTAGTTCTGGTTCCTATTAACCGAGATAACTGAGGGATGACTGTATTTATAAAAAAGCAAAAGTACCATCACTTACCACATAAAGTACCATCACTTACCATATATTAAATTAGGATTTTTTAACTTCATCTCTTTCACTGATTGGCCAACATTTTCCAGAAATGTCTCTGACCCAATGTAACCTAATAATGTATTATCAATTAAATACATTGAAACATAGAATGTTTGTGCTACTAATAACAAGGTTTCAATAATAAAGTAAGTAACACAATATGTTTGTTTGGCATCAACCAACAGGCTGATGTTCCTGGTGTTGATTGGTTAACATCCCTCAGTTTAAGATTGAATCACTGCTCGTTGGTATAATTTGGGCGGATTCGTATCACACCACTGTGTTATCATCTGCCTGCACCAGAGATTACCATAAGCATATGAAGAGAATGAGTACAGACATTTCCTCAATTGTGTGTGCTTATTCTATCAGTGATGATGTCTTTATGCTTCAGACATGCTGGCATAGGTGACACAGCAATGAAAATATTTTATGAGTACTGATGATTGATGATGCCTAATGGTTGCATATGGTTTAAGTTTTGAATACAGCCTTCCTAATTTTGATGATATAATTTTGATCTCCTAATTTTGATTATATTTCCTAAAAAGCTTTTTCTTATTACTCATATGCTAATATAATCCCTCAAATTTATAAGTGATGGGAACTTTTATATGTGTTCCTTCAATTTTGACTAGTTCCCATCATCAAATCTATAACCTGCCAGGGTTGTAGGGGTGCCTCTTTGGAGGGCAAATATCCAACCATACCTCTCTGTTCTCAGTTCATTGTTTTAGTGTTAATAGAGTCTTAATCCTGCCCTGTCATTAATATTATCAATCCATACTTTTCTACGACCTCCTCTTCTTCTCCCACCCTCAACTATCCCTTGCAGGACTGTCTTGGAAAGGGAATCACACTTTATAATGCGCCAACCCCACACAATTGGTTCTTGATCAGAAACAAGCATCACTGCACAATGGGCATTCCTGCAAATTCTCTACTTGTCATTTCAGAGTATATAAGCTGAGTGTCCGAGTCAGTGTTTGGCTGTGGGTTTTTCTGATTTTTCTACAGAGGACACATCTTTCTCAACTTGGCACTCCCATTTCTATCATTCTTTATACATGTAAATTATCTCTCTCATCATCCTCTTCATTGTTTTGTAGTGTATCCATGACTGCTGTATGATAACTCAGCCCTGTCTCTTCTCATTAACCCCTTAACTGTGGAGGTAACTGCCTAGGTCCTTAAGGATACAATGAGGGGTTGGTGCCTTTTTGGTGAAATCTTCTTCTTCTTAGTTTCTCAGGGAAACAATTCATCAGAATGCTTTATTATAAGCATCCACACTGATTTTTTCCCTGGGAAGCTAAGAAGAGGAAGATCTCAGTAAAATAGAGGTGGCTTTTCATCATATCCATAAGAATACCTTCACAACTAAGGGGTTAATTTGTCATCCACTATAGATGTATCTGTCAATGACTCAGCTCTGTTGTTGCTTCTGACTCCCGCACAACCTGGACAGCAGATCAACTCAAGTTTGTGAATAGAGTGTGTGTGGGCAGTGCTCTTCAGTTTGATTGATGTGATGTTGCTGTGTGTAGTTCTTGCATGTTGTTGAGACCCATTTTGCCCTCTTTGATAATTGTTTTACAAAGCATTTTTCTTGGTCTCGCTTTTGATGGAGAGATAACTATAGAAATATTTATGCAGTATGTAATAATTATGTAGTTGCTCCCCTTTGAATGAAGAGGTTACGCTTGGAACAGGGTAATGAGTTGTGCTCCATATCCATCCATCTATCTATACGCTGTGGCCCTTGTTTGCCTTGCGGCGTCAGGGGTGGAAGAGTTCTCTGGAGATGGCCTTCTTGTGTGCTATTTGTAAGCTTGTTCCTGTTGCTTCTTTGATATCTGTGATCCATCTTTTACATGGTTTGGCTCTGGCTTTATAGCTGTGATGTCTATGTGTTATGGCCATTTGACGAACATAATAACACACACAAATTGACGTTTCAACCAAAAGGTCTTTATCAAAACTACATATACAACCAAAGCGGCACTAGTGACATTATTATTTATCATTTTTGTTTATGTATGTATGTAGTCTCTATAAAAACCTTTTGGCTGAAATATCCATGAAATTTGACTAGACTACCTGAACAACAACTTCTATTTTTTAATGTTAAAAATTATGATATTGTCTAAACTGACATCCATGGTTGAAAGGTATGTACTACTAAGAGGTACTTCACCATTTTAAAATAAATTACGTACTACTTGAACAACCATCTTCAACTTAATTACAAACAGTTACTAGAGAAACATTTATACCAACAACATGACATTCTTGGTTGCGTTACTTGAACAGCATTCTTCATCTATGTGATGTGTCCTATGCAGAATGTTGTCCCTACTGCCACACTGTAAGCTGCCTGGTTCTGTGCAATAACTCCACCCCATAATCTCCTTAGTCGTCTCTTATGAGATTCATGGAAGGTAATCAGTGTTGCTATTCTTTGCTCCCCTTTCAGGCTCTGACAATTCACAGGTGAATATTGATAAAATATGAATCAAGCAAATGCTCTAAAAATTGTTCTGAACACTTGAAATTCTTCATCTGCGATCAGTTACCTATGCTCAGAAGTCTATACAGGCAGGAGGGAAATCTCCATCAGCGAGGGGTCATTACAGTTGCTCAACAGCTCACCTCCAGATCTTTCTTGGTGTCAGACTTTAGTCCTCAAGTCATCAAAGATTGGACATGTTTGCAGAATGTGTTCTGGAGTCTGGGGACCCTTTTTACATGGACATTGGTCATTTTGGACAACCTTTATTTTGTGGAGATGTGCTTGTCATCTACAATGTCCTTTGAAGAGCCTAATGACGGTAGTTTGTTCTGAACTATTCAGATTTAGGACTGTAGAAAGAACTGAATCAGATAAGAAAGAAAATATTTTACCAGTAAGCACATAAGAGAAATCAAGCAGGTTGTTTATTCTCAAGCCCTCAAATAAGTCAGAGACTTCTTGTGCATTCAGAACTTGGCCCTTCCATTTACCATAACCTGTGTTGAGTATAATGGACATGTTATCGGTTTGAGTAATGATAAACAAATAGCATGGTGTATTTATACAACTAGGTTGCCAGTTGCCTCTTTGGCATTCTCACTGATCAAAGCCTGCACCTCTTGTTCCACAGCAGTGGGACACCATTCTCTGCAATCCCTGATATGTGTTATTACTACTCTCAAACAAGATTTGAAATCTGTTGGTAGACCTATCCTTTCTGTACCTGCTGCCACATCTTGCAATCTGCACATGCTTTGTATGACATCCTCAGCATGTGCCATCCACTACTTCCCTCTCTAAAGTCTGCTACCTTTAACTTTCTGTATTTCAGAATGCAATGGATCTTCCTTATCTGCATTTATCTGAAGTGACGCCCATGCACGGCAACGCTGTAATCTGTGCTGTCATTGGACAGTCGAATAGGTACTATCGATGTACTGTACTGTAGACATAGCTCTTGCTGATGTGTCTCAAATGATATGTATTGCTGCATTCTGGATTCTATCCAGTCTTTCTATCTTAGTTTGGCTAAGAGTCAGAATTTCCAGCGCATATTCCACCACAGCCACCCCCAAACCCTTGTACAAAAGAAATAATAACCTCTGCTCACACTGCACAACAGCCATAACCTTCATTGCTACTAAGCCTTTGCCTGCCCTTCTGATAATGTGGTCAACATGTTCCTTGAAACTCAAGACTTCTGTCAAATAACACACAAAGGTGTCTCATTGTGCTGGTTCTTTCTAACCTGTTCCTGGCCAACAAAACTTGTGGCATGGGTTTATTTAACATGTGACTGTTCAAGGAAAACCAAGTTATGTCAATGACATCCTGGTGGATGCAAGGCAGAAATAGAGAAGACTGCATCGTGGAACTTCAGGGGGAGGTGGACAGGCTTACGAACTGGTATAGAGATACGGGAGCAGTGGTAAATCCTTCTAAGGCATTCGCAACTATATTAATGTAAGAAACTTGGATAATGATCAAACAACAAAAAGAAAGATTGATACCATTGAGATGTGGATATATAGAAGAATAGGGAGAACTTCAAGGAAAGAAGAAAATTTCTTCTTCTTCTTCTTTCGTTCACTTGAAACATGTCTATATCTGTAATTCTGTCTCCTTAATAAAACTCACTGTCTTTTGTAGTTCATACAGTGTCCCATAGAGTTTTGATTCCAGTGTTGTTTCCTCTGGCTAATATGTCTGCCTCAGCATTTCATGCTCAGAACACTCTTGAAGTATATGTTTGGCACTCTGTACTGCCTGTCCACATGGCCGTGTTGCCAATCTTGAACTTTGTATACATGTGACTGCGGAGTCGGTTGTGTCCTGTTCTGAGGCGTAGAATTATAACTTGTTCTGATCTGTTCATAATGTGATAGTCATCTTGTGTTGGCGTTTGTGGCTTTCTTATTGAAGAAGAAAATGAAAAAAGAGGTTCTAACAACACCGTGTATTAAAAAAACAACTATTACAAGAAATAAAGATCAAACAAATTATTTTGGATATATTAAAAGACATGACACCTTGTTGAAGACCTTATACGAGGGGAGACAAACAAGAGGTAGGCAGAGTTATAAGTGGGAGAGAAACATCATGAGATAGATATGTTACAGTCTTGCAGAGTGCACTACCAAAGCAAATGACGGGATGTTGGAGGTCTGTTGCAGAGTTGAGGGATAAATGTTCCAGCGCATGGTAACAACCCTCAACCCTGAACAGGAAGTGGGTGGCTGGAGTAACATAGGGCAAATAACAAGATGAACAAAAATAGGTGTAAGTATTAGAGACTGTACTTGATGTGTCCAGAGAATGGAATGAGTCATATCATGATTTACAGCTTTGCTGTGATACCTGCACTTTTCTGCCCAAAACATCTGTTCCCCCTTGGGCCCAGCAACACATGGGCATCTCCCTTATTCCAATATCTGTTAGTTTCCCTTACATAATTCAATGTAGTTTTGTAGCTATTTTACTACTCTCTTCTGTATTTATTTGTCCAGCTTTTCAAACAGCTATTATCATGTGGTTGTGAGCAATGTTTTTCTTTACACATCATGTGTTATGTTGTGTTCTTGATAAAGACATTTTGGTAGAAACATCAATTTTTGTATGTTTTCCTTTGTGCTTCCAGTGATGAGCAAAACTTCAATATACAGCTTTTAAGTTTTACCTGTTGGATTTGTTGGATATGCGGATGACACTGTTCTGATTGCAAAAAGTGAGGAAGACCTTCAAAAATTAATTAAAGTAGTAGTCACAGAAAGCAAAGAGAAAGGCCTCTTCCTAAATATCAAGAAAACAGAAGTAATGGTTATTTCAAAGAAAGAAAATAACACACCTTGCAAGATCATAGTGAATGATATAGTATTAAAACAGGTCCACCAATTCAAATATCTAGGTACAATTATAACAGCAGATGGAAGAAGTTCAACAGAAATAAGATGCAGAATAGGACAGGCAAAAACAACATTCAGAAAAATGAAAAATATACTGTGTAATATGACCTTGTCATTAGAGATGAGAAAGAGAGTTCTGCAGTGCTGTATAACCCCTATACTAACATATGGGTGCGAGTCTTGGACAATAAACAAACTGGAAAGTGGGAGATTGGAGGCAACAGAGATGTGGTTCTACAGAAGAATGCTGAGAATACCATGGACTGCCAGAAAAACTAATGTAGAGGTATTAAAAGAGTTAAATGCGAAACGGACCTTAATCAACAATATAAGAAAAAGGCAATCTTCTTTTTTTGGCCACTTCATGAGACAGGCAGGTTTAGAGAACATAATCACAACAGGCAAGATTGAAGGCACCAGAGACAGAGGGCGACAACGTGAGAAAATATTAGACAGCTTGACAACCTGGCACGGCAAAGAAACAACAACGACTTTGATACATAATACTGTGGACAGAGAGCTGTGGAGAGCCATGACCGCCTACGCCACCCGGCATGGCACCTGATGATGATGATGTTGGATTACAGTTTTACTGCAGTTGTTACATTTTATCGATTTTAGATCAATACAGGTGTAAAATTGATGGTGCAAAGAAGATTTCGGCTCCCCATGGCGCCTAGCAGCACACATGGATAGGACAAGGCAGGTGCATTCGATAAAACATGAGTACATTCTGTACAAAATACTGAAAATTTGTATTTGGCTACAGGTATGAGTGTCCTGTACTCATTTATGTAAACAACGAGATGAGTTTTACCTATGATAACACCTGTGTGATTCGTGAACAGAATAGATTTGATGGTGTGGTTTACCTGTGTGATTTAAGAGCTAACAGAGTTCATTGTGTAGTTTACCTATAAGATTTCAAAACTGAACAGAATTGAGTAGTTTACCTGTGTAATTTAAGAGCTAAACAGAGTTGATTGTGTAATTTACCTGTGCGATTTGAGAAGTGAACATAATTGTGTAGTTTACCTGTGTGATTTGAGAACTGAACAGAGTTGATTGTGCTTACTTCATAGCCATGTAACTGAAACAAAAAAATCATAGACAAATCTACATGAAAGGAATAGATAACAATGATAATCCTTAAACCTTGGTTATTGGTTGTAAATTAATGCCACAGCACTTCAGGCAAATCCATAGGTGCTCAGCAGAGTTGTATGCATGTGAATAGTTCCCATCAGTCTCTGGTTAAAAGTACTCCTTTCTCTTGAAGCTGTCATTGCAAACAATGTGGTGTAAGCTGATGACACTTCTTCAGTACCTGCTCGGGATAAACCTTATTGGTCAATCTGTACACTTTTTTTTATTAGCTGTTAGTTGCACATCCCATTCAGGACTGTCCATAAATTATGTCAACAATTAAGAAGGGGGGGGGTGGTCTCAAAAAGTTTGATAGTTGTTGACATGGGGAGGGGTTATTGACAAAAGTTGACATCAACAATACAGTTTTTTATACACCAATTAAACTGAAAGGGGGGGGGATTAAACATTCTTTGGTGTAATTAATTAGGGTATGGGGTTCCTTAATACTTGACAGCTGATAGTGGTTGGGGTGGGGGGAATTGGCTAAAATTTGTTAAAATAACTTATGGACTGCCATATAATTACCTCAACAATCTTGATTAGTTGCTGATTGCAAATCACATTCAGGAAATAACTGGATCAACAATGTAAAAAAAATAATTTTCATAGTGAAGAGAGTTTTGTATTTACTTTGCATATCTAGAGGTATGATGTCTGCAGTTTTGGCCTTTTTATTTGATGGGACTACATTTCATTGCTGCTATCATTATTCAAAGTTCCATGTTGTGAACTCTGTCTAATATTTTTCCAGTATCTAGATGTTTATTCTTTCATTGTTCTGACTGCCTCTGTGTATATTTATTTTAGTATTTTTTTTAGTTAACACCACAGAATATTCCCATCAGTTTTTTATTATCTTAAGTTTTCAAAAGATTTGAATTTTTGTTATGTTTGGTCTCCAATTGAGTCTGGTTTTGATTGTGAGCTCAAGGATTGTTGGTGCAGTCGTTTTTGCTGGCTATTTATCTTTATTTAATCTGTGTTGTTTTATTGTGCTATTAGTAGTGCTATTAAATTATCATTCCTCTCCTGAACAACATTGTAAGATCCCATGCATGGTTAATGAGAAAACATAAATATAGTTATCATAGGTTTTGAGTGATTTATTTTTAACCATGTTTTTTGGTTCTTGTTTGGTAAACAGGCCTACACTTTGTATAAACTTTTGTGTGATTCTGTGACGTCACTGACTGCCGGCTAATATAATTGGTTAGCATAAACGTAAATTTCTTGAGCCAATAAACATGTAGTACGTCTGTTACAGTCATGAGGTCTGCTGCTGGATGCTAAGATCTGTGTGCCATCCACTGAGAGCCCCACACATACAACCCTACTAAAGAAATATCGCCACCTTCCCTCCCCGCCACTCTCAATTAATGAGGGTGGTTTTAGCTAAGGGAAATAATTGTGGAAAAACTTTTCACTTATTTTATTTCACTTTCTGCAAAAAGTAGGTCATTTACCAAACATGAACCTGTTTTTATCCCCCAATTTCTTAGTTTCTTGACTGTGTGGCTGTTCATAAATCACATCAACAATTTTGTTTTAAATTTTGACCCTCTTCACTGTGTTAACAAACTGCTAAGAATTCACGGATCGCCAGTCTTAATTATGTTAAATTTTCTTTTACCCCCCCCACCCCAAAGTATTTTAGCAGAGAGCATGAAAAAAAAAACTTAATTTTTTTCAGATATTTTAAGAAATGTTTGATAGGAAAAAAATGTACTTGGTGTGGCCTATATAAAATTTTTTTTTGAGGTCAACTTTTCTTAACCTTCCCCCATGCCATGCTTCAAACATTTTCAGGTCCGTCCCCACCCCTAATTGTCAATGTAATTTATGAACAGTCCTATCTGTTGTAAAATATAGGCAGCTGTTGTGATGAAGTCTGTAGAAGTCTCGACTACAAAGTCATCTACTTACAAGTTTCTGTATGTTCAAGATGTGATGGCAGTACATGGTGATGTCATTTATGCAGATTAACAATAAGAGAGTGGACCAGTATGCTTCCTCATAGGATTTTCTCTCTTAATTTCAACGTTCTGCTGGGATGGTTATTTAGTTGTCTAAAATAGCATGCCATAGGCTTATATTCCTAAGAGAGGAAGATTGAGGGGTTAACACCCCCCCCCCCCAGGAAATCAACATGATATTTTGCACTATGGAACAAGTAAAAAAACAACAAGGTACCCATTCCCCCCCCCCCTTCTTTTCCCACATGATGTCTATGCTCTGAATTATTATTCATTGTTCGGCATACCCATTGTTCTGTTAACAGGGCTACTTAGGCCTACAGTCTACTTTCAATTTTAATTAAGTAACTTATAGTACCATACACGCTGCAAGGGTGCACTTTTATCATCCTAGACCCTACACAAGTTACCCTCGAAGGATCAAATTACTCTTCTTTATTATCACAATCCTCTCATATGGCCTATGCCACATTGACATTACTAACATAAAGTTAAAGGCATCACGAGTGTTAAGTTAAGTATCTCGTTACTATAATAACAACACATTGAGATTGAATTGTTTGTGAATGATTGATTGTTAAAACTGGTTAATTGTAAATCTAGTGTGCAAGGTTATATTATAATATTTAAAAAATATATAGACCCCTACCCTATCAACAATAATTGGAATAACTTAAGTCAATAACAGTACGGTCGACAATACTCACTACTGAAGAATACATTTAATAAAAATTAATACAACCATATTTTTTTATTGGAGAAAACAGAAAGCGTTTTCCAAGCCTACCTGTAGAGGAAATGCTGCACTTTTGTTTCCAACATAACCGAAAACAACAGTACTTTGGATTGATAATACTCGTTTGTCTACTTCAGCCATGACTTGTTGCTCGTTCAGCTGATAGCAGTACACTAACAGACGACACTCGTGTTGTTGATGTTCGGCACACCGGCCGGTAGGTCAAACTGTTACAATTCACTATCAGCAGTCGACGACTGTGTCGCTAAATCTCCTCTTATTAGTCTTTGTGATATTGAGAAATATATTTTAGGCATATCTTTGGCAAGGCACACTAAGTAAACATAACACGTCGAGGTCGAGTCGTTTTTAGTTACCATATTGGACAAGCTACATTTAAAATAAGCAATTATGACAGCGGTTCTAAACTCTTTCTCTACCGTGACCCCCCAGGAAATGTTTAATATAAAGAAATGATCAGAACTGAATTATGTGTATATTAACACTAGTAAACACTACATAGCCTACATCTGAACCTTCGTTCTTATTTCAGGACATCATCACGGAACTGGGGCCATTCCCATTACATTCATGCTCATCTGCTAGGTCTGTCCGCAACTAAGGGTGTATAGACTCAGTGTAAGCCTACCAGTCAAATGCCCGGTCTATCAGAAACTAAGTAGGAGGCCCCTAACTGTGTGTATGCATATAGGCTCAGTGCATTCAGTTATTGGTTGCACATTCTTCGGATCTTTCAAGAGAGGATGCATTTTCTTCCCTCTCCCTTGGTCGCTCCAACTTCTATCAGTCTCTGAATATGAACATTGTCTATGTTAGCCTCCTTTTCATCACTTTATAGTGCTCCCCATGGCACCTTGTTGAAGATCTTACTGGAAGGTAAAGTCGAAGGGAAAGTCCTGAAGATCATACATTCAACACCTGACCGGAACTATGAGTCTACATACACTGGGATGGCTGCTGGAACGGAGGGCGAAGCACTTATGGGAATGTCCCGCGTACTGCGAAGCCAGTTTCTAATCAAGAATCAAGTCGAAGGGAGTCGAGCAGGAGGTATACAGATATACAAGTGGGAGAGTAACATCACACGATGGACAGATTACAGTCTTGCAAGGTTCACCACAAAAACAAGAGGCAGGGAATGTTGGAGGTCTGTTGCAGTCAATATTCGTTGCGGAGACGGCACTTATTGATGATGAGTGATCCCATAACTGCCTAATTAACTAAACACTGTCTTTCTTATCACTGACCCATTACAGCATTGCCTTCCAATGCATCAGATATAGGCCCTATCGTTGCCCCATTGTATGGACAGTAGATCCATGTGCTACTTTGGATATTGACGAGAAGCAATAAGAAACCAACTCCTTCCTTGTTTGTGTACCGTGCTTTCTTGTTTATGTGTCGTGCTTTCTTGTTTGTTTATCGTGCTTTCTTGTTTGTGTGTCGTACTTTCTTGTTTCTGTATCATGCTTTCGTGTTTGTGTATCGTGATCTGAGAGTATGAAAGAGTCACAGTGTGTATTGGTGATTGCGTTATCAACCGTCGTCACCGCCTCTATCTCCATTTCTCATACTTGATGTTGTTAAGTCATAAAAACATACACACAATCGTATGTTCTCCTCAGTTGAATAACTGAGGTGACACCCGAACATGTATTAGGTTTGTTGTCACAAATGAATGGTTGTGCTAGGGAGTGGGAGAGGGGTTTGGATATGTACGTTTAGTCCCCAATGGGAGGCTTTCCAGTGTGGCAGTATCCCTGGGTCATCACATTTTATCCGAAGTGTAGCATATACTTCTGGACCAACAAACTTTTCTGTCAGATGGTTGGTTGGTTGCCGGTCCATGGGTTCATCTAACCCAATGACATTAAAATTGCATTATATTTCTGGGGAGTCTGTGGATTTTCGGCCCATCCCATGCCAGAGAATAACTATCACACCACCAGGAAGGTTGGTTTCAACCTATGCACTGCCCTGAGTCACTCACTGCAGCCAACAAAGAGTTCATTGTGCTCATCCCCCGCCACCAATTGACTACTGGTTTTGCCGAACTTCTCTATTGCTCCAGGCATGCAACCAAATCTTCAAGTCAAGAGAATAGTCACGTCCTGAGTCACTGTGCCTCTATGATGGCCTCAGCAATAGGAAAAAACAGTGCTGTCAGTTTCCTCCTCCTCAGTGCTGCACAGAACATCTCTGGCTCCCTCCCAATCACAGAAGGGGCATACATATATACAAATAACCGAAAAAAAATTGTAACCACAAAATAAAAGCACGAGAAGCATAATTGTATAGATAACGTGCATGAAGCTTCTATAAGAAGATAACACCAATATTAATGGCATGTCATCTACTAAGGTTTTCTGTTGCATGGGTGGTTTGTCTAGTGGGCCATTGGTGAGGCTCACAGACGGAACAGCATGCGTCTTCTGTCAGATCTGTTGACCTATCTGCACTGCTGAAATATCTAGCATCCCACGCCACCTAGCATCCCACGCCACCTAGGAGTCTGCTACAAAATGTCTGTTGGCCTGTATCACTTCATCACCCACGGGGACCATGTAACGAAAGACAAAAGTAATAAATCGAGACAAGACATGCAGAGACAATTATGAATGTTTAACATGTGACAACCTATACCAACATATTAAAAATAAAATAGTTCAGTCATCTATCAAGAATTAATCCCAACCTACTCCCGGCAGCAGCGTACAACAGTAGAGTGTCCGGCTTTAGAGCGAAAGGTCGTTCAAGATGTAGATGTATAGGCAACATCAAAGATATTTTAAAGAGACACAATCTTAATTTCACTGAAGCCTCCCAACTGGCAAAGAATAGACATCTTCGGCTCCCCAAGACTCCTCACAGCACACATTGCTAGACAAGACAAAAAAACATATATACTTATTTGTAGAATATTTTCAATATCTTGGACGCATAATCACAAACAATGGTAGTTGTTAAAAAGAAGTTGAAAGAATTGAGGAACAGCTAAAAGTATTTTCAATGACACGATGAAACTATGAACATTCAAACAAATCATAAAAAACTAAATATGAGCATGATAAAATGTTACACCTATTATATATTGATTAATATATGGCTCAGAAACATGGAGAATTAACATTTCAGCTACAAGATCGAATTAATGCTTTTGAGATGTTGATGCATAGAACAATATGAATAATCTCATGATAAAAGTAAACAACGAGTTTCTAGCAACACTGCAGATAAAAAAAATGAATTATTAAAGGAAATACAAATGAAAAAAATACATATATACTATTTTAGTTATTGGTTGTGAGCTGACATCAGTGAAGTCACGACAAACCAATTGTATGCATGCTTATATTTCTTGTGACTTGCTGGTTTAAAAGCACTCGTTCTACTTTGCAACATACCAGTCTTGTATCATTTTTAATGCTAAACTCACTGAGTTTCTCCGCCATCGATAACAGTGTTCATATCTAAAAGTCATTCTTTATCTCCATGAGTGTTTTATGGTCTGCCGTAATGTATTTAGAAGTAACTATTAAACTAGAAGTTTTATCGGCTCATTGGCAAAACGGGTCTGCTTATCTGACTGTTTTAGAGGCTGACGGAAATAAGGAGTTAATTGCGTATTTGCTTATCGTTTTTTGTTGTGTATATAGTCTTGATAAAGGTCTTTTGGGCGAAACGTCAATGTATGTGTTTTTTATGTGTGTTTCAAGTGATCAGCACAACTTCATTACTATGCAATCTTTGCCTGTTGGATGTCAGCTTGCAACAGTAAGAACATATTATCGATAACTTTAACAAGTCTCCTTTATCCATTTTCAATTCACCGAGTATTGTTTTGTTTTTTAGTGTGTGCTTTACTTGCAATCATGCCTGCTATCTTATTACCACGAGCTTCCGCATGTCCAGGTCAAGGTCAGTAGAACAACGTGATGCCCGCGAGGTTGTAAGAGGTTATAGGTGACATCAACTAATATTGACACTGCACGTTCTGAATCTTTCACAGCATAGATTGAGTCAGATACGATTATAACCCTAGTAAATAAAGTCTGAATGTACCGCTGGAGGACGGCCGTAACTGCATCAACCTTATCCTTATGTTTGAAGTATAGTTGCTATGTATGCCCCACTGCGTTCGGCGACGATTGTACCACCAATGATGGCTATAAAAGCACAGCCTGACTAATCCACACGACATACTGATCCATCCACGAATGCCGCATCAGTCTTTGTTGTTATGAGATATAAGCTGATTAATTTCAAAGTCAGCATTTCCATGGCGCTAACTCTGCATTTTCTTCCAAGAGTAATTATGCCTTTGTGGAAGTTTAACCGACCTTTTCTTAACTAGACGTCACTATTCTCATTTTGGGAACGTTCCAACAGCCGTTACCGCTTAAATTATTCTTCCAACCTGAGCTATCTACGATACGCCATGTTTGGTTCTATTGTCCTTGAGATCTATTTCTATTTATTGTCTTTTCCACAAATGTTGTTTGTCGTCGTGAGAAATTGTAGTTGTCTGTCTTCGGCCATTTTTGTGTCCTTGAGATGATTAGTATTATTATACAGTGGGTGTCTCTGGTCTGCAGTGACACACATATAAGTTCTGGATTGAGCAAAAGCATGACGGTAGCGAAGTTAAGATGCCTCAGCATATAGACATATCTCATTTTCACTATGGTACGATAGTGTGCAACGGGTCCAAACGGGGAACAAATAATAGCAGCACTGTTTACCTTTCATGCATGTCGTAAGGTGGTTGACTAAGGAGGTTTGAGGATGGGGTTGACTGTCCCATCCTACGCATGTGGTTGCGTCTGTGGGTATCACCAATGGCCCACTAGACATACCACTCATGCAACAGAAAACCTTAGTGGATGACATGCCGTTATATTGAGGTTATCTTCTTAGAGAAGCTTCATGGCACGTCATTTATACAATTATGCTTTTATTTTGTTGTTGAAATGTGTTTCATGTTTACCTGAATATATATGTATGCACCCTCTGTGGTTGGGAGGGAGCCAGAGATGTACTGTGCAGCACTGGGGAGGAGGAAACTGACAGGACTGATTTTTATATGGCTGAAACCCATCATAGAGGCACAGTGATTCAGGACGTGACAATCCTTTTGACTTGAACATTTGGTTGCCTGCCTGGAGCAATAGAGAAGTTCGGCATAACCAGTAGTCAATTGGTGGCGGGGAATGAGCACAGTGAACCCTATCTTGGCTACAGTGGCTAGGAGCAGTGCATAGGTTGAAACCTACCTTCCTGAAAGTGTGATAGCTATTCTCTGGCTCTGTCCCGGGGTGGGCCGCAAAATTCACAGACTTCCCAGCTATATAATGCCATTTAATGGTATTAGGTCAAAGGTCATGAACCGCTGGATCAGCAACCAACCAACCAACTGTCCCTTCCCATAGAATTCAGTGACCCAGAAGCAATGCTGAATCGGATGTGTAAAAAGACCGAAACGCGCAGATATCAAAACAAAGCTATAATTCATTACACAACTCATTCAGTTATCCAGATTACCTGCTAATCTGCAAGAGTTTGAGAACGAACACAGAAGAATATTTAAATCATTAAATTTATAAAGATATCTATCTCTTTATTTTAAATAAAAAACCTCATTTCTGTAAGTCTTTGCGGACCTACTAAAAAATACCGCGAAACATAGTGGTAGGCCCTAAGTGAAAAACATATTAAGAACCACTAAGATATTGTATTCAGTCAGTGGTGCTCTTATAATTTGTAAGTTATTCATCAGCAACTTCACGAAAGATACTGTATAATACTTGCATAAATTTGTCTATCGCCTGATACAATAAATTAGTGAAAATAAATATCATTTTTGTTTTGTTTTATTGAAGAGGCGTGATTGAGCATAAAAGAGGTATGAATAGAAATAAATAGCCAGTATTAAATTGGGTACATTACGGGAAGCAGTGTCCACAATTTAACGGAACAAACCATACATTATTTGGCGAAACGAAATTTTGATACTGATGCATACATCGCCGCTTCCAACGTTCTGCGCTATACGCACTGAGCGCCCTCCCCACTCTGCCCCCGGATGATTCTGGGGGCTCTCAGTGCGTTACGCACAGGTAGATTCTTGGCAGCAGAAGTTGCGACTTTTTAATCTACGAGTCACGAAAGCTGTATGGAATTACGTATAATATTACAAAGTTGGAATGTGGGCACAGCATCCCGTATGTGACGTATTCTTTCCAGAACGTAGTCTTCCTTATGAATCTCTTGAAATCCCCGCGGTCTCTGGCAAGTTGTCCTGCTTCCTCTAGCGACATATACATGCATTCCTGAATATGTCTTGTCCAACGTCTTCTTGGTCGGCATGTGCCTCTATTACCTTATATCACCCCCTCTAACAACACTCGTGTCTCTTCGCATGGCCTTAAATACAATATAGACCCTACCATATCACAGGTTACAGGCCCTAAACATTGCCGCAGAAATAATTAAAAAGGCAAGCCAATGTCAACAGGTGGTGTTTCTTACTGATGCAAATTATGTTTTACAAGCCGTTGATAGCGGTACTTTTAAATGCGGAGGCAGATGTGCTGGCAAATAATAGAGCAACACAGGAACACACAAAGAAATCGCCTTCCAAGAAAAGAGAACCCTCATGAAAGCAAGAATGTCGATCACCCAAAAGACAACAATCAATAACTTGAAAGAGCTGAGCAGGTTATTATCTTCCGCATTAGAACTGGACACAACAGACTAAACAGCCACTTAAATAGACTAAGATTTGTTCCATCACCTATATGTCCATTTGAGAGGCAGCCCAGACAGCGGAACATATCCTGTCCTGCAGTACTGCATTATACTATAGCATGTAAGGGAAGAGCATTGGCCCACAGAAACGGATATCACCAGAAAGTTATACGGAATCACTGAGGAGCGATAAAATACAGTGGCATACATTAAGAAAATCGGACTTGCTGCGTAGACATGTCAAACTACAAACTAGAAGAAGAAGATTACACAGGCTGGTCATAAGAGATATCCATTAAATCTCATACACGTACGATGCCAGTATGATGTCATTGATAAACACAATGAACGGATATTGTACTCAAACTGATAATTAAGGATAGTAGGGCCGCGTACTGTTGCTTGTTCATTATTTAAAACTATTTTTATACTGTTATGTCCGGTGTAAATTAAACTCAAAATGTCTGAACACGAAAATATTACAATGAATGTGGTCTCGCCCAAGAGCATCCACGAGCAGAAACAAAGCAAGCCTTTATAAGTGATGATTTTCAGTATTATCGTGATATTCGTTGGTCACTATGTATATGCTTTATGTAACATGTTAACGTCGATCAACGAACTGTACAAAAATAATCGAAAACATGACAACAAAGACTTGTTTTGATACTGCTCATTAATCATCTATTTGCTAAAGTAATGGTTTAGCCTATCATACTATAATACCATTATAGTAGGTTACTAGTTGAATGGTATTATAGTATGATAGGCCAAACCATGACTTTCGCAAATAGATGATTAATAATACTGATAATACTGATACATCAATGATCAATAATTCTATTATAGTAGGTTACTAGTTGAATGGATGGCAGATGTGAAACAGAAGTTAAAAGGAGAATAGGAATGGCTAAAAGTACCTTCAATGACATGAGGAAATTATTAATATCTAAACAAATTACAAACAAGTTAAAAATGAGAATTATAAAATGCTACATCTATTCCATATTAATGTATGGCTCGGAGACATGGACGCTAAATAAACAATTAGAAGACAAAATTGATGCCTTTGAGATGTGGGTATATAGAATAATAGGGAGAACATCATGGAAAGAGAAGAAAACAAATAAAGAGGTGCTAAAGACACTTAATATGAAGAGAGAACTACTAAGAGAAATAAAGATCAGGCAAATAAAATACTTTGGACACATTAAAAGACATGACACCTTATTGAAGACCTTACTTGAGGGTAAAGTCAAAGGGAAGCTAGCAAGAGGTAGGCAGAGATACACGTGGGAGAGTAACATTACACGATGGACAGGTTACAGTCTAGCAGAGTGCACCACCAAGACAAGAGACAGGAGATGTTGGAGATACGTTGCAGCCAACCTTCGTTGCGGAGACGGCACTTGATGATGATGATGATGAGTTGAATGACTGCACACCACACAGGTTCAGTCACTACTCCTAGGCACAAAAAAGTATCACATTTCTAACGGGAAGGAATTTCTGTGATGTGGGCAACATATATGTCAGGTTCAGTCACGCCGAAAGAGAAGATTTTAGCTACAAATTTCAACTGTGATATATGAAGCACACAAAAAAGGCCGTCTCCAGAGGTATATTATACTACTGACGATGCAAGGTATAACGGGTTAAAGCGAAACGAAGAAGATGACTGATGGACAGGCGAACATACATTCTCGAGAATTTATGGAAATACCACCAATGATGTGAATCTGGTTCCTAATCAATAATCAAGAATTTGAGAAAAGAAAGTATCTATACGATGTATCCTTTACAGAACGTTGTCCTCACTGTCACTCTGTAAGTCTCTCGGTATTGTTAAAGCTGCCCAGCTTCTTCCAGTGTCATGTACAACAGGTCTTCGATGTTATGTCTCCAACGCAGTCTTTGTCTGCCTCTTGTTCTCTTCCCTGAAACTGTTCATCCATGGTTAATTTTTCTAAGCCATTGTGCCTCTGTATATGTACCTCTGTATATGTGGTTTGACCACGTGATGAGCCACGACTCTCTTTCAAAATATATCTTGTAAGGAACAGTTGAGGGTGGAAGAAGAAGGGGAGGTCAGATGAAAGTATGGATTGATAATATTAGAGACTGGACAGCATTAAAATTATCCATACTCAAACAAATAACTGATAACAGAGAGTTATGGCAGAATTTTTGTGTTGATGTTTCCATAGTGACACACCTACGACCCTGAAGGGTTATGGGTTTGATGATAATGATGATATGTCACATTATGAGAATGAACCCAAACCAAATACCAATAAGAGCATATAACAAAAGAATATCCGGGCATAAGGCTAAAGGTAGATCAAGAGAACGTTGGATAGAAAACATCAAGATAGCCTTGAACAAATATAGACGCAATGCAACCAGGCGACACATCTGGCTTTGGAACGACAACTTAAGCTCCCACCACTACGCTTAGCGGCAAGTGTAAATACATTGAACAATCATTCACCTGGGGACAGACAATAGACAATGCATTATATATCAGTGATATGTACTGACTGAATTAAAGTAGTCATAAATTCAATGCAAAATGAAAATGTTGACGAGACTGAAAATGTACGTATACAAAGAATGACACAAGTGGAAGTGATTAAGTGATTAGAGGAGATGGAAGAAAATGTACTCTTTTTGGAAAGAATTGAAGATAACGTAATCTACACCTGACTGAGACTTTGGGTGAACATACATTCGAATGGTTGCTGAAACGGAGAGCTTAAGGGAATGTCCGCTCATAAATTGCTTGCCGAGTCACAACAGACATGTAGTATTTCTAACGGATGCAAAATCAGTATTGCAGGCATTGAAAGATCCAAAGAACACGAGCATGAATGAACTTACGGCCTGCTTACTACACCTCAGCAGTACCACCAAAGAAACAGTACTGCAGTGGATACCAGGTCACTGTGGCATACCTGGAAATGAAAAAGCTGATCTCCTGGCAAGGAAAGGGGGATCACTGGAACAAATAGAAAATGATAATACGTACTATGAAAGTAAGACCATGTTAAAAGCAGAATATAAGAAAAAGTGGAAGCAAATGCACCCAACTGCAGAACCAAATGACCCCTACCACCAAATGTCACGCAAGGAACAAACCATCATTTTCAGACTACGAACTGGTCACAACAGACTGAGAAGTCACATGTTCCGAAAGCTGAAGATTGGTGAGACAGACCTGTGCAACTGTGGACTGAGCCCAGAGACTGCAGAACACATTCTTCATGCCTGTCAACTCTACCAAGAAGAGAGGGAGAAAATATGGCCTACTGAGACGGCACTGAATCCAGACTTGAGGGGTTCCATGGATGACCTGAAGCGAATCACACAATTCATTGAAGCTATTGGTGCTGTAACCTGATATCTGACTGAAGAACGATGAAGAAGAAGAATTTCTGTAATCTATCGTTCGTAAGGTCTGCCCATGGTTTTGTATCCATCATGTCTGTATAGTTATGATTTTTTAGTGGCACTGTCTGATGATAGTCTGGAAACATGTGAAAATAACTTAATCTGTTGTCTTCTGATGTAATCCAGGATTGACATTGTGTTTGTTAGTTTTTTTGAGATTTTTCGATGACGTTAAAGAGGCTGAGAACGTACACATATAAAGAATGTCAGAAATCGGATTGTCTAGAGGTGAGGAAAGGAAAAGTAGTTTTTTGGAAAGACTCGGAGATCACATAATCAACACCTGACTGGAACTCTGAGTCTACATACACTGGGATAGCTGCTGGAACAGAGAGAGGAGCACTTATGGGAGTGTCCCACGAGGTGTGATGCTAGTTTCTTATCAAGAATTTTGATAGTTTTAAGGAACCAGTCTTCTTTGTTCAAGTCCCTGCAGACCACTGCCTTGGTTCGTCTTTCTGTCTATGATACTCTTATGACTTTCTATGTAAGATTTCGTTATAATGCTGCGATTTTCTTTTCCATTGTGGGTGTCATTGCCCACGTCTCACGACCATATGCTTTTTCACTTTATATCCCTTTATGCTTTGCAGCGTCAGGGTAGAAGAGTTCTCTGGAGATGTATTTTTTGTGTGCTTCATAAATGTCTGTTTCCGTTGACTATTTTATTTCTGTAATCCCTTGTATGCAAAGTCTGCCCCTGGCTTTGTATCCACCGTGTCTGGAGAGTAATAATAAACATCGTATGTCTATTATCTTCTCCATGGTGGTTTGCTATCCATTCTTGCCGATAAGAGTAGCGGTGATTGGAGCTAGAGCTTGTGTTCCAAGGCCAAATGTGTCGCCTCGGCTGTGCTATGAGAGTGTTTGTTCAACATGTCCCTGACGTTGCCACTGGAAAAAAATATAACTTCTTAATAGTTGCAACTTTTTTTCTGTTTGCCTCTTGCCATATATTTTTCATCTATGATGCTTTTTGTAGGCAAGGCATATGCCAATCTCTTTCTGATATCCATAGAGCAATCTAAGAATGTATATTCATATAAATATTTTAAACGGATGCTAGGAACGGAGCATCCGTTTACCTAGATATTTCCACACTCATCCGCATCGCTGACGATAGAATTCGCTGGAGGACTCTGTGTGCTGAAGCATCCAATGTGGTACCCCTACGACCCTGAAGGGTTATGGGTTTATTGATTGATATAGGAACGGAGAGTTATGATGATTAGGTTTGGTGCACTTCGGTGCACATTATTAAGTACGGGAAATCCCATCTACTCATATTGCCAAATTTTATCTTACGAATTTTCTTTTTACGGTGATAGCTCTGTTTAAATAACCATTCTATAACACTAAGTAATAGCTACATTATTATTTTTTGCTTGTATAGCATCAAGATTTGTTAACACAATTACACTGTTTTTGCAAGATTTGTTATCACTGTTGCGTTTTTAATCTGTTAGTAGCGTACATGTTGTTATTCAACTGTTTGAAAAAAGAGGTGGCAAAATCTGGTTGCTTTGTCAATAACGGTGCGCCTGCGCGTACCATGTTTGCGCACGAGACTGTGAAACGTTAGAACACCATCTGCAAGAATAACTGCACTATTGCACAAAATATGTTCAATTTTAAAGTGTTCGCGAAAGGGATTTTCCTTATCGACGAGTACCAGTGCACACGCGTATAAATGACAAAATGTTGCAACAGTTACCTTATAAATACAGGTATGTAAATGTTTGAAGATTATATTTTTTATCGGGAAAAATATGAATCTAGAATATTCAGATATTTACTGACAAAAAGATGGCAGAAGACTAAGCGGAGACTCTGCTGATGATTGCTTTATTCAGACGGCAATAATTATAGGCAGTCGATAAGATACATTCCGCCAGCAGTGAGTACCTGAGAGCTTGTAAATAGAATAGTTCATGAAAATGTTATAGGCCTATTGTCATATATACCTACACTGTAAACTTTACAGAGAGAGTTGAATCTGAGATGAGAATGCCAGAAATGGTCAGGATGATTAGTATCAGTGCACTACAAGAGATGGAGAAATATATCATTATTATCAGCTAACCCTCAAACATAATCATCTTCATTCTGTAGAAAATCTTTAACTGCCTGCATTAGGTCAACATTATCCATTCTCAGTACTCTTGAAATGGGTACCAGCTCTTCTTGACTATATCACTCTATGTATGCTGGTGTAAGTTAATGACAAATATAGTGTCTCAGTGGCATGGAAAAGTGACTTTTTGAATTGACATACACATTTGTTTTGATTCCCAGAAATTATGAGCAATAAATAAAACAACTTATCTTATATCCTTTTGTGCAATGAGAAATTTTGTCCAGATGCTGATGTGTCCAGACATTGGTGCAAATATAACGGCAACAGACCGTTACAGGGTGCTAGATATCTGTTATCCTCATTGTCCTGCTACAAGAGATATCCAATGGGAGTTTGAGAATGAATGCAAAAAAAATAGTCTTAAAACTGCCAACTCTTGGCAGAGTGCAATGCTAGAATAATCTTCCTACTTAGTGGCATAAAACATAACTCTATGAATAAAGTGACATGGGACTTTCACATCAGGGAAGCCTCATTGTATAGGCCTATGTATGTCATATACTTGGAGTTTACTGTTGCATGTATATGAATACTGTAAATATTAATCATCAAACCAAAACACTGTTGGAACAACATTTGTGGTCTAATATATTGAAAAATGGAGACAGAAATTGTTCAGCCTCTTAATAATGAATCCTTATTGGCCAGTGGCAAGAGCATACATCATGAAAGTAAAACAGCAAGATACAGAGGAAGACCAAGAAGAAGTGGATTGAAGGAGTTATGGACATTCTGAAATGTCATAATATTACTGCATATGAAGCGACCAAACATGCCATGGCCTGAAAACCAATTGCCATTCAATGCTGCAATACCTCAAAGCGAAAGCAGAGAAAAGCCAATAGAAAGATAGAGATCAGACCCATCTCAATCAGGGTCATAGTGGTGCCACTTAAGAAACAGCAACACAACAATCCTACCATACCTCTGTTCTCTATATTCAGTGCAATGTTTGCTAGTGTCGAGAAACTTAATCCTGTTTACCATTGAATATTATTAATCCATACATTTCTTTTCCTACTCTTCTCCAACCCTCAACTTCCCCTTCAAGACACGGTCTTGTGAATTAGCACATGTATCATGCAACTATTTAGACAGTCCTGGAAAGGGATTCATGCCTCATCATGAGTCCAAACCATTCAAGAGTGTGTATAAATTCTATATATTTGGTTGGTTGCTGATCTAGTGGTCTGTGGGCTCTTGACCTTTGGACCTCTTCTTCCAACCCCCCCCCCCCCCCCCCAATAGTGCTTGGAAGTCTGAACTTTAGACCTACCTTAGCCATAGCCAAAAAATAACTACGGTATCACACCATCAGGAAGATAGATTTCTAACTATGCACTGCTCAGAGCCATCGCAGCCAAGATAGGGTTCACTGTGCTCATTCCTCGCCACCAGTTGCCTACTGGTTATGCCAAATCTCTCTATGGTCCAGGCATGTAACCAAATGTTCAACAAAAAAGGCTTGTCACGAACTCAGTCACTGTGCTTTTATAATGAGCCTCAGCCATAGGAAAACAGTGTAGCCAGTCTCTCCCTCCCCAGTGCTGCGCAGTACATCTCCGGCTCCTTCCTAATTACAGAGGGTGCATGCATATATACAAATAAAATGCATAACCCCCCAAAAAATATAAAAAAAGCGTAATTGTATAAATGATGTGCTACACAACATCTATACGAGAATCTCAATATAACGGCATGTCATCTACTAAGGTTTTCTGTTGAATAGGTGGTTTGTCTAGTGGACCATTGGTGAGACCCACAGACATTTCGCATGCAGATTTATAGTTAAATATATTTCAGCCCTATTATATACCTTTTTGTATTTTAGACAGTTTATTTAGTAAGTTCACATGTTTAGAAAGTTTCTGCACCTTTAGATAATGCCAACATCTAAGCAACTTGGTCTTCAATAGAGCAGTTTTTCATTGCTGTCTTGCATATATCCTTATATCTCTGGAGTGGTCTGCCTCTAATGCTTTTACTTTTTAGTAATTATGAAGATAAGATTACTGAATTTGTCCTTTGATATTAAGTTCTTTCGTTTATAATTTTCAGATCAACCATCTTCCAAGTATTCACGTGTGATTGTGAATGTTGAAAACTGCAGAAGGAAGGATGGATCTGCAATAGAAAACATAAAAAAATATAAATCTTTTAAGAATAATCTTGTGAACACAATGAGATCTTGTCCAATCTCATTGCATTTGTTCATCAAAATTATGTGTGTTGACTTTAGTTGTTCTGTGACTAAAATGTACACTGCCATGGCACAGCTTTGTTTGCTTGCTCAAAGTTT
Organism: Meghimatium bilineatum; assembly: GCA_034231615.1. Classification (NCBI taxonomy): domain Eukaryota; kingdom Metazoa; phylum Mollusca; class Gastropoda; order Stylommatophora; family Philomycidae; genus Meghimatium; species Meghimatium bilineatum. Next base: position 6,407,104 of record CM067319.1, on the reverse strand, counting down.
TGAACATTGTAGATGAAAATAATTGGGATGTTACCATGTCTACTACAAGAGCTACAGAGAGAAGGCAGAGATTAGGTGCTAATGCCAAACCAGTTTCAGAATTTGAATGGGATGTCAATTCAAATGTTTCTTTGACAGATAAATCTAAATCACTGGTGCGATCTTCACAAGGATTATCAGAAGCAGATGGCATTATTGAAAGCAGATTAGATTCTGGTGACACTGATTATGATGGTACTTGTAAATTTGCAATGAAAGGGGACACAGTAAAACAGCGTAGCTCTAGGAGTAGTTCAAGAAAAGATGAATCCAGTCGTATACTTGACAACTCTTTCAGTGAGATCACTTTTGTAAAGCTTTCTAAAAGAAATAATTTCTGTGAAGGATCAACTTCACATTCAAAGAGGTCTGATCTGAAATTTGACAGTGAAAGTTCAAAATTCAATAATCCTGTACAGCTAAGATCTCCAGGACAAGAGGCAGAATCATGTTTAAGAAGTCCTTCAAAATCAAACTCCGCACAATCTCTGTCAGGACATGAGTCTTCTTTAGGAAAGACTCTTGCAACCAGCTTGAAGCTAATTGCTGCCAATACTGCCACATCTCCACTAACCCTCAGTTCTGTTCACAGCGATGGTGACTCATTTCGAGCAGAGACAATAAGCAGCGAATCAAGCTCCCATGCATCAGATGTAATTACCCCAGTCGTGGTTCTTTCTCCAGTTGCATCACAGGTCCAATCACCTAGTGCACGTTCAAAGAGGTATTCAACAAGATCATCATTGAATAAAAGTGATAATGTGTCTAAAAGAAAGAGCAGTGATTTTGAACTGATGAAACATATTCTCAGTAAAGATGGAAGCGTTACGCTTTACCAGTGTGAGAAATGTAACAAAGTTTTTAACAAAAAACAAACTTTGCGGCAACATTTTATCACACATACAGACAGGTTTGCATGTCCCTATTGCGATACTAGATGTAAGAGCAAAGGGGACCTCCACAGACATATACAGACCCACACAAAAGAAAAGCCATATCATTGCGATGTCTGCAACACTGACTACACAAGGGAAACCATTCTGAGGAAGCATATGAAAACTCAGCTGCATTTGAGAGCTTGCTACGAGCGTGAAAATATTGCTTGTCTTCACAAAATGATTGACAGCAAAGACAAACATCTCGATAGATTTGTTACAACTCAAACAAAAGTAAAATTAGAGGGTTTCTCTTGCAATCAGTGTCGAAAAGTTACTTTTTCAAGAGCTGAGAATAAGAAGCATGTCAAGTCTCATGTTTTGAAGTACGTATGCAATGTTTGTCAGAAAGGCAGTAAAAATGCTTTACTTTTGAAAATTCACTTAAGATCTCACAACAGGTCATACAGTTTGGCTTGCAAAATTTGTTGCAGATCATTTCCTAGTTTTTACTTGCTAAAGGAGCATGAAAAGTTGCATAAATCTGGCCGCACACACAAGGCAGCAGAGGAGAATCTAATTAAAGCAGCAATTAATAAGCATAATAAGGATATTGTAAAGATGAAGAAGAATCCTCAAACTGTTAAAGACTCAAAGTCAGGAGCAGACAGAAATGGACCATCTAAAATCAGCAAATTTGAATGTGAGGAATGCCATAAAGTATTCACTAGTGAAAAAAGATTATCAAATCATAACCGTGTCCATAACGGATCTTATGTATGTGGTATTTGTAAGAAAGCTTTTTCCACATTGTCCAAATTGAAAATACATTTGAAATTCCATGGAAGAATCTTAAAATGTGATGTTTGCGATGCTATTTTCTACGATGAAAAGGAGTTGGAAGATCATACCCAGAACCATCATATTGTGGGTAGTGATTACTCGTGTAAGCTGTGTTATGATCAATTTGAAAACACAGTTGATTTGCAGAACCACATGAAAGATCATGTTCCGACCATGCTTTTTAGCGGCAAATCATTGGATGAAACTGCTTTACCTGTGATAACCAGAAATAGAAGAAAATCTTCCAGTGCAAGAATTGAGATTCATGAATTAAATGAAACTGAAGACTCCAGTGATAATGAAGAGGGACACATTTTAGAGAATAGCGAGAAATCTGAACCCAATAAATTATTTGATTCTGGTGATGAGAATCTGATGGGGCGACTGGAGTTTTACGAGGTGATCAACAGTGTTCTGGATGATAGCGATAGTGATGTTAATAGAAATAGTGATGAGAATTCAGACTTATATGATGAATTGTACTCTGACATTATCACAGCTTTAAAAAGTGAGGATGTCAGCTCTGCTGAGTCTGATAATGATGATTTTAAAGACGATCTTTTGTTCCATAAGTCAATGATGTTTGAGGAAATGGACATTATGAAGAAGTCTTATGCAGATTTTGAAAGGTACTCAGAAAGAGATGAAGAGAAACAAGTATTTAAGTGTAAACTGTGCGAAAGAACTTTTGAGGAGAGTAAATATTTAAAGAATCATCTCAAGTGTCATCTGTGTGAGTACTGTAATAAGTTTTTTGCAGTCAAAGAAAAATTAGCGGCACATAAATCTCGCCATGTCAGACACCTTCTGAAACAAATTAACAATGAGGTCAGCAGGTATCATATCCCAAAGCAAAAGTATAAAACATGTCTTGCTGTGCCATCAGAATCCGAACATGAACAAGAGGATCAGTTTTTGAATGAGCTTGAAGATATTTTAGAGGGTGAACCACCAAAAGCCCCTCGCTCAATGAACTTTCTGCACAGTCTGTCTCATGATGAAATAGTTCGAGCCAATAAGCATATATTTGAGCAGTATTCTTGCTTAGATTTAACAAATAATATATTTGCTTGCACTATTTGTAAACGGAAATATGCCAGGCCCACCACACTGACTAGACATCTCAAGACCCACGTCTGTCAGTTTTGCAACAAGTTCTTTGAGGATAAGTCTGACCTTCTGGAACACAAGTATAAACATAGAAAGAAAGCCGCACTTATGAAAGCAGAAATTACAGGAGAAGGCAGCAAGATGCCTCCTTCACCAGTGGTTTCTAAACCAAACCGAGACATGTTTAAGAGATATTCTTTTATTGACTCCGACAGAAATATAAATAGGTGCACTTTGTGTTGCAAAGACTTTGTACGTAGGACAGTTCTTACTCGTCATATGAAGACTCATATTTGTAGCCATTGTGACAAATTTTTTGAAGACAAGTATGATCTTGCCAAACATATAACGTTTCATCAGGTAGAAAAACAGTATATGGAAGAGGATGAGTTTACAGAGTATGACGACGATGACAAACAGTATTCAGCAAACTCTTCAGTTGTTGGAAATTTAGACCACGAGGAGAAGAACATAGCAATGCCTTCTCCTTTCCCATCATCGCTTCATCACCTTAATCCATCATTCCACACACAACCTGCATGTAGCAGTAGAAATGGTACAATCACATTCATTCAGATTCCGAACACAGAAGGTAATGAAAGTACTGGTACTCAGGTATTCTCAGCTCCTGGCAATGGTGCATCATCTTTCCAAATTATATCCCAGCCTGTTGAAGTCTATAAAGATGCAGCACAGGAATCATTTTTAGTGGCATCTGCTAGCTGTCAAGGTGCTGAGTCTGAGAAAATAATAACAATATCCCAACCACAGATAGTAACAGCAGGTTCAGAAGAGCGGGAAAGGCTATTTGAGTGTGGCGAATGTGGTAAAAGATTCTTCAAGAATGGTCATTTGAGGTCACACATGACCATTCATACAGGAGACAGGCCTTATGTGTGTCGTCTTTGCGGCAAGGCTTTTGGTCGTGGCACAACTCTGCGGAAACATGAGAAAACCCACATGAAGAGATGCAAAATCTGTGATACCAGCTTCTCTCACAAATATGAACTAGATCTTCATATGGAAATACACAGGACATATGCATTTTATAAATGAATCATTTTGGCAAAAGTTAGGTCATTAGTAATTTGTTTACAAAATTTGGTAAGCCACTAGATTTCAACACAAAATATGTCAAATGAATGTATGCGCATCATTCACAAATTGTGAAATTGTTAAAATTCAAGACATTTTGGATGCAAAAGATAATTTTAAAAATTTGTTGTAATCATAAATTTCAAAAACAATATATCTAAAAAGTAATAGGCCTAATATTTTTCCTGCACTGTTTTGTTTGCAAATATTTTGCATAGTCCACGGTGGCAGATATTCACACAAAAGAAACCCACAATGAATACAAATTGAGGAAAGCATAGTATGGAAATATAGATGAAATTTCAACCACAGCAACATATAAATAATTTGGCTATGGGCCTATTTGTAGGTAGACATTTATAAAGTACAACGCATGAAATAAAGTAGGCAAATGCTAAATGGCAAATGTTACTCAAGTTATTGTTGAAATTTTTAACATGCTTTCAAAGTTTTAAATTAGAACAGTCAAGTATCATCAGCGTAGAATCTTGCCAGGACGTAGTTATACCTACCTATATGTTAAATATTAGTGATAGTTATCTTACAGTTTGGTCAAGTGTATAGGTGCCATGTTTCGGAAATGTGTTTTTGTCATGGTCTTTACATTCCAGGCAAACCCACTCAACCTCCCCCAGCAGATGTTGAAAGGTATTCACAATGATGATTCCTGTAGCTCTCTGATGAAACACAATCCTTGTTCTGCCCCGAAGTGCCACACCCTACTTGTGCCACACTTGATACCAAATTTTCTCAATCGCAGCTTAGATGTGTCATTGCGCTGTCCACATCCAGAAAATGCTAAATACATACTCAACTTCAGAGCAACTTGATCATGCACAACTATATAGTAGGCTATAGTTAATATAATTAAATGAATTCATTAATTTTACTAATGAATTAATTTATTAATATTAACTGCTATTTAATGTTAATCGTCTTCTACTTCTGTGTTCATTCTCAAATTCCTGTAGATCTGCAGGATTTAGTATAAAGAATGATGTGTGCTGTGTCATGGTTTACAGCTTATCTGTGATATCAGCATCTCTCAGCCTGACACATTGGACTTCAACATGGCTTCTGGGTCACATTGGCCCTGTATGGGATGGGACATAGGTCAACTCAACCCCAAAACCTCAAGTCGCCTTTTGCAATATTGTTGGCAGGTAACAGTATTGCTTTTCTTTGCTCCCCTTGTGGTCCCGGCAACCCTTGGTGACTAATGTTAATGAATTAAATCATGAGATTGTTATGTATAGCCTAGACCTCCGGGAACGTATTACCTAAGTTAATCAATGGAAATTCATATTCTCTGCTTGCTGTTCAAGTCCTTCAAAAGGATAGTCCTGTGTGCTGATCCCAAACATAGTCACTTGTCTTGGCTAATTTGACTGATTATTGGTCACTTTGCATATACTATGTATTGCCAGCCAATGAAAACACAGAAGAAGCTGAACCAGCCAAGATAATGTTCAACAATTGAACCGATTGCCAACACTAACTATAGGGAGCTGTGGAGATCAGTGATAGCCTACACCGACTGTCATGGTACTTGGTGGATGATAATAATTTTTTGATCTTTGAATTCCATCACAAAAATCTTATAAATATTTATATATTCATTTACTTTGTAGAACAAATAGTGAACTTCTGCAGCCAATAATTATGCATCTAGTACGAACTTAATATTGTGAGTTGTGGCTGCCCATATATTAACACCATGTATTGGAGAGTTTTCTTAGCTATAGCTACATTATTTCCCAGGCTCGTCTTATGTTGAATTCTCATATATTCATATAATTTAAATTGGAATTGCAATGTACATCAGAATGTGTGACTTGGCTGTACTAGTCATCAGAATGTGTGACTTGGCTGTACTAGTCATCAGAATGTGTGGCTTGGTTGTACTAGTCATCAGAATGTGTGACTTGGCCGTACTAGTCATCAGAATGTGTGACTTGGCTGTACTAGTCGTCAGAATGTGTGGCTTGGCTGTACTAGTCATCATAATGTGTGACTTGATTGTACTAGTCATCAAAATGTGTGGCTTGGCTGTACTAGTCATCAGAATGTGACTCGTTTGTACTAGTCATAAAAATGTGTGACTTGATTGTACTAGTCATCAAAATGTGTGACTTGATTGTATTAGTCATAAAAATGTGTGACTTGATTGTACTAGTCATAAAAATGTGTGACTCGTTTGTACTAGTCATCAAAATGTGTGACTTGATTGTACTAGTCATCAAAATGTGTGACTTGATTGTACTAGTCATCAGAATGTGTGACTTGATTGTACTAGTCATCAAAATGTGTGACTTGATTGTACTAGTCATCAAAATGTGTGACTTGATTGTACTAGTCATCAAAATGTGTGACTTGATTGTACTAGTCATCAAAATGTGTGACATGATTGTACTAGTCATCAAAATGTGTAACTCGTTTGTATTAGTCATCAGAATGTGTGACTTGATTGTACTAGTCATCAGAATGTGTGACTTGATTGTACTAGTCATCAGAATGTGTGACTTGATTGTACTAGTCATCAAAATGTGTGACATGATTGTACTAGTCATCAAAATGTGTAACTCGTTTGTATTAGTCATCAGAATGTGTGACTTGATTGTACTAGTCATCAGAATGTGTGACTTGATTGTACTAGTCATCAAAATGTGTGACTTGATTGTACTAGTCATCAAAATGTGTGACTTGATTGTACTAGTCATCAAAATGTGTGACTCGATTGTACTAGTCATCAAAATGTGTGACATGATTGTACTAGTCATCAAAATGTGTGACTTGATTGTACTAGTCATCAAAATGTGTGACTTGATTGTATTAGTCATCAAAATGTGTGACTTGATTGTACTAGTCATCAAAATGTGTGACTTGATTGTACTAGTCATCAAAATGTGTGACTTGATTGTACTAGTCATCAAAATGTGTGACATGATTGTACTAGTCATCAAAATGTGTGACTTGTTTGTACTAGTCATCAAAATGTGTGACTTGATTGTACTAGTCATCAGAATGTGTGACTTGATTGTACTAGTCATCAAAATGTGTGACATGATTGTACTAGTCATCAAAATGTGTGACTCGTTTGTACTAGTCATCAAAATGTGTGACTTGTTTGTACTAGTCATCATGATGTGTGACTTGTTTGTACTAGTCATTTATCATTTGTGGACCATTTGTACACTTATAATATCATTTTGCAGGCCATACAAAATTATCAACTAAATAAATTATCCTGCAATATTTACTCAAACGTTTAAGTAACTCACTCCTGATGTGAGCAATCAAACTCATTTTTTTGGCGAGGCTTGTATAGATGTTATTGTTATGATTCATTTAATTAACATTTAAAGTGCTATTGAACAAGGCCATAGATTTCAATAGAGACCATAGAAAAAGTATATTTACACTTGTCAGATAGGGAAAGTATCTGTATAGACAACAGATAGAAAAAGTATATGTATACACACCAGATAGGGAAACTATATGTATATACACCAGATAGGGAAACTATATGTATATACACCAGATAGGGAAACTATATGTGTACAGGGAAGTTTTGGGTACATGTTACGCAAATGTGGCCTCATCATGTGATAACAGGCCATCTTTGTAATAGTAGGTTTGATTTCATTGAGCTTCTGTGACGCGAAGATAAAAAAAACGTGAAGCGTCTGTTAGTGCTAATTCGATCTTCACGTAACACACTGAGGGCTCCCCCCTCACATGGTGTTCCAGGGGAACCTCTCAGTGCATTACACGAAGATCGATGGATGCTGCGTTGTATGCGCAAATGGTGAAAGTTTGTTTTGTTAAATAATCTATGAGATTAATTCCGTAAAAATTAGGCCACATCTGCTTAACATGAACCGAGTGTTGTAGCAAATTGGTCCAGGCCAATTAAATATTTATGTGAAAAAAAATTTGCTATAAGGCCTATGCAGTTACGACAGTAAAATATAAATATAATTGGGGATTTTGAATAATAGTGTTAAATAAAGAATTTGGCTACAAACTATGATTATAGTGAGATTCAACTGCATATGCCAGATAGTAAAAGTATATGTATACAGTCAGTATTTGAGAAAATAGGAAAGGAATCATAGATATCTAGATAATAATGATGGTAACCCCTTTAAAAAGTAGCTCTTGACAATCCATAATCTGACAAAAGTACAGGACCTCATCAGTTAAGTAACTGTAGTAACACCTGAACTTGTTTATGGTTTATTGTCTCAAAAGGTTTGTTGTGTTTGAGGGGGGGGGATTGTGAGTTTATGAATGCATGTTTAGTCTCTGGAGGAATACCAGGAGTGCAGCAATACTACTTTTCCAACTAGTTCATCATTCTTCTGTCAGATCTGCTGACCTACCTGCAATCATGGCATTATTCCCTGCCACCTTGCAATCTGTGATAAAAGAACAAAAGTGCACAACATCAGACATGAGCTAAAACAGATACAAAAATCATCAGCTATTGCCTTTCAGTGGATACCATCACACTGTGGAATCATGAGAAATAAGAAAGCGGATGCTCTGAAAAAAGCAGGAAGCGAAATGGAGCAACACAGACACCCACTGTCTTACGGAGAGGCAAAAACAATAATCCACAACACATACATAGCAAAGTGGAAGAAACAAATGGAAGTGGAATATAAACATGATGCAATACATCTCCTCCAAAGATATCAACAGACCAAAATATTTCGCCTTAGAACAGGCCACTGCAGACTGTTGGGTCACCTTTACCGATTGAGGATCACATACACAGATGAATGTCCATGTGGATCCGGAACGCATACTTCAGGACTGCTCAACATACAAAGAGCAGAGACAGTAGACCTGGCCAGAATATACAGACTTGAGGCAAAAGCTATGGGGCAGCCGCTCTGACCTGGAGAAGACGGTGGACTTCGTCTTGACGACAGGCCTGACAATATAGCATGACCACAGTTGCTGAACGCAGAGGAATAAAAAGGTGTAGGGTATTGTTCTGCTCTCTGTTTAGAGATTCTACATTTGTCTTGGAACACGTCAGGAGTGCACCATTGTATTCTAAAGTAGAACATATGTAATCAAGATATAGTCATTTGAGGGTATCCTTGTCTGATACCCAAGATGTTCCAGTGAACCTTTTCAGTAACTCTCTCAATGCTTTATTTTTGACATTTTCTATGTACTTCTTGAGGGTGAGCTGCTGATGAAGAGTGACTCCAAGATATGTGGGATGTTCCTCTCGTGGCAATATCTGTGTATCCAACCATAGACTGATATTTTCTTTGCTACTTTAAGACTCTTGGTAAAGATGGTATTGACAGTTTTCTCACAGTTTATTTTCAGCTTACATGTTTGGCAGTACTCATGTAGTCTTCTTAAATCTCCATTTAGTCTTTTGGCTGCATTTTCAACAGTCTCATGACTCTGCCATATTGTTAGGTCATCAGCATAAAGGGCTTTTTTCAGTTTTGATATGCTTGGCTAGGTCATTAATGTAAATGAGAAAGAGGTGTAAATGAGATCTGAGCACAAAACCTGTCCTGGAGAATGAACTATAAAACAAATAAATAGCATATCCTATTCCAGACATAGCCATCAATCCAGTATATTTTAAACTGTAGTGCTTTTCTAGGCAATATAAATATGTTCAGTAGTTTGCCATTGCTTTCTGAATGGTCTGGATGCACAATTGCTTGTGGCGAGATTTGAAAACTGTACCTTGGCCGTCACAGACACACTCTGCACCAGGCCGCCACAGAGTTGGACATTGATTAAAGATTGGAAATCCTGAATAACACTGCAATATTTATTGATAACAACCTCTTAGTCTTCGTATATGTAATTTTCTGTCTGTGAATTGATCCATTTTGTTCTTAAAGAAGGCTTTTTACTCAAAATGTTGTCTATGCTTTTCTTTTGATTTTAGTGTGTTGGTTTAATATTTGTAACAATTTAATTTGTCTATTTCCATTCATATTTTTAATTTTTCCTGTGCAACCCCCATTTTTCAGCTTGTTGCGTGACACATGACAATCTGGTGATGTGATTTATATAATTGAGTTGAAAAGTCGTAGGCTTACTCTCCAAGAACCAGGACTAGTTTTTAGTAGGGAGGGTTTTTTTATCTAACAAAAAGGTCTTTCATCCATTCTTGTGTATAATTCCCTCTTGTTGATAAGAAATAGAATGATAATTTAATAAATCATTATTAAGGGAGGGATTCTACCCACCTTTTGGCAAAATTCATAGAACTAAACATCATGTTATTTGGGGTGGGGTGGGGGGGGTCTTTTAACGACATATCCCACCCCGTAGCTATGGGCATTTTATGCATGCACAAATTTGTATTTTATGTTAGTAACATAATTTATTTCACAATATTTTGTATATTTGGTTGGTTGGAAATATATAATACATTTACTTGGTAACATATTTTAGAATTAGAAAACAAATTTAATGATGTAATTGTGATGCAGCAAAGAAAATGTACGTGGTGATGATGATAATTTTTAAATAATGTTTATGTTCCTCTTTTACAAGTGAAGTTAAGCATGTTGTAAAGGAGTCCTCAGAAGGCACAGGTATCGGGACCAGTTAGAATTCTTAAATACATGTTGCAGGGCGAACAAGAATGAAGAAAGGGAAAGATGTTTGATGACTTCTTACATTTCTGTTTCTTTTGAATGGATGAAATGTTCTTCTTCTTCAGCATTAAATCTCAAACTCTCGCTGGATCTCTCTTGTAGCAGGACTATTGTCCTACTAGATTTCCAGCAGTATGTAGTACAGAGAATGGAAATATGTTGTGTCGCCGTTTCATTTGCACTAATGGCCTGACACATCCATTTTTAGTGGGAAATGTTTAATCTTTTAATACTTGCACTAATAACAGACAATTCTGGGCTCAGTGGTCAACAGCAATGGTTTCCAAAGAGCTTTGGTCAATCATATATTTATGAGCATATAAATGTTATGATGACTTAACAAGGCGGAAATGAAACCAAAGTTGATGGTGTTACTTTGGCAAGCTAGATGAGCTTGAATTCAAATCTGTGTGATTTAGTGACTGTGTTTGTGCATGAATAAGTCCAATAGCAGGCTTAGAAAAATCTGTTACAATTGTTGCGGGGACAAATACAGAACTATTTGAGATGGAGTGCATGTTATTCTCTACAATTATCTTTTTTGAATTACTTGCTTCTACAATTTTTAAAATGTTTAATACCAACATAAATCTGACCATCTGTGGATAAACAAGCTTTAAAAAACATTGGATGGAAGGGAAATAGCAGCAGCAGCCCAGGGTTGCCAGATTATTGGGGTTTTTTATGGCCAACATTGCAGGTAAAAAAATATGGCCAAGATCCCTTTTTGTATTTAGAAAGTACTTAAAATGAGCTTGAATTTAGTAAAATACGAGTAGAATTAAAAGTAACTCTAATTCTAAGAGATTAATTTGCATTGTGTTTCTAGGTTGTGTTTTTATAATAGCTATGAGAGAAACAATACTTTTTTCAAGCTTAAAATATCTAATTGTTTAAATATCTGTAATTTGTCTGCTCAATAAACTTCTTTTCTTGTGCAGCTCAAATAGGCATCTATAGAGCTTTGATTCTAGTGTTGTTTCTATGGGCCAGTATGGTTGTCTCAGTATCTCCTACTCAGGACATTCTCCAAGTATATGTTCTGCAATTCTTGTGTGCCTGTTATACATAGCTGTGTTACAAGTAATGAATTTTGATCACCTGTGACTGCGGAGCTGACCTTGTTCTGTTCTGAGGCATAGAATTGCAACCAGTTCTGTTCATAATTTGATAGTCATCTTGTGTTGGTGTTTGTTGCTTTCTCGATTGATTTGATCATTTGTTTGTTAATGGTGATTAGTACATATAGTTAGTTATCAGTAGTATCCTCCTTAGCCAGTTGTGTCTGATCTCATTACCTGGTATTCCACAGTTAGATGGTATCCAGCAAATATACCCCCTGTATCTGACAAATAGCAGAAACTATTATATCAGCAATACTTGCTGTTGTGACAAGACTTGTCATTTTTTTCATAAATTGAAATGAAAATGATAACACAGGCATACAAAATAATGCATCTATCTATCCTCTGTTTTTACTGTAATATGCAGCAGGATTGAATGACGGTTGGTTTTCAGGCTATGGCTTGATTGGTTTCTTGATATGCAGTAATATTGTGACATTTCAGAATGTTGGTAGTTCCTTCAATCCGTCTTCTTCTTGGTCTTTCTCTACATCTTGCTATTTTCCTTTTCATGGTGTATGCTCTTTTTTGCTAAGGCCAATATGGTTTCATTCTCAATAAATGACACACAAACTCATAGGTCTACATTCTCAAATTTACCAAAATTGTAAAAATGGCCAAACATAAATTTCATGGTCAGAGACATTTTAAATTTGGTCACTAAATGGCCAATGTATCAACTAGGATGGTAATGTACTTTCAATTTGAGTGTAGGATCTAAAACACAGTGAGTCAAAGTAGGATCTAAAACACAGTGAGTCAAAGTAGGATCTAAAACACAGTGAGTCAAAGTAGGATCTAAAACACAGTGAGTCAAAGTAGGATCTAAAACACAGTGAGTCAAAGTAGGATCTAAAACACAGTGAGTCAAAGTGACTCAAAGCTGACCAATGTCTTACTTCACCTTTAATTGCTGACTCTCTTTACATGTTGCATCATTGAAGTCTGGCTATGTGAGTAGAGATAGAAGAGGGACAGCAGTCCCAAATATACATTACTGTAATTGGATGTGTGTTGGTGATATCTCTAACACCATTTTGAGGTTTTCTTCATTTATTCTCAAACTCCAGAAGATTAGCAGGACAATCTGCAGAACGGAATTTGTTCTATTTTGAGATCAAGGGGTGATGAAAAGATGATGATAAAGGACAAGCTTAAAAAAGAATGAGAGGTCTGGTTTATAAATATGTTGTGTTCTTAAGTTATGTTTTTGAAAAGAAAAGCTGGTATGCTGCCCCAGCATGCATTTGATGTTCCATATTCTGTGTTCTACAAACAAAAGAGTTCATACGGTGTTTAGTACTGTATTGTTTGAATTGATGGTGTATTAGTTCATATCTTGTTGATATTTTACAATACATTTGTTTTAAACAATATTTCTCAGCTATTAGTCTGTTCTATATCATTTTAGTTATTATTTTGCTATGTAGAAATACAGTGGAATCTCTCTATAGCGCATACTTTTATTTAACAGCATTCCCTATATAACAACATTCTTCAAAGCTCCTAATTATATTTATTCTTTATTGTTTATATTGTATAGGTAACGAATTTCTTTTATTACATACATATTTCGTCGGTCCGAACCATGTTGTTATATGGGATTTGACTGTATATGAGTGTGTGTAATAGACCTGAACCATGTTGTTATATGGGATTTGACTGTATATGAGTGTGTAATAGACTTGATGGGCACGAACTTGGTCGAGGTTTTGAAATCTGCGCATATTGTGCCACTTCACTTAGTTCTGTAAATTAAAAAAAAATTTGTTTACAAACTTAGCAGATTAGCAGGATTAAAATGTTATTTTCCTAGCAACACTTTGAACACTTTGTTATGGGTGTCAAATATGATCTTTAACAACCTCGCAGCAGAGAAAGATCATCACATGTGAGATGAAGTGTTTAAGAATAGCTGCTATGGTCACTAAACTGGACTGAATAAGGAATGGCGACATCAGAAAAAGAGCAGAAATAATGCCTTGTATCGAATATATAGAACGTCAGCAGATAAAGGGGTTTGGTCAACTTATGAGGATGGACCCAAGCCAATAACCACTGAGAGCTTATAACAAACGATCTGCTGGATACAGAGCAAAGGGAAGATCGAGAAAGAGCTGGATCGAAACCTCACGACCACTCTCCACAAACACGTACTCAGTATGACTCAGGCATCACATCTGGCCTTGAACAGAAACATCCAGCCCCCAAACTATACGCTTAACGGCAAGTGTGGATGCTATCAACCAGCTTCCACATGAAGCATGACAGTCAATATAACCCCAACATGAAAGTGCGTAAATAGAAAATATCATGTGATCTCATACAAGGTCCACGTCGGGCAGTTCGCTCCCCGACTGCTTTGAGCAAAAATAATCCACCAAGTCCAGACTAAACATACTACAACTTAACATACCTGGACTCAGAAATAAAATCACGCAACTGAGTAGAACACTACACAAACATGATACCCACATCGCACTACTGCAAGAAACACTACTAGCAAAAAAAAAGAACACTCAATACAAGGCTACACAAATATAAATGTCAGAAATGCAGAGCCATTCAACGCTCATAAGGGAAATGACATGCACGAAGTCATAAACATGAAATACAACTGAAACGATTATGCAAGAAATAAATATATGGCACCATGGTCTGTGGTATACATGTTTAATTCTATACTGCCCACCCAACTCCCAAAAACAGACATCAACATTACAGATGCTAAAAGAAATATCATTGCAAGAGACTTCAATGCACACATACCTGCCACAGGATACAAGAACAGAAACACCATGGAAAACAACATAGAGGAAATATGCAATATCAGCTTCTTCTTCTTTCCTTCCTCTTTTATCCTTTACGGGTGTTCGAGGGAGATACAATGTTCTTGTTCTCGCTTTTCTGGCAGCTTCAGATAATGTTATTTGGTGTTCGTGTAATGTCTCATTGATGTTGTCGATCCAGCGTACTCTAGGTCTACCCTTTGCTCTTCTTTCTGCTTCTCCTCTCTTCGTATATGCTTTATAAACTAATGAATCCCACGGCATTCTTTCCAGATGACCAAACCATTGTTTCTGTTGGTTTTGTATGTATTGTAGAATCGATATGACACCCATTCTTTCTCTTATGACATCGTTTCTAATTCTGTCTCTTCTGGTCACTCCTGTTGCTTTTCTCAGACATCTCATCTCTGTTGTAACCAGTTGTCTCTTATGTTTTGTTGTTAAGGACCATGTTTGACATTGGTAGCACAGGGTTGGAATAAAGATACTTTGGACAAGATGTTTTTTTGTGTTGACATTGGTAGCATTTTGTGTTGCAATAAAAGGTGTTGCAATAAAGTGCAATGTCAGGGAAAGAGCGTCTACGACAGAAATCGAGCATATCAGAGAGTTTATCAAGAACGTCATCATCTTTACATACGAGACGAAAAAGCTGGAAGAATGCCAGAGAGTGATCTAATTCTGGAAGAATGCCAGAGAGTGATCTAATGCTGGAAGAATGCCAGAGAGTGATCTAATGCTGGAAGAATGCCAGAGAGTGATCTAATGCAAGAAGAATGCCAGAGAGTGATCTAATGCTGGAAGAATGTCAGAGAGTGATCTAATGCTGGAAGAATGTCAGTGATCTAATGCTGGAAGAATGCCAGAGAGTGATCTAATGCTGGAAGAATGCCATAGAGTGATCTAATGCTGGAAGAATGCCAGAGAGTGATCTAATGCTGGAAGAATGCCAGAGAGTGATCTAATGCTGGAAGAATGCCAGAGAGTGATGTAATGCTGGAAGAATGCCAGAGAGTGATCTAATGCTGGAAGAATGCCAGAGAGTGATCTAATGCTGGAAGAATGCCAGAGAGTGATCTAATGCAAGAAGAATGCCAGAGAGTGATCTAATGCTGGAAGAATGCCAGAGAGTGATCTAATGCTGGAAGAATGTCAGTGATCTAATGCTGGAAGAATGCCAGAGAGTGATCTAATGCTGGAAGAATGCCATAGAGTGATCTAATGCTGGAAGAATGCCAGAGAGTGATCTAATGCTGGAAGAATGCCAGAGAGTGATCTAATGCTGGAAGAATGCCAGAGAGTGATCTAATGCTGGAAGAATGCCAGAGAGTGATCTAATGCTGGAAGAATGCCAGAGAGTGATCTAATGCTGGAAGAATGCCAGAGAGTGATCTAATGCTGGAAGAATGCCAGAGAGTGATCTAATGCTGGAAGAATGCCAGAGAGTGATCTAATGCTGGAAGAATGTCAGAGTGATGTAATGCTGGAAGAATGCCAGAGAGTGATGTAATGCTGGAAGAATGCCAGAGAGTGATCTAATGCTGGAAGAATGCCAGAGAGTGATCTAATGCTGGAAGAATGCCAGAGAGTGATCTAATGCAAGAAGAATGCCAGAGAGTGATCTAATGCTGGAAGAATGCCAGAGAGTGATCTAATGCTGGAAGAATGCCAGAGAGTGATCTAATGCTGGAAGAATGCCAGAGAGTGATCTAATGCTGAAAGAATGCCAGAGAGTGATCTAATGCTGGAAGAATGCCAGAGAGTGATCTAATGCTGGAAGAATGCCAGAGAGTGATCTAATGCTGGAAGAATGTCAGAGTGATGTAATGCTGGAAGAATGCCAGAGAGTGATCTAAAAAGCCGCTGATCTGATCGAAAAAGTGCCCATCGAATTCAAAATCTGTGCTTACTCTCAACTCTTAAATACGATGGGATCTTTTTCGATCAGATCCCTGGCGTTTCTATGGACATTAAGATGAAACCCAGTTATGCGTGTCTTTTCATGGGACATGGTTGATGCACATGGTTTTCTGTTTCACACTCTCTGCTTCTCGAAACTCTATCATTCTCCAAGTTTCTTCGCCTCCGTCGCTTATGTAATAATGATGACGACTTTCTTGATAAATCGTCTGAGAGGATTGATTTATTTCGTCGACGCTCGCTCCCTGACAGTGTCCTTTCATCGGCTTTTCCTCGATACATTTACCTATACTCAGGGTACTTCCCCCTTATCAGATACAGTTAACCGCCGAAGACGGATGTGTCGGGCCATTGGCGCAAATAAAACGGCGACACAACGCATTTCCATTCTCTGGACTGCATCCTGCTGGAGATCTAGTAGTACTGTTACAGGAGAGATCCAGCAGGAGTTTGAGAATGAACGCTGAAGAAGAAGAAGATACAGTTAAACATGTCCTTACTTAAACATGTCTTTACTTTTCATCTCCATAACTCTACTGTCTGTCGTATCTTGTTGAAAAATTATTCCATTCTCCAGTCTGATCCTCATTCGTTCTGTATTCCTTGACTGTCCTCTGGCTGCCTATAGGCGTTACAAAAACCTTCATGACATCTTGGTCCACAGTCACCTTATGACTTATCTTTCTATCCATTTTGGTACTGTTCGTTGCAAACGCGTCATTTGCTACACGTGTCCCCATGTAGTTCAGATACGCTTTGTTTCATCTCCAAAGGCCACTTTCACTATCGATGAGGCCTTTACATGTGAATATCGTAATGTTATTTACGTTATCATATGTAAACGCTGCGGCAAGCAGTATATAGATGAAACGGGCTTAAGATTGAATGACCGCTTCTATACAGTCATGCTATCAAACATGGTAAAACTACTCATGTCGCCATACTCTTCATTGGTGTTGGCCACCGTGATGCCCTTCATATCCATGTTACGGCCCTCAGATACTGCACAACAGATGATAGAACTAGGTACGCCCTTGAAACTCGGTTTATTTTTGAGTTTTTTACCCTCAAGCTTTTTGTACTCAATTCCAATTCTTTTTTTAAAAAAAGTTTCTGTTGGTGTGACTTCATTTTATTCATGTTGATCAGCCATTTCTCTGTAGGACTATCGTTCTCACATGTATTTGTGTTTTCCACATTTTGCTATTTCATGTGAATGTCAATTGTTTTGTTCCTACTCGTTTTTTTGGATGTATATTTGCATGTTAACTTGATAAAGGCGTTTTGGTAGAAACATCAATTATGTCCTGTGTACTGTTATTTGTATTGTTTCACGTTAGCAGCCACATAGTCTGATGGTGATAGCATGTTAGTCGTCGTCCAGTAAAACTACAAGACATGTGTTCTGTGGCTCCTGGATGGAACTTTTCACCCATCACCATATTCCCATACATTTGTGTGTGATTTCCATGTAAATTCCGAGGTTTCTATAGGTCGAAATGACCCACGTTGAGAACCACTGCACTCACTGATGTAGTACTTCTTCAGTAAGGAGGGGAATATCAGCCATTCACCTCCATTTTTTTATTGCAAGTTCCTTTAAATTTGTGATGACTTTTTTATCACAATATCGTTACCGGTATGGGTGGGGGGGGGGGGGGAAGAGGGATTGCCCACTTTTATGCTAAGTTCATAGTACTAAAGGTTTTTATTTCTTGTGTTCACTTCTTGTTATCTACACTGTCAGCCAAGTCTTGTGTTCACTTCTTGTTGTCTGCACTGGCAGACAAGTCTTATGGTTGAACTCTGCCATTGTCTGAAGCTCTTCTTTTGGTTCTATATATCTTTGCTTACAGATGTTGTGGTGTTGAGCCAGTACGTCTATCTCAATTGTTCAGACAGGAGACAGTGTCTGTCTGCAGAATATGTTCACAGGTCTGTTCATCTGTTCCACAAGTGCACATTAGTGTGGCACACAGTCACATTCTGTGCATGTGTGTGTCATCTGTTCCACAAGTGCACATTAGTGTGGCACACAGTCACATTCTGTGCATGTGTGTGTCATCTGTTCCACAAGTGCACATTAGTGTGGTACACAGTCACATTCTGTGCATGTGTGTGTCATCTGTTCCACAAGTGCACATTAGTGTGGCACACAGTCACATTCTGTGCATGTGTGTGTCATCTGTTCCACAAGTGCACATTAGTGTGGCACACAGTCACATTCTGTGCATGTGTGTCATCTGTTCCACAAGTGCACATTAGTGTGGCACACAGTCACATTCTGTGCATGTGTGTGTCATCTGTTCCACAAGTGCACATTAGTGTGGTACACAGTCACATTCTGTGCATGTGTGTGTCATCTGTTCCACAAGTGCACATTAGTGTGGTACACAGTCACATTCTGTGCATGTGTGTGTCATCTGTTCCACAAGTGCACATTAGTGTGGCACACAGTCACATTCTGTGCATGTGTGTGTCATCTGTTCCACAAGTGCACATTAGTGTGGTACACAGTCACATTCTGTGCATGTGTGTGTCATCTGTTCCACAAGTGCACATTAGTGTGGCACACAGTCACATTCTGTGCATGTGTGTGTTTATACTTGAAATCATGTTTCCCAAAGGGAGACGACGAGTGTATAGAATTCAGTGTTCTGCCCAATTCTTTTTTTTAATCAACCAATAACTTTACGATACAAACTGCTTCTTCTACTCTCCACTGTCCATTTTTGCGTTTGTTTTCAAATTTCTGCAAACCTGTAGGGTGTAGGCAGGAGAACACAATTCGTTCTGTCCTCGTGTAAAGCTTAGCTGTGCTATTTGCACCTTTTGACCACAATAAAACAAAACTTACATAGATTGACAAGTTTTATTTTGGTAACACATCTACCTATTTATGTTTATCTTGACATTTGCCCTGTGTTACTCCAGCCACTTTCTTCCTGTTTAGGGTTGTTACCCTACACTGGAACATTTATCCCTTGATATGTGCCTCGATATATGCACATAGTCAATCTCTTTTAGACTTACACAGTGACTTAACCAACTTTCACCATTACTTCTCCACCCAAAGATCAAGATGGAAATCAAAAGACAGATAGTATCTACAATATACCAGAACTCTGCCACAATGTCAAACATGGTCTTTAACAGCCTCTCGGTAACAAAAACTTACATGTGAAATGAAGTGTCTGAGAAAGCTGCAATGGTAGTTAAACTTGATAAAATAGGAAAGGAAGAAATTAGGAAAATGTTGGTATAATTGTATATTTGATATGATATGTAGGCCTATTGAGTATATCAAAAGGCAGCAAGTAAAAGGGTTCAGTGACCTTATGAGAATGAACCCAAACCAAATACCAATAACAGCGTATAGCAAAAAAAATCTAGACATTAGACCAAATGTAGGCCAAGAAAATGGTGGATAGAAAATGTCAAGGTAACCTTGAACAAGCAAGGAATGCAGCTAAGGCGACATATCTGGACTTGGATCAACAACTGAAGCTCCCACCCCTACGCTTAGCGGCAAGTGTGGATACTATCAGCCATCATTCTCTTGAGGATAGACAATAGTTCTCCCCTTCCTTCATAACTTGTACCGCATTTGGTGAGGTACGTTACTTTCAATCGCGGACTTGGGTCTACTTAGGTTATATCAAATCGTTTTGACCATAAAAAAAATAATGGAGGCTGTGATTCCAGTAAGCACAACCTCCATGGTATGGATAATTAGTTGATATAATCGCTTTCTGCAGATATAATAGAACCATCGCACTGAAAGCGGAATGTTATCAAATATCACTCATCGTTTCTGGCAACAAATGCACATCTCACGTGCTTGATATCTAATCTCATGTTTTATTAAACTTCTGCCATGGTTTTCTTCAATTGTTTACACAAATTTTAAAGGGTGCTTAAAACTACCTTATCATTTACAGCTGAATCCACAAGCTGTTAATATTATTAATACCATTCAACAACACAAGTCTTAAATTATACAGACAATTTTTTTCACTGCACAGTGCAGCATTACTAATAACACGTAAACACGTGCAGCATACAGTATGCTTCGAGTACAAGAAAGAAGAATTACGCAACATCTGGGAATGCTCCGTTTTTTTCCTGTTATCGAAGTAAAAACAAATATCTAACCAAATGCTAGAGAAGTTTGTGAGTCAAAGTTTGCATTTATAGAGAGATGAAAATTTCTCTGTAAATTGTGTTTTGATATTTAATTACTATGAACTTAAAAATGTGTAATTGTTTCATTATTAAAGCAACTGCTTACGGTTATTTTCTTCAAAATGCGTTCTACCTAAATACTGTGCTTAAGTAAAGAGAAATTTTAAATGCTTTTTAGTGTAGAAATGATTAAGTTTAGGAGATTTATTGGAAAATTTTCATAATTTTATGATAATATAAATGAAAAATAATTTCATCTAGGTAAGGAATAATATCATTTGTAACCGTCGAAGTATTTTTGGTGCGTTGAGATATGATGTAAGTTAAGTGGCCTATGATTCTAATCTCGTCTGCTATCTTGTGGCTTCATCTGGTCAAGAATATGTGGTTAATATTAGGAAAATTTGTGTATTTATAAAAATGTTGGTTTTGAGAGACTATGTAAGGTTTGTTATTCTGTCATTGATTTGTGGAGACGTGCCCCATCAAATTGTCATTTACGGGTTGCCAGCGAAGCCATTTGATGATAGAAAATACATTTATGAAAGTCTGGCTAAAACTACAGAAAGTTATGACTATCGAAAGTCAACGTCTCTAATAACCAAACCTCAACGACGTTCAGAGTTAGGAAGTATTAGACAATTGCACGGCATCTCTGAACATTTCATGAACTTGTCTGCGGGTCATGCGCACCAATACAAATCTTATTTATCTCATGACTCGTCGTATTCCAAAACTGATACTCATATTCTTGATTTAAATCTGCAGAGAACACACACACCTTTGTCAAGCCACATCACAAATATAATTAGTTGCAAATCATGTGGCGAAGATAAGCGTGGACTATCTTTGTTAAAAGGTGATTCGCTTCAAGAAACATCTACTTCCCAAAACGAAGACATAAAAAGCGATGTCTTTCAAAACTCAGAAAGAAATTATGCAACTTTGGTTCCAACATTGACATATAAAGAGCAGGACAATTTATTTTGGAAAGCGGTGTTAGGCTTAGAAGCTATCGATCGTTTTAAGACAATAAACAAAATAAAGACCACAGCACACAATGATGCCGATGTGTCCAATATAAAAGGTAAATGTGAGACTAAATATTATACAAATGAGGACACCCATGATGAGCGTAAAGTTCATATTCGCAGCAAAAATGATATCCACTCCAGCCCAACTCTAAGCATGACTTTTGAATCAGAAAATTTCACAATTTTTTATCAAGGAAAAAGTGAAGGAGGCCCTTATTTTTTAAACGACAATATATCGATAAAAGATGCAGCACATAGTAAAATTCAAACAGTGTTTTTGATGAAATCGGTAGACGGTACAGCGGATGCGTACATGGGCACAATAAACGATTTTACGGATAAAACTACATTACACTGTTTTGCCAGAGGTTTTTCTGAGAAACTTATTTATAGTGGGTGGCACATTTGGAATGATGAAACTTCAGGAATTGAGTCTCTGAGCTGTGAAACTATGGCGATCCCCAACATTGTTAAGACACCAATTCTTACAAACTATCAGTTGCGTTTATATCCTACTTTAGTGCAAGGTGATAAAAATGCTGCTCAGACTCTAAGCTTGGAATCATCTAAATCAGGTCTCTATATATGCATAGCCGTTGATTCAAGCTATAATGTGTTTTTATCAAATTCTTACGATATCAGAATTCTTAATGTTACAAGTTCAACAAGCGATAACATTATTCCAAAACCAGTAGCGGTAAACCGAAATGAAACCCAATCATCATTCTTGGATAAATACTGTATGGGCTCTTTGTATAATGAACAAAGCAAAATCAAACATTCGGCTCAATACACTGACCTATATTACTTTTACATGAACAAAAGTATGTTTGTAAACGATTCTCTCAGCGTAAAATGTATGCACGCACAAAAATGGATTCAAACGGAACCTCTCTTTGAAAACGTGAATCTTAGTTTACCAATAATTTTTATATGCAAACTTACAATTCAAGTGAATTCAAATACCGAGATAAAAATATTAGAAATGTACTTTCGACACGACGTAGTTAAAAACGAAACAAGAAGTAATTTTACGGCAGTCAAAAATGAAACAATTCGCTTTCGGTGTAACGGAGACACCATTTCAAGTTTTACGGCCGCCCGTATTAGCTATCTGGAAGGTACCTGTTCTGAAAATATATCTTTATACTCCAGTGACGGAAAGGCGAGCATACAGTTGACAATCAACGCACCAGTATGTGTCATGTGTTCTTCATCATCTTCTCAAATTAAATTACAAATTAATGTGGAGAATGATTTAAGAAAACTGACATCCAAAAGGTACCAGGACGACAACTCCTGTCCAGAAGTAGAATACACAGAACTGTTATCTGTGAGATATAGCAACGCTTGTGTGGAGAATGCCATCGCTTTGTCTAGAAAACAACAACAGATGCAAAGAAAGGTTTCTACAATTACTGCTGACACCTATCGATCATATTACACTTCTAGACAATTTATTGTTTGTCGGAACCAGCCTATACCGTGGTCAAATGTAATATTAAGTCATTCAGTAGATGATTCAGAAGAGAATGCAATTGTTGTGAAAGTTATTCTCTGTGTAACTGGACTCATGCTCGCAATTATGATCTGTCTAGTATGGAAAAAGAAGTGTTGGAGGTTTAAAATAATTCAAAGTTTGCGACGAAACAAAACATTTATATCCCTTACAAGAAAATCAAGGATAAAGTCACTGACATGTGATGAGGACATTTTTTGCGGAATGAATTCTGTACACCCACGAGAGAACATTGAGAGATCCAGAATTTGTATCGCAGACATGATCAGTTCTGGACAGTATAGCCATGTATACAAAGCATATCTTAATAAGGAATCAGAATGCGAAGACACTGTAGAGGTCGCTGTTAAAGAACACATGAGACCAATCAGCAAGTGCGATAAAAACATGTTTATAACTAGATTTAATCAAGAGATTCAAGTTCTTCGTGTGATACTACCACACATTAATGTGATTAGGTACTACGGATTCAGTAACAGTTTGGACTCAAATCTTGTTGTCATGGAGTTAGTCAGTGGAGTCAGTCTCCTAAAGTATCTTCGCAATCAGAAAAATCGATTTCCAAACTATGTTGTCAAGTCGAGATCTCGCTTCAGACCACACTCTAGATCAGATGTCACAGATTTGACGTGTATTTCGTACAGCTGCAGTTCTGTTGATGGAACAGTTACAAGTTTAGTTGATTGTGGTGGTCGTAATATACGAAACAAAAGCAACTTGCAGGAAACTGAATCTACTACTCGCAAAAAAGAATTTTATACAAATAAAGGAGTCATTCAAAATCGGGATGATAGGTCTATTAACCAGAGAAGAGATTCGGAACAATATAACAATAGTTTAAGTGAGTTATCAGAACTAAATGGGAATTGGAGTACGAGTTTTGAGGAAAATTTATGTCGTTACGAGGAAAACTCGGTTCGTCGATGTGAATCTTATCTGGATAATTATTCATGTGAGTTAACCAATCAAGACTCGAAGGACAACTTGGTCATTGAGATTTCCTCAATATGTCGTCAGGTTGCTCGAGGAATGGCTCATTTGTCGTCTCTGAATATTATCCATTGTGACTTAGCTGCGCACAACGTCATAGCTCAGCTACCAACAGGACCCCTTGTTGTGAAGATTTGCGACTTTGCTTCCGCTCACCGTCTCCCAGAAGGTGAAACTAAACTAAAAGTGCATAGAACTAGTTCACTTTCTTTGAATTGGATGGCCCCAGAATCTGTAAATAAAGGGGAATTTTCTGTGTATTCAGACGTGTGGGCCTATGGAGTTTTATGTTGGGAGGTTTTTACCTTAGGATCGATTCCTTATGTTAGTGCTGGTCAAGTTGATGCCTTGTCTTGCCCATCAAACTGTGATAAGGAAATCTACAAAGTTGCCGAGTCCTGTTGGAAAACCAAACCCAATGAGAGACCTTCATTTGAAATTCTGGCGGAGATGTGGTCAGATATTCTTGAAATGAATTCAGATTACTTGGAACTTTGGGCAGAACCTGATGACCAAAGTCAGTTCACATCTAATGAAGGAAGCTTTTAATTTTTTATTTTTAAAGAAAAAAGATTAGCATGACGCAGAATCTGTTATTGCTAAAGAGATGCATTGCTGAATTTGTTTCATCAATATGATAACAATACCGCGGTTCTCGACATTTTTTTTCACATTACGAGTAATTGATTGTGTAAGTTTTAATAATGTGTCCGAAGCTACTGTGTATCGTTGAATGCCAGAGAAATGATGAATATTCCTCAATTTTTTTATGCCATAATAATAATGTATTGCAAATAATGCACAGGATCATTAATGTAATCATTCATGTTTAAAATAAATATTTTCTCATAATTATTCACTTATTCACATCCTTCAAGTGCAGTTTTAGACAGCGAAAGATATATGCGTAAAAATACTCACCCTAATCTAATGTGTAGGGCATACAGGCCTGTTGGAGAACACGCACCAACCAACTATTCAAACAAAATTACTAGATAAAAAAGCCATTAAGGGAAACTACTAACAATCCTGAGGACATGTGCCCTAGAAACTATAAACATCTACCCTTCAGAAATCAATGCCGACACTGATATATCGGCTTTCAGTGCCATTTTTTTGGGGCAGGATATGGCATACATATAGGATACCCCGATGGATCTGCCTGCGAGTTATGTGACTTGTGATGAAAATTGCTTAAATTGTGAAGCAGAAGCTGAAGCCATCAAGACAACAATTGAGTTGATACACCAACAGTTTGAACTCGTGGAACAAAAACTATACCATCAGGCATAATCATTTTACAAACTCTGTGTCAGTTTTGGAAGCACTTAAACATACCCTATATGAAAATCAAGATATTCTCACATAGCTAGAGCAGCGCACAGTCTTATCTCCGCATATCCAATCAGTGTGATCATGCAATGGATCCCTGGACGTAGCGATATAGCAGAAAACGAAGTAGCTTACAGACTTACGAATAGAGGCTCATAAAAACAACAAAAGCAAAGACGTTGTAGTATGGGAACAGTCAAACATATTCTCAGAAACAACACCAGGGAGATCTGGCTGAACAGATGGACAAATCGGCTGATTGGTCGAACTGTATTTAATGAAATGACACGGCCAATGGACAATGACAACATAAACAAACTCTACAGGAGAAACTAATCTCTTATCTTTCAGTTTCAAACAGGACTTGCAGGGATCAATAGCCATTTAAATCGCATCAAACCCCAGCAACTACCCACGTGTAGACACTGCTCTCATAATAATGAAACAGTGGAACACCTCCTTATTGACTGCCCTTACCTTTCAACTGCCAGGAAAAAACTTCTACAGACACCCTTAACAGTCACTAACTTACTGTATGGATCACTAAATGAACTTCAGAAGACCTGAACTTTTTTCAAGAATGGCGTTGTGCTGACAAAGATAGAAAACTCACCAGTAATTTAGCATTGACAATAACAACAACATGCCCGTTCGTAGCCTTACTGCGCTAGGCTACTCCGACTATTACCATAATTTGCATTGGTCATTTATTTATACTTAATTTCTCCATCTAATTAAAGACACTTCAATAGTCGGATTGCCCTTACCTAGTGACTTAAAATGAGTTAGCACTCCGGCCTGTCATAATATCGGATGTCACGCTACACACTAAACTAACTTGATTCTTGATTAGAAACTGGCTTCACAGCACGCGGGACATTCCCATAAGTGCTCCGCCCTCCGCTCCAGCAGCCATCCCAGTGTATGTAGACTCATAGTTCCGATCAGGTGTTGATTGTGTGATCTTCGGGACTTTCCAAAAAATTTACTTTTCCTCCCCTCACCTCTGAATACTCCAATTTCTAACATTCTCTGTATGTGTACGTTCTCAACCTCATTGACATCATCTGCATCTTGAAATGAATCTATTACTGCCTTCATTAAGTCTGCGTTATCTCTTCTCGGCAATGTGCCGTCTATCGCCGCATTGCCTGCCAATAATTCGGCTCTCTCGTTTCCTCTGACACCAGCATGTCCAGGGCAGTATATCCATGTAATGCTCTGGACAACTGAGTTGTTCAATAAGTCCCACCATTCTTTTCTTAGTATGAACTTTTCTATCTTGCGCAACATGCTATTTCCATGCGTGCATACTAAGTGACTCAATGAATATGATTCAGAAAGTCAAAACAGGTGATGTACGTAGGGGATGGGTGGAGTCATTAGAGAGAGAGAGAGAGAGAGAGAGAGCTAAAATACGGGCATCACTACGAAACTCACGCTTATTTTTGTTCATCGCCACCACAACAGACGGTCAGCCTATGAAATGAGCAGACATACTCCTTTCTCTTCGTGAGTCTTCACGATCAGAGGATTTTGAGATTAATGAGCTTGAGTCAATATCGAGAATGCGAGAACTGGGAGTGATGATGGGCGTGGCCCGTAGGAAACCCCTGACAAAGATTTTTTTTAAAGCAGCGAACCAACATAGAACCGGAACCATCAGCCGTTATATCCTGATATATTTATTGAAGCGTAGATCGGAGCATCTATAGACGTGTCTGGTGTGCGAAGAGGATACTCAACAGACCTACGACCTAAGAAAAAAAGGCGAATTTTTCTTAGCATAAAAAAACCAAACCTCATCCTTCACGGGTTTAAAACAATTTCTTCATTTCGAAATCGCCGACTGAGTGGCACAGACCAGAAGTCTGAGAGCGATGGAAGAGAGATCCTACAGTATGCTTTAAAATTTTAAGACATACTTGTGTAGAGGAGTGACGTTATTGTAGTTCGGTTTCTCCATATGTACAATGTCCTTTGAAGAACAGTGATTTGAGCACTGCTTTACTAGTTTCTAGTGGCGTAGTATCAATACAGATGTTTGCTGTATCACTAACTCCCCCCTCCCCCTGCTTTATACCACTTTGTGCCTTTCAGCGTCAGAGGTAGAAGAGTTCTCTGCAGATGGTTTTTCTGCGTGATTCATATATGTTTGTTTTCGTTGACTTGTTTTATTTCTGTAATCAATCGTTTGCATGGTCTGCTCCTAGCTTTGTATCCACCGCGTCTGTATAGTAATGCTTTTTTGAGTGGTACTGTCTGATGGTAGTCTGGAAGCATATGAAAACCACTTAATCAATCTCCATTGTTTCCCACGAGAATTTTAGTTCTACGCTGTTGGTTTACCCAAGAAAACTTGACTCCATATCGCAAGTGATAATTAGCGCGAATTATCGGAAAAATTCGTTCAGTGAACTCCTCTAATATCGTGTAGTCAGGATTACACTTGCAGTCTTGCAGTTATACAGCTCTTTCAATACTCTGTCCATCTTTTGACTACATCTGTTGTTTAATTGTGTATCTTTCTGTGCTTGTCGTCTATTTTAGATATCTTTGATATTTTTGGCTGCTATCACACTTGAGGGTTTTGTAACTACTGGATAAATCAAGGCGGGGATGATACAGAGGAAGAGAGAGAGAGAGAGAGAGAGAGAGAGAGAGGTGGTTGGATGAGTTGTCTTCTCCTTCTGCGTTCGTTTTCAAACTCCCGCTGGTTATCATGATGTAATCAAGAGAGCGGAGTATGTTGTGCCATAGTTTATAGCTAGATTAAGATATAGGGGTCTTTGTTCCTTTCTGTCTGACACGACCGACTGTTAACGCACTACATAATGCAGATTTTATTTTTCACAGTAACATTATGGAATGGCTGATAATGTAATAATATCATTGCACAAGGTCGATGAGTAAATAGTTAATATTTTTTCCCCACACGTCAAATACCTCAATTGTGCAATGTTTGATAATACTTCATCCTCTTCGTCATTTAAACATGACAGTCGTGTTATGTTTAGTCTACGGTTTTTTTCGGTCATTGTCAAAATAACTGCTTACTTTGTAGATATGAAGCCATCAGTGTCAGAGGTAAATTGACAAGCTGGCAATATGAGGGGTATGGTAACACAGGCAGGGCTATAGATAGTACGATAGTAAAGGTGGTGTTTTTTTGCTTAAAAAAGCTAATCACTTAGTTTTTGTGGAAAATGCAATGATAGTGGAAGCACTCAAGTGGAGATTGGAGCACCTATGTATTAGTGGATACACCCAAGTGGAGATTGGAGCACCTATGTATTAGTGGATACACTCAAGTGGAGATTAGAGCACCTATGTATTAATAGATACACTCAAGTGGAGATTGGAGCACCTATGTATTAGTGGATACACCCAAGTGGAGATTGGAGCACCTATGTATTAGTGGATACACCCAAGTGGAGATTGGAGCACCTATGTATTAGTGGATACACTCAAGTGGAGATTAGAGCACCTATGTATTAATAGATACACTCAAGTGGAGATTGGAGCACCTATGTATTAGTGGATACACCCAAGTGGAGATTGGAGCACCTATGTATTAGTGGATACACTCAAGTGGAGATTGAAGCATCTATGTATTAGTGGATACACTCAAGTGGAGATTGGAGCACATATGTATTAGTGGATACACTCAAGTGGAGAATGGAGCACCTATGTATTAGTGGATACACTCTAGTGGAGATTGGAGCACCTATGTTTTAGTGGATACACTCAAGTGGAGATTGGAGCACCTATGTATTAGTGGATACACCCAAGTGGAGATTGGAGCACCTATGTATTAGTGGATACACCCAAGTGGAGATTGGAGCACCTATGTATTAGTGGATACACTCAAGTGGAGATTGGAGCATCTATGTATTAGTGGATACACTCAAGTGGAGATTGGAGCACCTATGTATTAGTGAATACACTCAAGGTGAGATCAGAGCACCTATGTATTAGTGGATACACTCAAGTGGAGATTGGAGCACCTATGTATTAGTGGATACACTCAAGTGGAGAATGGAGCACCTATGTATTAGTGGATACACTCTAGTGGAGATTGGAGCACCTATGTATTAGTGGATACACTCAAGTGGAGATTGGAGCACCTATGTATTAGTGGATACATTCAAGATGAGATCGGAGCACCTATGTATTAGTGAATACACTCAAGTGGAGATTGGAGCACTTATGTAATAGTGGATACACTCAAGTGGAGAATGGAGCACCTATGTATTAGTGGATACACTCTAGTGGAGATTGGAGCACCTATGTTTTAGTGGATACACTCAAGTGGAGATTGGAGCACCTATGTATTAGTGGATACACCCAAGTGGAGATTGGAGCACCTATGTATTAGTGGATACACCCAAGTGGAGATTGGAGCACTTATGTAATAGTGGAGACACTCAAGTGGAGATAGGAACACCTATGTAATAGAGGATGCACTCTAGTGAAGATCTGAGTACCTATGTAATAGTGCATACACTCAGTGGAGATTAAAGTACTTATGTAAAAGTGGATAGGCCTACACTCAGTGGAGATAAAGCACCTATGGATGTACCTGAAGTACAATGATGATGATCCGATGAGTAATAAACCTAAAACAGTGAAAACTGTTGATAGCATATTATATTCAGAACATAGCGATCAACCCAACATTATTTTCTGTAGTATTTTTCTAGGCAGTATAACTACGTTCAGTATTTTGCCATCACTTTCTGAATGGGCCAGATGCAGAGTTACTGCATCAAACTTTGAACCTGGTACCGTTTCCACCCAAGACATACTCTGTACCACTCTGCTACAGTACCAGACGAATGATAAAACCCAGGCAAATGTATAAAACTCATAAATTAATGAATACCTCACAAAATTGACAAAAGTAAACAATAAAATAAATGAAATGAAAAACTACACAAATTTAAATAAAGAATTAAACAATGCAGAATAGAAGAACATGATGTTTATTAGACATTTCTGACTCAATCTTTATAAAAATTGATATACAAGAACACAATTAAAAAAAAACAACCACATTTCAATGTAATACAAAATCATAGACAAAATATAAAAAAGCCCATATTTTCTCCAGAGTGACGATCCCATTGTTCCTACAAAAAGGCAGCTCCGGGCCAAGGAAAGATATGGGTGTTCTTCTTTTAAAATGATCTATTTATTGTGTGTTTTGTTTGTTCGTGTTGTAAGCACCTCTAAAATTAACTGTTTGTCTTTAATTCCACGCCACAATTCCGTTGTTCTGATATGAATTTATGGGAAAAAACTGTTGATCACACATTATGAATTTTTGTATAATTTGTTTGTATAGGCCTAATAATGATATGAGAACGTGTTCCAACTTAGAAGATTGTTTAATAAGAAATATGATTCTGAAACATTTAACACTACAGAGCCAAATTATTATTATAATATACAAATACTTGTGTAATTACGTTGATATAAATTGTGGTTATTTTGTGAAATATTAATAGATCAATGTTATAAAAGAATATTTGTATTCATTGATTTTCTGTGTACACCGTAACAGTTTAAAACATCTGCATGAGATTACTTTTTAGAGACAATATAGATATGCATAGATCCATGTATCTTATCTATTGTCATTTCTACTTATTCTATTAAGCGTTGTGGAGTGAAGTTGGAATTGTTCGTCTTTGGCCATTTCAGTACATTATAGCCATGGTCAGCCCTTGTCTCTTTAAGGTGTCTTTCATTGTCTCCACCTATCTAGTTCTTGTTCTTCCTCATGCTTTGTAGTCTCCATTCTCATTATGTGACCTAACCACCTCAATGTAATCTTGACTTGAGATAGTCTTTATTTCTTTCCTGATAATTTCATTTCTCCGTCAGTCTCTTCTGATGACAATTATAGTTTTCCTCACACATATTATTTCACATACCATGATCTTCTTCACTAATGTCTTTGTCAAGGGCCAAGTGTGACATTGATAACAGAAAGTATGTACAAAAATAATTTTTACCAATTGTCGTTTTGTAGCCATGCATATTGATGGATACATGCATATTATTATTAAATACAATTAAGTAGCTTCTGACAATCCTAATTGTCATAATGGAGCTATAAATACATCTCTTGATGAGAAATTTGGTCATTCTTTTGTTGTTTTTTTTAGTTACTCTTTTTTCCTTAACCATGTAATATAAATAAGCAAAATATCGGAGGATGTCCGACAAAAATGGAAAGTGCCGCAGTAACCAGACAAATAAAAGGTAAATCCTAAATAAAGTAAACATGTTGCTGAGAATACCTAACTATTGATATAAAATAATAATCAAACATAGAACATGGACAATTATTAAGGAAACAAAACACGGTTAAAACCATTATTGTACATTTATCAACCATTATTTGTTTCTTGACAAAGGTCCCAATAGGACCGACCCAATAGTTGATAATTGTCCTTGTTCTATGTTTTATTGTTTTATTGTTATTTATTATTGTTTTATATCGATAGTTAGGTATTCTAAGTAACCTGTTTACTTTATTTACGATCTACCTAACCATGTAATATTATGTCCTACTAACAATTTCATATCAATGTCAGACATGGCCCCTAGCAAAATAACAAGAGAGAAATCTTACAACGTGTGAAATAAGATGTCTACGAAAAGAAGCAAAAAGAACAAGAAAAGATTATTTGAGTAATGAAGAGATGACAAGAACTGTTGAAACAACATCTGTTGTCAAATATATTGAAAAACATACTGAAATGGTTTGGAACCTAATGAGAATGAATTTGGCCAGCGGCAAGAGCATAGAACATGAAAATTACAAAAGCAAGTTACAGAGGAAGACCAAGAAGAAAGTAGATTGAAGGAGTTACAAACATTCTGAGATGTCACAATATTACTTCATATCAAGCGATGGAACATGCAATAGTCTGAAAACCATTTGTCATTCACTCCTGCGACACTTTGTAGCAAAAACAGAGAATAGACAATAAATAGATAGATCAAACAATTTCATCCTCTTGTGCAATCATTTTACTTTTATATAATATAGTTAATTTTATTGAAAATTGTAAAAGTTGAGTTCTGAACGTATTGACATTTAGTAGTTTACAATTCAAAGTAAGATCATTCCTACCAAATGAGGGACATAATTCAGGAGGAAAAAAAGTTAAAAATATTTGTGACTCAATATAATACAAAATAAGAAACAAAATAGTTTAAATAAATATATGGCTAAATTTAGTATACATTGATAAAGACAATAAACTGTTTTATAAAAAACATTGCTGGTTCAGTGTAATACAAATTAAGAAACAAGACAAACAGTTATGAAGATGAAACCAGAAAACATGGTGATGAAATTTAGCTAATCACTGGAATGCTGCTTTTTATGTGTGCAGCTGGCTAATCTCATGGTTCAATATAACTAATATACAGTTCGGTCTTGGGTTTAAAGAGTCATGCCTCGGCCAGAAACTTCAATCCCCCCATTTAACAAACAAACAAAGCTTTTCATGTGTTATCACATGTGCTTCCAGTGATTAACAAAATTTCATCAACCCTGTTTCCTAGTTTCGCCTGTTGGATTTCAGTTTTGCTGCAGTTACTACCTATTATATCAATTTTAAAATATTTAGAAAAATATTTGTGGTTCAATGTAATACAAATTTATAGAAAAGACAGTGTTTTAAAAACATTTGTGGCTCAATGTAATACACATTTTTAGATAAGACAGTCTTTAAAAAAAACATTTGTGGCTCAATGTAATACAAGTTTATAGATAAGACAGTGTTTTGAAAACATTTGTGGCTCAATGTAATACAAATTTATAAACAAGACAAAACAGTATTTAAAAAAATATTTGTGATTCAATATAATACAAATTTATAAACAAGACAGCAATTGTTTAAAAAAAATTTGAGGTTCAATGTAATACAAATTTATAGACAAGACAAACAGTTTTAAAAAAAACATTTGTGGTTCAATGTAAAGAAATATGTTTTATCAGGAAAAATGTCATAATTTATGCATAATGTTACAAAATAGTGCATACCAATTTGAGATTACGTTAAGATTCGGGGTGGCGATGGCTGCCATGGCAAGGCTAAATTTGATTTGGAAAAGTAAGATCACTATTACAATAAAGATCAATCTATTCAGATTGCTAGTGTTAAGTATACTTTTATACGGATGTGAATTTTGGACACTCAATGTAGACACAGAAAGAACAATTCAGGATTTTGAAAACAAGTGCTATAGGCATTTGTTATGAATTTATACAGAAAACAAGAGAAATATTCATACAGCAGCAAATAAACAAACTTCAAGGTTATCAAGAACCACTTTTGGCAGTGACAAAAAAGCTTTTGGTTTGGATATGAAATGAGACACAATTCACTTTCAAAAATTATTTTGCAAAGAAAAGTTGAGGGTAGAAGGAGAAGAGACAATAAAAGAAAATCCAGGATTTATAACATTGTTGGAATGGCCTGGGCATGATTTTTCTACACTCCTCCGAATCGCTGAGGATATAAATATTTGGGCGGCTTTATGTGCTGATGTCTCCAGTATGGCACCCTTACGACCCTGACATGTTATGGTCTTATTATTATAAATTGATAAACATGACAAAAAGTTTTTTTAAACATTTGTGGTTCGATGTGAGGAAATATACTCAGGGAACGTACCATCATTTATGAATAATGTTGCAAAAAATTGCACACCATTTTCAGAAAAGTCACATCAAGTTATATTAACCCTCTATGTCTGGTAAGCTGATACACCTGTCATCTGCATACACCTGCTATTCTGGCAAGCAGATCAATCATCCAGTTTTATAGTACTTTCTATTTATACTATGGTAGGACAAGAAAACCAGAATAGAAATAAATTGCTATATCGTCTGTGTTATGTCAGGACCAGATGGGATCAAAGAATATCAACACTATTTACCTTTCATGCATGTTGTAAGAGGAGACTATGAAGGTGATGGGGAGGAGTAGACTGTCCCATCCTGTATATAAGGATCAAAGTTACTTAAAAGCATCCTGAAGTTTGAAGTGAAAGGCAGAGAGGTGAAGCTATTGCAGCACTGCTGTAACTCATGCTATAGCTCGTTCCATTATTCAGACTACATCCTGCTGATTTGCAGCATTTTGAGAATGAGTGCAGAAGAAGAAGAAAGACTTATATACATAATATGATTTTAAAAAGGTGGCATCAATCGAGTTGCTAGAATTTAAAAAAAAAAACACGCCCTGATGTAACTGAAGTAGAGTCATGAAGGTGGCGATTCACCAGAATAATGATGCTAATGATGAAACAAATCCCTTTAGCAGTGAACAGGTAGCTTTTAACAGCCCATACCTTTTGACAAAAGCAGACGTCCTAAACAAATCATCATGTACATGGCAGAGAGGAATAAAAAAAGCAGCTCACCAAAATGAAACTCTACTCAGAACATTCAACAGAGAAAGCTTAATATTGGACATAAGCAATACTCAAGAACTAAAACAACTTGCAACGTGGTGCTCAACATTGTGTTTGTCAGACTTCTACCCTATGTGCTATATTTAGCCAACAAGGAACTAACTAGATCTGCAACAAATGTTCATTCTCTACAGAACCAGCACCACCACAGTTGTGAATAACAGTTTCTCATAATTTGTTTAATATAATTATATTTCAGATTACTGTTAGATATTGTATAGTTGAGTCATATTTTAGATTACAGTTACATATTGTATAGTTGAGTCATATTTCTGATTACAGTTACATATTGTATAGTTGAGTCATATTTCAGATTACAGTTACATATTGTATAGTTGAGTCATATTTTAGAGAAAAAAAATAGGATTGTGAATTGGGTCTTTTAATGTTTTACTAGTGAGAAATGTTGGATATTTTAATGTTTTACTAGCGAGAAATGTTGGATATTTTAATGTTTTACTAGCGAGAAATGTTGGATATTTTAATGTTTTACTAGCGAGAAATGTTGGATATTTTAATGTTTTACTAGCGAGAAATGTTGGATATTTTAATGTTTTACTAGCGAGAAATGTTGGATATTTTAATGTTTTACTAGCGAGAAATGTTGGATATTTTAATGTTTTACTAGTGAGAAATGTTGGATATTTTAATGTTTTACTAGCGAGAAATGTTGGATATTTTAATGTTTTACTAGCGAGAAATGTTGGATATTTTGTTTTACTAGCGAGAAATGTTGGATATTTTAATGTTTTACTAGCGAGAAATGTTGGATATTTTAATGTTTTACTAGTGAGAAATGTTGGATATTTTAATGTTTTACTAGCGAGAAATGTTGGATATTTTAATGTTTTACTAGCGAGAAATGTTGGATATTTTAATGTTTTACTAGCGAGAAATGTTGGATATTTTGTTTTACTAGCGAGAAATGTTGGATATTTTAATGTTTTACTAGCGAGAAATGTTGGATATTTTAATGTTTTACTAGCGAGAAATGTTGGATATTTTGTTTTACTAGCGAGAAATGTTGGATATTTTAATGTACTAGCGAGAAATGTTGGATATTTTAATGTTTTACTAATGAAAAATATTGGATATTTTAATATTTTACTAATAAGAAATATTTGATATTTTAAAAAATTTTCCTTTTTGGCATGTATCTCAAATTTCCACTGGTTTTCACTTGTAGAAGGACAATGATCTTACTAGATCTCAAGCAGGATGTAATCCAGAGAATTGAAATGTGTCTTGTTTTATCTGTGTCAATGACCCAGTACATTCAATCTTTGGTGGTAGTATTTAGAGACATTCAGTGTTTTACTAAACACCCATAAATAAGACAGATAAGAAAGGAGATAAGACAGTAGATAGGACAGATAAAAATTTTCTCCTAGTTTGTCCCAGATGCATGGAATGGCAATTGATAGACAGTATTTTTATATCAACTCTGTGTTATCAAAATCAAACATGGATCTTGACAAAGACACTAGTGAAACAAAATCACAAAGACACTAGTGAAACAAAATCACAAAGACACTAGTGAAACAAAATCACAGTATGTGAAATGAGATCTTTGAGGAAAGCTATAAATGTCATTGTCAGCGAAGAGAAAATTGGTTGTAGCAAAAACAAAGGAACCAGAGAAGCTATACTTAGTATCCGACTAGTGATAGATAAATATATAGAAGTTTAGAAAAGTATATATATTTGCTTCATAGACTACAGAAAGACCTTTGATAGAGTACAAAAAGAAAAATTAATTGCATGTCTTCAAGAAATAGGCATAGATGGAAAAGACATCAGACTGATTAGAAATATATATTGGGAACAGACTGCATCAATAAGGTGTGAAAACAGTTACTCACCATACATAGAAATAAGGAGCGTGGTAAGAAAGAATGTATTTTATCACCAAGCCTATTTAATATCTACACAGAGAATATCTTTAAAAATATAGAAGAAATGCCAGGACTCAAGATCAATGGGAAAATAATAAACAACCTGAGATATGCAGTTGACACTGTTCTTTTAGCAGAAAGTGAATATGAACAACAAAGACTAATAGATCAAGTCAATAAATGAAGTAATGAATATGGACCGGATATAAATACAGGGGTATTTAAAAAAAAAAAAACCATGATAATCAGCAAAGTCACAGAAGAACATGAGCTAAATATAATCATACACAGAGAGAAATTACAACAAGTAGAACATTATCAATATCTCTGACACATAGTCACAAATGATAGCAGATGTGAAACAGAAGTTAAAAGTAGAATAGGAATGGCTAACAGTACTTTCAATGACATAAGAATATATTAGCATCTAAATAAATTACAAACAAGCTAAAAATGAAAATGATAAAATGCTAAATCTATTCTATATTAATGTATGGCTCAGAAACATGGACAACAATATTTAGAAGACAGAATTGATGCCTTTGACATGTGGGTATATAGAACAATAGGGAGAACATCATGGAAAGAGAAGAAAACAAATAAAGAGGTTCTAACAACACTTAATATGAAGAAAGAACTACTAAGAGAAATAAAGATCAGGCAAATAAAACATTTTTGATATATTAAAAGACATGTATTACCTTGTTGAAGACTTTACTTGAGGGTAAAGTCAAAGGAGGTGAGCAAAAGATAGAAATACAAGTGGGAGATAACATCACAAGATGGACAGGTTAAATACCAACAGAAGAGACTGAAGAGAAATAAAGACATTCTCAAGTCAAGACTACACTGAGAGACAACAAACTAGATGGTTTGGCCACATCATGAGAATGGAACCAATGTAACCTGCCCTTCATGATACATCAGCAGAAGATTGGGCTACAAGGCACGAGGAAGACCAATAGTTACATGGATGGTGACTCAAAGAAAAACCTTAAAGAGACACATGCTAACCATGGACAATGTGACCCAAATGGCCAAAGACATACAACTCCAACTATCCCCCCTCCCCCACTTGATGCTTAACAGCACAAATGGAAACAACAATAGACAGATTGATCAATAGTGTTACTAAGTTCAACTTAGAAGATGGTGGATATCTGTAGCCATATTGTGATTAAGCCAGTACTGTTTAACAATAGTGCACACACTGCATGCTTGCCCCATTCACCACTATCCACAGTCTGAAATTCTTAGCCTTTTTTGCCACTATCTGGGTCCTGTCAACCTAACTACAGAAGTTGGATCTAATAATAGTTTAATAATAACAGTACGACCCATAACCATCAGGGACATATGGGGGGGCCACATTGGGGACATCAGCACAAAATTGCCTCCAAACACAGTCCTCTGCTATTCAGATAAGTGTAGTAAGAACATGCCCGGGTTATTCCTTGATGTTGTAAATCCAAGATTTTCTTTACCCACTTCTTCTTCGTTTCCCTCAACTGTTCCTTCAAAATAGTTTCAGAAAGATAGAATAGAAATTTCAGAAATTTTCAAACAAAGCAACTTCAATGCAGTTTCACTATCACTAAAAGTAGTTCTTGACTACCACCAAAAGTAGTTCTTGACTACCACCAAAAGTAGTTCTTGACTACCACTAAAAGTAGTTCTCAATAATCTGCAAGTTTGTAATAATCTGCAAGTTTGTAATAATCTGCAAGTTTGTAATAATCTGCAAGCCTATGTGTTCCAGAATGAATATTTTGGTCTTATGTTACACATGACTGATTTGGTCTTATGTTACACATGACTGATTTGGTCTTATGTTACACATGACTGATTTTATTTGTCTTATGTTACACATGACTGATTTGGTCTTATATGACACATTACCGATTTTGTCTTATGTTACACATGACTGATTTTGTCTTATGTTACACATGACCGATTTTATTTGTCTTATGTTACAAATGACTGATTTTTTACATCTAACATTTAGGGCTTATGTTGAAATGTCTGAATCTTCCTTTCCATGCTGACATTTAGTGTATATCTCTCAAGTGGCTTGAGTGAATCAATTCATTGTCTTAGACCTCATCTTCGTTGCATTCATCATGTTTAAATTTGAGCAATGTGTTGAGGAGAAAAAGTGCCTGGTCCATCTTCTTGTCCAGATGATTTACCTGAGAAAACACAATTAAACAGAATATAGCAAACTTTATTGAATTATCTTAAAAACCTTAATCCACAAACATTAACTACCTGACAAAAAAATATTGCTGGACCTCATGGCAATAGAGCCCTAAGGGAGAAGTAGGCACCTTTCCGTCTTTCCAGATGATAGTATTATTGTTGTGCTATAGGAAATATAATCTATGATCCATTGCGATGATGGATGTAGCTCACAAGACTAATCTAAGCCACAAAGAGTCTTAGTCATTATGAGAAAACAGGCAGACAATGTACCATCATATGTTGTTGTGTATCTTCTTGACATGCAGCCCTTGAACTATCTGCTATCACTTTCTCCTTTGTCTTTATACCACTACTGATCTTTCCCCTCAATGCTACTTGATCCATGGTTTCCAGTTTCCATGATTGATTCCATATCAATGCCTGTATCATGCATATCATGTTTGAATATGTATTTGGTCTTTGTACCAAAGTCAAGGTCGACCCTGAGATCTTTTCCTCGACTGTAATTCTCAAAGCCTTCATGTGGACACCAGACGGAAAGAAGAAAACAGGGAAGACCAAAAACAACGCTCAGAAGAACATTTATGAATGAATTAAAATCAACAGGCATAAATGCACATGACCTGCAATCTTTGGCAACTGGAGAACAATGACATCCACCCTATGTGCCAGACTGACAGACTGAATTCTCAAAAAAACTAGATCCATTGGTATTCTGCCATCTTTCATCCTCCTAGTGTGTTCTAGCCATCTTCCACCCTCCTAGTATGTCCCTGCCCCATTCCATCCTCCTAGTGTGTCCCTGCCCTCTTCCATCTTCCTAGTGTGTTTCAGCCATCTTCCATCATCCTAGTGTATTGTTTCTATTCTTTATGCCTCGTGTTAGAGTTTTACTTATAGTTTCATATTAAATTTTTCTCAAGCATAATTTTTGATGAAAAATTGTTCAGAACATTTGCAACATTCAAGATTATTGTTTTAGAAACAACATGGGATCAAGGGTCCATGTACATACTGTCAATTAGTGGGATGTGAAACGAACTTACATATATTTCACATGGTAATTATTTGTGTTATTTGGTTCATGCACATTTAGCCGATCAATGAAATGACGTCATTTGCAGATCTTGTCGCCAGAATTCAAAATGGCTAATAGTACCTCTGCGTGGAGATTAAAGCTTGCAATGATTTAATGGTGTTTGTATTTTAAAGATATGAGCTACTGCTAGAATGTAGGAGAGGGGGGATTAAACTCAGCGTTAGGACTAATTCTAACGCAAACCCCCTTTCTGATTTAATAAATTATAATTGGTAACTACATTGAAAGGGAGACAAATTACTTGTGCTTACTATTTGTTTATGTATTACCTCCCATGGGAATATTTAACAATTATGAGCTGTTTAACATATATAAATATGTAAAGAGAGTAAATGGGAAGTATTTAAATGGTAGGTCGTACGAGTGCAAACATGCTGAGGTTTTGAATGCAGGGTGTATTTTTGTCAGATGGCGAATTCAATCATCAAAATAGTAGTTCAATGTCATACCCTATGCGCATACTTTGCAGTTCGTAAGTAATCCTTGTGACTGCAGCAACTGACTGAGTCTTTGTCAGTTGAAAGAAAATTCAACATGCATATGGCAGCCATTTCACTAAAGATATGTAGTTGAAGAGTGATGTAAAGGAAGTGTGAGATCAAAAAAATTGTGCGTCCCACGATGACATAAGCAAGTTCTAAAAAATGCGACGGGAATGAATTAAAAAAAAAAGGAAATCTTACATGGACCCTTCTTCTTCTTCTTCTGCATTTGTTCTCATAATCCTGCAGATTAGCAGAATGTAGCCCGGAGAACGGAATGCGTTGTGTCATGGTTTACAGCATTGCTGTGATATCTGCGCCTTTTGGCCTGACACATCTGACTTCAGCATGGCTTTGGGTCACTGACCCTATATGGAATGGGACAGCCAACTCCATCCCATAACCTCCTTAGTTGTCTTTTATGACATGCCTGAAAGGTAAACAGTGTTGCTATTCTTTGCTCCCCTTTCAGGGCTGGCAACACACGGACGTCAACATGGACCCTTCATCTCATACTGTTTTCTTTCATCTAATGTGGCTGTAGGGTGTAATATTATTATTTTTAAAATTTGGGGGAGGGTTGAGGGGGTTAAATCCTCTTTCCAAGGCACAGCTGAGCAGACTTCTACTCTGGAAGGAATTTTGTCCAGACATTCTTGCAGACATCTAGAGGAGTTGTGCAGATAAATTCCCTCTCAGACATGGGCCTTCAACAAGCTTAATCACAGCAGAGATTCACTTATAAAGTTCACATTTCCAAACTTATGTGGGAATAGAAAAGAAAATATATTTCAAATCCATAAATTTGTGCTACCTGAGTTTCTATCCGAACCATCCGGGCACCAATTGTCATTTTTTCTCTGTCTCTGGCTGAACTTGAATATAAATTACCTGGTTTGCCAAGAGTTTGGTCAAGCCTGGAAGATATTAGTGAAAAAATTATAAGGAAATATTGCATCAATATTCTCATTTAAAAAACATAACTATAATAATAATAAAAATAAAACCCATAAAGTTGTAGTCATGTCACATTGAGACACTTGGTATAGAAAGATCTCCACGCATTTCTAACCTCTTCCATCCTGATTTGTTTGGAAACTTAACACCCTGTCCATGGAGAGACAACAGATTAAATGGTTCGGCCACCTTATGAGAATGAAAGATGATCATCTTTCATCTATAACCATACAATATACGAATGTCTAGTTACGCAAGACCACCAAGAAGTAGATGGATGGATAACATCAGAGACATACTACAACAACAAACACAACACAATTGGCTTAGGATAGAAGACGTAGCTTCCCATGATGCTTCATGGCACTAGTCGCTAGGACAAGACAAGAAAAGACACCCTGTCCAGTCCTTGATATTATCCAGCCATATCTTCATCTGGTCACATGGTCTACTTTTGTCTTCCACTTTACCTTGAAGAACTACTTTTTTTACACATAATTATCTTCCTCTTCTTCAGTGTTCATTCTTAAACTTCTTTCTTGTAGTAGGACAATGTTCCTACAGGATATAGTCCAAAAAATGGAAATGTGTTGTGTCGTCATTTTATTTGCATCAATGGTCCAACACACCCGTTTTCAGTAGAAAAAAAACAAAACTTATAAAATTATAGAACAGTTAAAAAATAAGAGATCCTAGGGATTATTGTTTGAAGCTGCTAATTTATTTGTTATGAGTGGTAGTGTTGTCGTGTGACATGATCATTTCGTGAAGTTAATGATTTATTTGTTATGAGTGCTAGTGTATTTCTTGAAACTAATGATTTATTTGTTATGAGTGGTAGTGTATTTCTTGAAACTAATGATTTATTTGTTATGAGTGCTAGTGTATTTCTTGAAACTAATGATTTATTTGTTATGAGTGGTAGTGTATTTCTTGAAACTAATGATTTATTTGTTATGAGTGGTAGTGTATTTCTTGAAACTAATGATTTATTTGTTATGAGTGCTAGTGTATTTCTTGAAACTAATGATTTATTTGTTATGAGTGCTAGTGTATTTCTTGAAACTAATGATTTATTTGTTATGAGTGCTAGT
Organism: Meghimatium bilineatum; assembly: GCA_034231615.1. NCBI lineage: Eukaryota > Metazoa > Mollusca > Gastropoda > Stylommatophora > Philomycidae > Meghimatium > Meghimatium bilineatum. The sequence continues at coordinate 6,364,366 of CM067319.1, read as the reverse complement.
GTTGCCAGGTGGCATGCCGCTTCATTGAGAGTGATGGAGTTCATATGAAAAAAAAACTATAGCACAAAGAAGCTAATCCTCTACATTTCTTGAGCCCATCAGATTAAAAAATGATGACAGAAACAAGATTAAATTTGTTAAAAGACATAAGAACATATAGACAACTAATTTTCATCTCCTTCACAGCTGTTTATCATTGTCAACACTAAGTCTGGTTCTCACTATAACTGTTGGTGTGTTTCTTCTTCATCTGCGTTCAGTCACAAAGACTAGATTTTAAAAATCACAAAGATTTATCAGACTTATTGGTTATACAGTTTTACTGCAATCTGACTTATTATCAATTGAAATAAAATTAGATATATTTATCTACCTTCTCTGGAGTTCTTTTATCCTGACCATCATGTTCAAGTGTCCCTGAGAATACTGTTCTATCACATCCCGAACATCGTATGGCTTGCGGGCTTGCTGATGAATTCAATATGAGGATATTAATTATGAAGTTACTCATGATGATGATGAGTATTTTTAATATACTAAAAAAACGACTAAAGATAAAGGTCAAGGCAAGTCGAGGAATGAACCAGTATCATATCACATAGTTTTCGGAGAAGTGTTTAGATGTTTAGTCAGTGGTTAACCAGAAGTGTTTAGATGTTTAGTCAGTGGTTAACCAGAAGTGTTTAGATGTTTAGTCAGTGGTTAACCAGAAGTGTTTAGATGTTTAGTCAGTGGTTAACCAGAAGTGTTTAGATGTTTAGTCAGTGGTTAACCAGAAGTGTTTAGATGTTTAGTCAGTGGTTAACCAGAAGTGTTTAGATGTTTAGTCAGTGGTTAACCAGAAGTGTTTAGATGTTTAGTCAGTGGTTAACCAGAAGTGTTTAGATGTTTAGTCAGTGGTTAACCAGAAGCTGCATGACCAGTCCAAAATTCAGCGTTTATTCAGTAGCAATGGCAATAGTCCTTGACGTGCTAAGTGTTGGTACCCATTTCCTAGTGGCTGGGTGGACTGCAGGAGCTAGTTTTTAGCAAACCAAGAATGGTAAGTGAAAAAAAAACTTGATTCCTCCTGACAACTGGTGAGTAATGAGTGAATTTAAACTGGCATGTAACAGTGTCACTTGATTCATGATTAGAAACTGGCCTCACAGCACGTGGGGCATTTCCATAAGTGCTCCGCCCTCTGTTCCAGCAGCCATCCAACTCAATGGTGTTTCGAGTCTAATGTCGCCGAAACAGACGTCAACATCAGGGCACGACTCTGGCCCTTGCGACAAGTGTCTTTGTTGTTCTACCCACCCACGCCATGCCGTAGTTCAAGCACAACGTCGGCTTGTCAGAACAGCATGGTAACTGTTATAGAAAGTTACGACTACGGGATTGTATAGATGACGTGCCATGAAGCTTCTATTAGAAGATAACCTCAATATAAAGGCATGTCATTTACTAAGCTTTTCTGTTGCATGGGTGGTGTGTCTAGTGAGCCATTGGTGAGACCCACAGATGCAACAGCATGTGCAACAGTGTCACTATTATTTTCTACCAGTTCAGGACCTGGCGACACATGAGCGTGAGACCAGGTAAAAATCAGACTAAAATAAATCCATGATGTCAGAAAAAAGTGGGAATACACACAACAATGTAAGAGGCTGCAAAGGAGGTTTCGGGGATGGATTTGGCTGTCACATTCCATAGAACGCCCAATAAACTATTCCAAGTAAGTTCAGATTTCATGATAATGCATAAATCTTCTGCATCTGTGGTCATGTTAAATTGTCAGGTCTGTCATCAGGGCAAAATTCACTGTCTTCTCCAGGTCAGAGTGGCTGCCCCATAGCTTTTACCTCAAATCTGTATTCTCTGGCCAGGTCTTCTGTCTCTGCTCTTTTTATGTTGGGCACTCCTGAATTATGTTTTTAGGAGTCTGGGTTCTGGATCCATATGGAAATTCATTTTTGTATGAGATCCTCAATCAGTGTGACCCAACAGTCTGCATTGACTTTTTCTAAGACAAAATAGTGCGGTCTGTTGGTATCTAAGTATAATAAAATAAAAAACTTAAATTTAGTTTTCAGAAATTCTTGTAGTAAAATAGACCAGTCTATAACTGTTCTCAAGAAATTAGTACCTTCAATGTTGTTTGTGATCCTTCTCAAATAATCAAGAATAATTTGTATGATTTCTGCAATGGAGCATGAAATACATTGTGATACTGTTTAATTTACTCCATTGAGGCCTAACATATCTGATTTCAGCACAATCACTTTCAGCATGCATGACGTATTTAGTGATTTGGCCATTCTTCATCCTGTGAAAGTGATTCACTAAGTCGCATTATGGAAAATTCTTATTTTGCATTTGTTCTCGCACTTCTGCTGATTAAAATGTTAACAAAATAAATATCAATGGGGATAAAACCAACCTGAAACTTCCTCCTAGAAACGAAATACTTAATTTTCCTGATCACTCGTATTGCAGTTTTGTGTGCTTCTGTCAGTCTGAAATATAATGGGAAATAGTAAGAGGAAAGTAGGAAATAGGAAATGGATAAATTTACAAAGTACAATAAGATATTAAATTAACTGTGGAAACTAGGTTAATTGTTAACCAAATGATAATGCCTGTATGGCAACCAGTGTTTCAACTTCTTTCTGTCTAGCTCAGGGTGTAAAGCATAGGACCACTGTCTTCTTTTCAGGAATGTCATAGAAAGTTGCCTATGGAAAGTTGGGAGATAAACTGGCAACCTGTCACCTGTTAAAAATCAGTCACATCTTGTCTCCTCAATTTTGTACTTTTGTCTTCTATCAAATAATCCCCATGGATGATTATGAGATGCAGACCAGCGGGAATTGCACCTTTGTTCTTTTGTGGCAGACTCCTACATGACATGGGATGCTAGATATACCATCAATGAGGATGGGTCAACAGATCTGATAGAAGAATGATGAGATGGTTGACCCAGAAGTGTGTGCTGCACTCCAGGCAGGATGTAATAATCCTGGGATACTAGCACACTGGAGTACATCCCTTCAGGGACTAAATATGCATGTATAAAACTCTCTTACACAGTCATGTTTGAGACAAATCTAAATCACTTTCATTAGTTAACAACTGAAAAGAAGCTGTGCTTATCTGAAAGACTATAGACTTCAAGAGCTGCCTGCACACAGCTAAAGGGATTACTTCATCATCATCATCATGTGTCAAGAGCTACCTGCTCACAGCTAAAGGGATTACTTCATCATCATCATCATGTGTCAAGAGCTACCTGCTCACAGCTAAAGGGATTACTTCATCATCGTCATCATGTGTCAAGAGCTACCTGCTCACAGCTAAAGGGATTACTTCATCATCATCATCATGTGTCAAGAGCTACCTGCACACAGCTAAAGGGATTACTTCATCATCATCATCATGTGTCAAGAGCTACCTGCTCACAGCTAAAGGGATTATTTCATCATCATCATTATCAGCCAAATGATAAAAGATAAAGTCACTTATCCTCTCAAGGATATTAACTTTTCATGGAGGTGAGACCAGAGGCTGAAAAATTGTTGCAGTTACTCAACTAAGTCTGATATTTCAATCATGATACAGTAAAATCTCTCTATACAGCACATCATTAACAAATTTCCCTATATAACAACACTTTTCAAAATCCCCAATTATATATATTTTTTAATTGTTTGTACGATATATAATGAACTTCTGTTATTACATACACATTTTGTTGGTGCAGACAAGTTGTTATAATGGGATTCCACTGTAATAGTTTCTTAGATCTTATATGTAATATTATCAATTCAATTAAAAAAATTGTGTAAACTTACTGTTGGACTTTCTCTGTTTCTTCCGCATCATAGTCCGTGTCCTCGTTTGTGTTGTCGCCAACGCAGACACTGGTACGCTGACTATCCTTGCGACTGGTTTTTGGTGTCATAAAGCCTTTATGAAATTTTAATTAAAAAAATGATTAGGGCTACTGTGAGACAAATCTGAATAACAAAGGAAGGGTACTTGCATAAAACACAAGGCTCCAGGGGTATGGGTATGAAAAATACAAATAACAGTAAATAAAAAGTGTAGGTCCCATGACATCTGCCGTCAGGGATGAAGATACCGTCGGTGATGAAGATAACTCTTCATGTACTAAGCTGCAGTAACTATTAACCCCAACTGCAGTAACTATTAACCCCAACTGCAGTAACTATACTGGGGTGACCAGTTCCCTTCCTGGCTGTTTTTTTACCTCCCCTAACATATGCGTCAGGTGCTCATTTACAGCTGAGTCGACTGAAGGAGTGGTTGTGTCGAACGAGAAATTACAACTCTCATTTTTTTTGTCTGGATGTGGTTTCGAACCTGGCACCACACTGTAACTTGGTGATAGCAAGCAAGCTCACTATCAACTAGACTATCCTCCAAGAAACAGTATATAGGACATTTTCAACCTTAAGGTCTTTTAAAAAAAAGTCCAAGACAAACAGAGAACAAACAATAAAAACAGTAGAAATAAACACACTGTAGTCTGATAGTCTATGTGTACATTGTATAGCTTATTGACCTTGTATGGACTATTGTTATACAGTTTTACATCAGTCTTACTGAGGGCCTGTCTATCTGTTGTCTTTTCCAAAAATGCTGTTATGGAGAGTTGAAGTTTTCTGCCTTTGGCCAACTTTGTTGCACTTTCCATGGTTTGGTGGTGGTTTTTTAGCTTTTTTTGAACCTCATTTCATTTCTCGATTAATTTTAAACCACTGTCATCTCACTTATCGATAATAGTAAAGGAAGAGAAGCTCAAATAAATGGATAGAATGTGTGTCACAGCACACATGCCAGACTTTTAGCATTCATGAAGGCAGAGATAAGATTAAGGTGCAATACATGCCAGGGTGAATCCACAATACATCTAGGTGACGTCACACATACAATAAGAAGTTATAAATCTAGGTGATTCTACACATATTAGATTCATTTGGACAAATTTAATGGGTTGCTTACCCTGATATGCCTCACATTGTCAATGTGCTTGCCAACCCGGCTCACCGTATGGGAACAAAAGCAAGTATGACATTAGATCCATATTCCAGCTAAGTATATTTATATTAAAAAACTACTTTGTTGGATTCGCTGGATTCAATGGGTAAATGTGAATGTCGTAGTTAAAAGGTGGTTCTCTGGTTCATGCAAAAAGTTTTTAGCACCACAAATTGATATATAATATCGAAAATACCACAGTTATGTACAGCAACAAGATCCTCAGCAAAATTTGCTGCTTCATTTGAAATTTCTTGACTTTGACGCATTCGTGACAATGAGTGAGCCTCGACATGTGCAGCTCGATGTCTCTACATTTTCTCAACAGTTTCATGTTATCTGTGATGACGTTGATATTCTCTATTAATATATTGTCGATTTTGTCTTTGAGTTGGTGATTCTAGCTTAGCTTGATGCCGATGCAAATCAGCATCCTTAGCAAGTCGTATTTGTCTTTGTTGAAGTATTTCTTGATCAATTCTTTGCATCTCTCTTCTAATTCTGTGTCTATGCTCTGCAGCATTTGCAGCATGAATCAGAGCGAGTGACTCTTGACTTTGATGACTCAACCATCTAGCTTTTCTCTCTTGTGTTTGGATCATATTCATCCATCATTTAAAGCAAATTATGCGCATATTTTAAATATAATATGTTTTAGATAACTTTAACCACAAGCTGATACAGAATTTTAACTGTTAGCTCATCAATAACATTTGTATTCAAAAATTGTGTCTACTTTGAATAATGTCACAACACCAATCATTTTTTATTGGAAGTCACACGCAATTACGTGACGAAAATGTGCTATTTATAAAGTGTTCCAGAGCATCTGACAGAACATGACTTTTATATTATAGATAACAAGAATTTATAAATCTATGTGACTCCATACACTCACATATAGTGAGAAGTTATAAATTTAGATGGCTTCGCACATACAATAAGAATATAAATCTGGGTGACTCCACACATATAATAAGATGTTATAAATCTGGGTGACTGAGCACACATACTGAGAAGTCAGAAATCTGGGTGACTGAACACACATAATGAGAAGTTATAAATTTATACACATATAAATCTTAAGCACACATAATAAGAAGTTGTTATAAATCTGGGTGACTGAACACAAATAATGAGAAGTTATAAATCTGGGTGACTGAACACAAATAATGAGAAGTTATAAATCTGGGTGACTGAACATAAATAATGAGAAGTTATAAATAATGAGAAATCATAAATCTTGATGACTGAACACAAATAATGAGAAGTTATATATCTTGGTGACTGAACACAAATTCTGACCTAGTTTTTCATCTGCATATGAAACTGATGAAGACATAGATTCCTTGTAGAGTTGATTTGGAACTGCACCGGTAGAATCAAGCCGGGACATTCTTCGTTTGCGTAGTGACAAACTTGCTCGCCGAGCCATACGAGCAAAGACTGTTTCTTCATTGGATGGATCATGGCAATGGATTCTCCATGTTGCCTCAGACTTGGAATGTGGATCAGACGCATGACATCGCCATAAACACTATGAGAGAATGGTAGACACATTTAAAATGTAACTTATTTTGACTGATGTATATATCTGTGAAAATGATAAATTAAATCTTCATACCAACACTCTGTTATCAATGTCAGATGTGTGTGTGTTATTCGTCCATCACAAGTGATGATGACCATTTGTTACATCCACTTTTGAAAATTCAATTTTAGTTATGTCCTTGATTATGAGTTCGTAAATGGCTAATGAGCCCTATTCGAGCTGTAAATGTCCTTGGACAGTTTGGACATGGAATAACGACTGTAGACGGATCTTGGTCTATCCGTGACTTTCTAGCTGCTCTCCGTTGTTGAGCTGCTGCATTTCTCTTCTTTTCACAAGATGATGCGCTCTTTTTTATTTTAGAACGCCATGTAGATCTATTTTGTGGAAGTTCTTTCCATGTATCGTGGTCTATTTCAAAGCCACTGTTTCAAACTATTTCAAAATGTCAGATGTGGACACTATCTAAAGAACAAAATATAAATTTTAATATGTGTGACATGAAGTATCTAAGAAAAGCAGCAGAGATCATATGGTGAATGAAGATATTACAAGAAAAGTTAGAACAATGACTGTGGTCAAATAGACATATATTGAAAAGCAGAGATTGAAATGGTTTAGTCACTTAATCTTCTTCATCTTCTGCATTCGTTCTCAAACTCCTGCAGATTAGCAGGATGTAGTCCAGAGAACGGAATGCGTTGTGTCATGGTTTACAGTATTTCTGCGATATCTGCGCCTTTCGGCCTGACACATCCGACTTCAGCATGGCTTTGGGTCACGGACCCTATATGGGATGGGACAGCCAACTCCATTCCATAACCTCCTTAGTCGCCTTTTACGACATGCGTGGAAGGTAAACAGTGTTGTTATTCTTTGCTCCCCTTTCGGACCCTGGCAACACACAGGTGAGTCACTTAATGAGAATTAACCCTTATTGGCCAGCAATAAGAGTATACAAAATAAAAATGGAAACATCAAGATGCAGAGACAGACCAAAAAGAAGGTGGATTAAAGGAATTACTACATTTTAAGACGTCACAATATTACTGCATATCAAGCAATAAAACATAGTACATACCATATCCCGAAAACAGATTTTCTTTCAATCCTGTGACACCTAACGACAAACGCAGAGAAAAAACAATAGAAAGATAGATATTCATAAAAAGAATGAGAAGGTGTTGAACCTCACCCACCCTCCCTTAAACTAACGACTTGGTTAATTGTGGAATTTAACCACCAAAATCTGATGTGTCTGGTCATTGGCATAAATAAAAACAGTGACACAACGTATTTCAATTCTCTGGATTACATCCTGCTGGAAATTTAGTAGGACTATTGTCTTGCTACAAGAGAGAACCAGTGGGAGTTTGAGAATTAATCCCTTCAAAAAATGTAGGTAGTTGATAGGTATGATTATGTATTCCTCTTATTAGTACTGATAATAATGTTGGTGATATGATGATGATGTTACCTGTATAAGTGTCGCTGCAGCTGGAATCTGTCTGTTGAAATGTTTTTGTCTTTGTTTCTGTTGGACTTTCAATGCAAAACCAGAACCAAGAATTCCCTTGTTGAAAACAAAACAATATTAGTATTTTAGATGCACAGTTTAATCAAGGAGCTCTTTAAAAATCTGCAAGTAGGGGCCATGAACTTGTTTTTTAGAACATTGGATACACTGAATATAGACAGCCTAGTCAATGTTGCCACTGCCAAAGTCGAATAAGTCAGAAATTATAACTCTAATGCAGGGAGATGGAATTGTGAGACCATCTATTTACATTAATAATTTAACAATTTTGATGGTTTATTTTTTGTTTGTATTTGTTTCTTGATAAAGGTCCTTATTGGACAGTGCCCAACACCAGAAACTACAGGAAATAATGAACAACATGGGTTTCCCAAGACATCTGATTCATCTAATCATCATCATCATCATGTGCCATGCCAGCTGGCATAAGCAATCATGACTCTCCACAGCTCTCTATCTTCAGTATTATGTATCAAGATTGCTGTTGTTTCCTTGCCGTGCCAGGTTGTCTAATATTTTATCACGTTATCACCCTATGTCTCTGTTGCCTTCAATCTTGCCTATTGTGACTATGTTCTCCAAACCGCCTTGTCTCATGAAGTGGCAAAAAAATTAAGATTGTCTCTTTCGTATATTATTGATTAAGGTATGTTTCGCATTTGACTCTTTCAACACCTCCACATTAGTTTTTCTGGCAGTCCATGACATTCTCAGCATTCTTCTATAGAACCCCATCTCTATTGCCCCTAATTTCCAACTTTCTAGTTTGTGTATTGTCCAAGACTCGCATCCATATGTTAGTATAGGGGTTATATAGTACTGCAGAACTCTATTTTTCACCATTAATGACAAAGTCGTATTACACAATATACTTTGTATTTTTCTGAATGTTGTTTTTGCCTGCCCTATTCTGCTTCTTATTTCTGTTGAACTTCTTCCATCTGCTGTAATCGTTGTACCTAAATATTTGCATCTTATTTCTGTTGAAATTCTTCCATCTGCTGTAATTGTTGTACCTAAATATTTGCTTCTTATTTCTGTTGAACTTCTTCCATCTGCTGTAATAGTTGTACCTAAATATTTGCATCTTATTTCTGTTGAACTTCTTCCATCTGCTGTAATCGTTGTACCTAAATATTTGAATTGGTGGTCTGCAGATGATGACAATTATGCATTCTGATAGTTTCTTTGGCTTTCTTGTTGAACATTCCCCACATTCTTCCCTGCAAACATTCAGTTCTACTACTAAATTCTTCAAATCTCAATCTAAATGTGTCATCAATGGCGGTGATTACATAGAGTATGTCAACCACTCAGACATTTGTATTATTGCCATAGAGTATGTTAACCACTCAGACATTTGTATTTAGTTCAAACTTCAATATAGCCATATAGGCCTATACTTACAGCAGGCAAAGCAAAGAAAGATATAGCAAATACTGCAAAGCAGGAAGCCACAATCTTGCCCATCCATGTCTGGGGTACTTTGTCTCCATATCCTATAGTCATCACAGTTATCTGGGGAATCATACATTTTTACATTGTGAAATACTGCTGTTATATAATGATTTCTTTCATATTTACGACTATCAAGATGTTGTTTACACAGCATATTTGTTACTTTGTACATACATATATCTTGTATATTGTAGGCCTATAGAATACACATGTATTTCATTGAATACACTTGTATTTGTTAGTTAGTTTGTTCATTTTGTGTCAAGGGCGACACATAAAGCAGAAATCATGTTTCTCCATGCTTGCGGTTCGATGCAAGCTGTTGTAGTTTTTGGGTAGTGCAAATACCCACTGTCATTGTCCTGTTCTTGATTGTTCTTCGTAGTGTTGTCCTTGGTTTTCCACATTTTCGTTTTCCTGTTGTAGATTGTGACAGAGCTTGATTGGTAAAATATACACGTGAATTGAGACTTAGCATTTATCTTTAGTGTACAGATGCTCTAGTGTAGTGTTAAGTCAGTCATCTGCAGATCAGCAGACCCTGGTTCGAGTACAACATGCATGATTCATGGTTTGTAGTAACAATTACTCTAGTGGTTGACCCAACAACAAGGAAGTAGGGCAAGGAAGTAGGCACAAGGGTTCATGTTCTGGGAAGGTCGAGGAATGGTGCTAATGCATCTGATTAGCTGTGGTAGGCAAGTCTTCTGGTGGTTTCTGGTCAGTCATTGACTAGATGGCTGAGAACTGATGAGAAAACTGTGTGCTATGATGATTCTGATTCATTTTGTTGTTATCTAGCCATCTTGTTATCTATAAACATGTTATCTAGTCATCTTGTTATCTATAAACATGTTATCTAGCCATCTTGTTATCTATAAACATGTTATCTAGCCATCTTGTTATCTATAAACATGTTATCTAGCCATCTTGTTATCTATAAACATGTTATCTAGCCATCTTGTTATCTATAAACATGTTATCTAGCCATCTTGTTATCTATAAACATGTTATCTAGACATCTTGTTATCTATAAACATGTTATCTAGCCATCTTGTTATCTATAAACATGTTATCTAGACATCTTGTTATCTATAAACATGTTATCTAGACATCTTGTTATCTATAAACATGTTATCTAGCCATCTTGTTATCTAGCCATCTTGTTATCTATAAACATGTTATATAGCCATCTTGTTATCTATAAACATGTTATCCAGCCATCTTGTTATCTATAAACATGTTATCTAGTCGTGCTGCATGATATCATGGTTGCTGGTGCACCTCTTGGCCTGGTATCTCTGGACTTCAGCATGTGGGCTTGCTTGGGAAGGACTATGGTCCTACTTGATGTAATGCTCATTCATAGCTACAGGTAAGCTTATATTTACCTTCATTTGTTTTTAGTAACACACTATGTAACAAATCATTGGCCTAATTTGCGGTCATCTCTACAGGATTTTAGCAGCATTTTGGGCTGATGATACAGGATTTTAGCAGCCTCTCCCAAGAGATTGAGGATGCCTTCCAAGAAAAGAAACTGGTACTAGCAGCATGGATAGACCTCAGGAAAGCATTTGATAAGGTCTGGAAAGAAGGGCTCCTAAAGAAATTGCGAAATTGCAAGGTTAGCTCAAGAATGTACAAATGGGTAAAAGCATACCTGCATAATAGAAGAGCCAGGGTACAATTAGATGGTCGCAAGAGCAAGAAAGTTCTACTGCGTCATGGCGTCCCCCAGGGAGGAGTCCTGTCACCCACACTTTTCTTGGTTTACATCAATGACCTAGTTGCTGAACTACCACACGGGATCAAAGTGGCAATGTATGCTGACGACCTGGTGATCTGGTGCACGGAAGAACATGCAACAGTGGCCACTAAACAAATACAAAGAGCTATTGATGCCCTAACCTTATGGGCTAATAGATGGTGCGTCAGCATTAACACAGATAAGTGCAGCACTACACTCTTTACCCTCTCACCAAAACAAAAAGCTGGTCATATCAAGATAGATAGAGAGCTCTTGAAAGAAGACAAACAACCCACATACCTCGGAGTTACTTTTGATGATAAGCTGACATGGAAGCAGCACATAAACAAAGCAACAACAAAAGCCAGGAGGAAGCTAGCTATCCTGAGAAAACTAAGTGGAACCACATAGGGAGCCAGTGGAAATATACTCAGTAAAGTTTACCAGCAAGGCATAAGACCACACCTGGAATACGGTTCAGCTGCGTGGTGTCCTGCATCAAACACCACATTACAAGATCTAGATAAAGTGCAAAACCAGGCACTTATAATAATGTTGGGAGCAATGAAATCAACACCCATAGCAGAGATGCAGAAAATGGGAAGAATGCAAACACTTGGCGAACGTAGAGACACAAAAGTACTAATTCAAGAAGAAAAGTTTCAGTGTATGCCAAGTCATCCAATGAAGGAAAGATTCCAAAATCTAGCAATGGGACGACTGAAAAGGAGCAGCTTTATCCATCAAGCTAAACGACTCCGTAGACAACTTACAGACCTACCTGAAGTTGACAGCCCCTTAAGGTCTGTACCAGAGCAAAACCCGTGGAGTGAAAGCCATGGAATGCCAATATACATTCAGACCCATGTGAAAGGAATACTAAGCGAGGACGAACAGAACAGTGTGCAGCGAATGACAGTCACCCTCAGTTTCCTGGATGAGGAATATCCACAAGATATATGGGTCAGAGTGTACACAGATGGGTCAGCACAGAATGCTGTGAGGAATGGAGGTGCAGGTGTATATATAGAATATCCACACAAGCCTAGAGATACAATCAGAACACCGACAGGAAAATCCTGCAATAATTATGATGCAGAAATCCAGGCAATTAGTGTGGCAGCTAAAAAACTGCTGAACTCCAACTCTGACCTACAGCATGTGGTATTTCTGACAGATGCAAGGTCAGTGCTTCAAGCTCTCCAGTCTGGAAAACTAACAGACTTGAAAAAACTACTTAGCGAATTGTCTTACCAGTATAGGGTAACCATGCAGTGGATACCCTCTCACTGTGGAATACCAGGAAATGAAAAAGCAGACCAATTGGCTAAAGAAGGTGCTGCCGAAGACCAACCAGATATACCAATCACCTACCATCAGAAAAAACAGATGATCAAGTCAATAAGAAAGCCACAAACGCCAACACAAGATGACTATCACATTATGAACAGATCAGAGCAAGTTATAATTCTACGCCTCAGAACAGGACACAACCGACTCCGCAGTCACATGTATACAAAGTTCAAGATTGGCAACACGGCCATGTGTACATGTGGACAGGCAGCAGAGAGTGCCAAACATATACTTCAAGAGTGTTCTGAGCATGAAACGTTGAGGCAGACATATTGGCCAGAGGAAACAACACTGGAATCAAAACTCTATGGGACACTGTATGAACTACAAAAGACAGTGAGTTTTATTAATGGGACAGAATTACAGATATAGACATGTTTCAAGTGAACGAAAGAAGAAGAAGAAGAAGCAGCATTTTGGGCTGATGATACAGGATTTTAGCAGCATTTTGGGCTGATGATACAGGATTTTAGCAGCATTTTGGGCTGAAATAGGCCCAATAGAATAATATTTCTGGATATTGTAATGTAAAAAGAAGTTGTAGATATTTCAGATTTGATATGATAAGACTGGACAGGCATTATTTTCGTACAGAATGAAGAAGAAGAAGAAATGTACGCATTATTGAATAAATCAGTGCACACATACATATGCCTATATGAATTAGCAATGAAAGGCATTACTTATTCACAATATGAGAACCACAATATCTACAGGACAGGTTGCCAGATAGTTGGAAATGTTTATGGTCACATTTTATGTAAAAATTGCCAAATGTAAAAATTAACAATACACATAGGCGTTAAATCCCCAGAACACATACTTCAGGACTGCCCAACATACAAAGAGCAGAGACAGCAGACCTGGCCAGATGATACAGACTTGAAGCAAAAGCTATGGGGCAGCCGCTCTGACCTGGAGAAGACAGTGGACTTCGTCTTGACGACAGGCCTGAAAATATAGCATGATCACAGATGCTGAACGCAGAAGAAGAAGAAGAAGAAGGCGTTAAATCTCATTTAACAGATGGCACAGTGTATATAAGCCGATAGTTCTCGTAGTACGTTGATTGTAAATTTGCTTGCCTCCCAATTCTCTCCTACCTTCTCACAGAGTAATTTAAAGCTCCTTAACAATTAGCAACTTTCGGCCACCATGGGGTCCTCATATAACAGAAAAGCATGTTATCTGTCTTTATGCTAGTATGTCAGTACTTTTATTACCCTCAACTCCAGCATCTGTCAAAACTGTCAAATACTGCATGTTTCCCGTAAAGAAGTTGCATGGAGGGATTTTGTAGCTGTGTGATAAAGGCTGCATGCTCTTGTTATCACCACGTTATGTACAGGGTGAGTTTTTTAAAAATTTACCCTCCGACAGAAAAAAACCCCAGTTCTTACCGGAGATCGAACTCAAGACTTCACTAGTGTGAGACAATGCTCTAATCTCTCAGCCATATGTCACACAACTCCAGCATCACGTGGGCAAAAAATCCACTTACGACCATGGAGATGTGAAACTTCAATAGGCATCTACTATATCCACTCATGGTCATCCATTCATAGTCATCCACTCATGGTCATCCATTCATAGTCATCCACTCATGGTCATCCATTCATAGCCATCCACTCATGGTCATCCATTCATAGTCATCCACTCATGGTCATCCATTAATAGTCATCCATTCTAAATCTTGTGAATAATGGAAATTTCGTATAAACAACTGAAAACATTTCAATGAAATTCAATTAAATTTAAATTGACTTTGGATGTTTATTCAGTACCCTGTTCGACCTGTTTTCACACTCCCTAAAGCTACCTTCATCCATTGAGGAGGGTTTTACATGCATGTCCTCTAAATTCATTTATGAAATAATCAAAAAATGATGGATCATAACATACATTTGGGAGAATGGGTTTGAGTGTTGGGCAAAGATTCTGTTGACATTTGCACAGTATCAACAACAGATCTGGGACTCCTGTCGCAGACCACTTCAATAGTGCAGACTATCTGAGTGCTCAAGATGCCCAGGTGATTACTATTAAACTATGTTCTTCTGATGGCTGGACTAATATGCGCTTGAAAAGAGGTATATACATCAATTTATCGCATTACAACCCTTTGGGATTAACATTCGTCACTCAGATATCATATGTTCTGTCATTTTCTGTGTGTTTTGCTTTGTTGATATTTAATGATATTCTGTCAACTTTGATTTCATTTCTTCCAGTTTTTTCAACATTTACCCTCTTCCGAACTTTCGGATTTATACCTTCTGCCTATTAATATGCGAATGTGGACAGCAGTCTCTCTTACTCATCATTTGTTATATTCTGTTTTGAGAAAGGAATTTGGCAGAAAAGTCGGTTTCTGTGTGCTATTGTGTGTGTTACTAGTGATTAGCATAACTACATTACCCTTTTCTGTGCTTCAGATGTTAATAAGTGCCATCTATCCATACATCAATTTGATTAAAAATGGGCCTCTGTTCGTATGTTAATTACTATTCTCAACTTGCACGTTATTAAGGGCACTCTGTCCATACATTAGTAAAGGCCTTATTTCCATATGTTAATAAGTGCCTTCAATCCGAACATTAATAATAAACGTGTGTCAGTATGTTAAGACCCTTTGGCCATTCGTTAATAATTGCTCTATGACCATACGTTAATAATGGCTCTATGACCATACGTTAATAATGGCTCTATGACCATACGTTAATAATGGCTCTATGACCATACGTTAATAATGGCTCTATGACCATACGTTAATAATGGCTCTATGACCATACGTTAATAATGGCTCTATGACCATACGTTAATAATGGCTCTATGACCATACGTTAATAATGGCTCTATGACCATACGTTAATAATGGCTCTATGACCATACGTTAATAATAGCTCTATGACCATACGTTAATAATGGCTCTATGACCATACGTTAATAAGGGCACGGCAAGCATACGCTAATGAGGGCTCATGAATTCAAATAAAGCAAAACTAGAATATATTTTAAGTACAAATGACACCTGCGTGGATATCTTGGTACGAATGACACCAGCGTGGATATCTTGGTACGAATGACACCTGCGTGGATATCTTGGTACTAATGACAACTGTATGGATAACTTGCAGATTATGTAGACTCTTACTGTCTTTTCATCTCGAAAATATTTCCCTCCCTCCAAAAAGATCACAAGTGTGACTTACCACGCCCCACCAAAGAGCATCTGCATAGCTGGAGAAATCCTTCCTTCCGTCTTCCCGTTCTGCCAGATACACAAAGTACGATGAAAATATCAAACCTAGAAATCCTATGTACAGCGTCGTAATCAGCTCCTGATGATAGTCAGGTATCAGACGTGGTGATGCACCAAGAAAAAAAAACACATAATTTAGGAATTAGTATAAACTATTTGTGTAGACATATTTAAAAAATGTATTTCACTCACTAACTAAATCACCCACGAACTCATTCATAATTCACTCATTAGCTCATTCACGGACGCACTCTTCGTCTTTGTTCATTATCAAATCAAACTCCTGCAGATTGTCAGGACGTAGTCTGGAGAATGTAATGTGTTGTGCTATGGTTTACAACTTTGCAGCGATATCTGCGCCGTTCGACCTGACACATATGATTACAGCATGATTTCTGGTTAACTTTGGCCCTCTCTGAGATGAGACATCTAACTTCATCCCAAAACCTCCTTAATCGCCGCTTACAATACGAATAACAGGTAATATTATCGCTATTCGTTGCTCACAGTTGGGCTAGGCCAACTCACTGGTGTCTGATTCACTCAGTAACTCTCTCACTTATTCACTCATTCATTAGCTCTCACTTATTAACTCAGTAACTCACAAACTCATCCATTTACTAAAACACTAATTCACTTACTAACTCAAACACTAATCCAAACCATAATAAACTCACACAATAATGAGTTAATGTGAGTTGAAGAGTGAATGGCTTAATGAGTGAGTTAAACTCACACACTAATTAATTCACTAACTTATCCATTCATCCACTCATTCCTTAACTCACTCACCCATTCATTCTTTCACATATTCATTAACTCACACATTCATTCACTAATTCACGTAACTTATTCATTAATTAATTAACTCATTAACTCACTCATTCACCCTCTAACTCAATTACTAACTCACTATCTTATCGCTTAATAGTTAAACAATTTATTTATTCAATAATGCATTCAATCACTAAATCACTAATACTGCGTATAGTCATTAAATCATATATGAATTAATTCCCCCCATTAAACCATAAAAATTCTTGAGACTAACGGGAATTGAACCAGTCCGTTCAACGGACTGGTTCAATACCCGTTAGTCTCAAGAATTTTTTTAATTGTCCTTTGGCTTCCTACTTAAAATTTACTTGTATAAACCACTAAACCATAGAAGAATTCATTCACTCATTAATTCTCGCACATTTATTCATTTACCCATTAACTGACACAAACATACATTCAATCATTAATTCACAGAATAATTTATTCATTAACTGGCACAGTAATTCATTTAACTAGTAATTCACTCAATAATTCATTCAGTTAGTAATTCACACAATAATTCACTCAATTTGTAACAAACCCAATTCATTCAATTAGTAACTGAAACAATACTTCATTCAATTAGTAATTAACACAATAATTCATTCATTAACTGGCACAATAATTCATTCAATTTGTAACAAACACAATTCATTCAATTAGTAACTGACACACTACTTCATTCAATTAGTAATTAACACAATAATTCATTCAATTAGTAATTAACACAATAATTAATCCATTAACTGACACAATAATTCAATCAATTTGTAACAAACACAATAATTCATTCAATTAGTAACTGACACAATAATTCATTCAATTTGTAACAAACACAATAATTCATTCAATTTGTAACAAACACAATAATTCATTAAATTAGTAACTGACACAATAATTCATTCAATTAGTAATTCACACAATAATTCATTCATTAACTAACACATTGATTCATTCAATTAGTAATTCACACAATAATTCATATAGTAACTAACACATTCATTCATTAAATTAGTAACTAACAGAATAATTCATTCATTAATAATTCATTCATTTCATCAAGTCGTTAACACTACAGACATATGGAGTTCCCGAACATCTGACAAGCATATGTCAGAGCATATACACCAACAGTCAATGCTCTAACATAGGCCCTAAAGTTGTATTACACAAGACTATTATTATTCCATCACTATGCTACCAGTGCCAAACCTGGACAATGACAGCTCAAGACAAAAGAAAAATAGTGACAGCAAAAACGACATGTCTACGAAGAATACTCGGAGTGTCATTAAGAAATAGAATTAGAAACGATAACACCAGACAGATAACTAAAACAATACGAGTATTGAAACACATCAAAAGACAACAGATCAAGTGGTTTTCACACGCTTCCAGACTACCAACAAACAGCATGCCACAGATGGTCATGACACATAGGCATAACGGCTATAAAGCCAGAGGCAGACCATGTAAAAGATTGATCACAGAAATAAAAGAAGCCACAGGAACAAGCTTACATACTGCACACAGGAAGACCATCTTCAGAGAACTCTTCTACCCTGACACTGCAAGGCAAACAAGGGGCACAGCGTATTGATAGATATATAGATAGATAGATGGATGGATGGATGGATGGATAGATGAATGGATAGATGGATGGATAGATAGATAGATAAATAGATAGATAGATAGATCGATAGATAGATAGTCAATGTTCAGCAAGAACGAGCACAGTTACATCTAATAGTTTCCGAATTCACTAGGGTGTTAGACAAGGATGTGTAACATCCCCCTATTTTTGAGAACATACATAGATCACATCTGCAAAGTAGCAAAGACAACGAAAAAAAAAACAATCTGAAGGATAACTTAAACGAATTGCTAGTTGCAGACGACCATGCACTAGTAGCATCACCAGAAGAGCAACTACAAAGACAAATAGACAGGTTACATCAATCATGCCAAACCTTTAACATGAAGATAAATACAGATAAGACTGAAGTAATGAAGATAGGAAGAAAAGAAAGAATCACCAATATATATATATATATTGGAAACAACAAACTTAAGCAAGTGACAGAATTCACATACCTAGGAAGTAATATAACAAGAGACGGCAAGAGCAGTAAAGAAATACACAATAGATGTAGTAAAGCATACCAAGCCCTAGGACAAATGACACCATCTTCTTCTGCGTTAGTTCTTAAACTCCTCCAGATTAGCAGGATGTAGTTCGGAGAACGGACAAATCACACCATCTTCAGAGACAAAAAAGTAGATTTAAACACCAAAATAACACTATTCAAAATGATTATTATGCCAACGCTATGCTACCAAAGCCAAACATGGACAACGATAGCACAAAACAAACGTAAACTAGTGACAGCTGAAATGGCATGCTTACGTAGAATCCTAGGAATATCACTAAGAGACAGAGTGAGAAATGAAAACATTAGACAAAGAACCGGTACCACTCCAATCTTGGAATATATTAAGAGACAACAGATCAAATTGTTGCACACATCAGCAGACTACCATCAGACAGTATACTACAGCAAGCTATACTACACAGATACAGTGAAGGCAGACCTAGAGGCCGACCTCGAAAACCATGGACCACCGAAATAAGAGGCTACAAATTCCACAATATACTCAGTACACACGAGGACCATCTCTAAAAAAAACTCTTCTACCCCTGACGCTGAAAGGCAAAAAAGGGTTTTAGCGAATATATATATAGATAGATAGATCAAGTTGCACATTGTCATATTAACTCAATAACTCACACTTTGATTCATTCATTAACTCACACTTTGATTCATTCATTCATTAACTCACACTTTGATTCATTCATTAACTCACACTTTGATTCATTCATTAACTCACACTTTGATTCATTCATTCATTAACTCACACTTTGATTCATTCATTAACTCACATATTGATTCATTCGCTGACAATTTATCACTATGTTCCTAGGTTGAATCGACCTGGGAGCCATTAAGTGGTATAAAAATTTGTCACCCTGAACTGCTAATCGAACTCTAGACAACTCAACGGAGAATGGGTATTGGTGGATGCCTTGAGAGTGGATATTAGTTATGGGGGAGGGGTACGTTGTAGAGTTATCCCGTTGTAAAAGCTCTATTTTTATTTTATTGTGATTTTTCTCCTTCACTTTTCTCCCCTTCTCTTACCCCCCCCCTTTCATGCAACACTCTCTGTTATTGTGAACGTTGTTCACGATTGTCATTCTAATTATTACTTTGAACAACATTTCCTTCAAACATTTTTCTCGACTGCACTGGATTTCAGGTAAGTAGTTATTTGTTCTGTCATTACGGAGAGAAGTGGCCACATCACGTTTTCATTCAAACTTTTTAATATTATACTTGATTTAATAGAGCTTCTGTGACTCGGAGACTAAAAGTCATAGCATATCAATTGATCTGTGCGCAACGTACCGAGAGCCACCTCCACACCCAAGACTTCAAGGGGGGGGATGGGGGCATCTCAGTGCGCTGCACAGAGATCGATGGATGTGGCGTTCTATGCACTTTCAGCGAAAATTCGTTTCGTTAAATAATGTATGGTTTGTTCCATTAAAATGTGGTCATATTTCTCCGTAATTAAATATTTTTTTCTTGGATATTACTTAGATTTTTCTTCTTTTATTGCAGTTGTTTTGTTGCTTTTCCTTGTACTCTCTCCTGTTTTTGTCGCATTTCTCTTTTTTCCCCCTCAGTTTCTTTTCTTTTCTCATATCTCCCTTATCACCTGGGTTTGATCCTCTATTACATCATAATTCTCTGTTAGTGATATTCATTTCTTGTTGTTTGTTTGTGCCCCGATAAAGACTCTTTAGTCGAAACGTCATTTGTTTCTGTTGCTATCGTTAGGGTGCTTGTGCTGCAACATTCCCTGTGTTTCTCTATTTGTTCCCTTCATTACCCTGTAGTGCACCAGCCATCACATTTTTAGCACGCTAGGTTGCTTCCTAACAATAAGGAT
The DNA here is from genome assembly GCA_034231615.1 of Meghimatium bilineatum. NCBI lineage: Eukaryota > Metazoa > Mollusca > Gastropoda > Stylommatophora > Philomycidae > Meghimatium > Meghimatium bilineatum. The sequence continues at coordinate 6,343,578 of CM067319.1, read as the reverse complement.
TTACCTTCTAGACAACTCAGTTAGGAAGCCAGATCACTAACTTCAGAGCAACTGCTCTTAATAATACAATTTTATGTAAAAATATTTTTATTAATTAATTAACAGAAAGAATAACAACAATCTATTTGTCAATGCAAGTTACAGAAGTGGAAGATAACATAAGATCTGTTCTGACGACAACAGGAAGGATGTGACGTCACGATGACGTTTTACACATGAAGAGTTCAAAAGATCGATGAATAATTAAGCTAGTTTGCAATAGACACAGGATTTGTTCTGGTTTATCTTAATACGGTGGAAATGTTAACTGCCTATTTGAAAAATAACTGGAAGATATTACAGGACATTCGATAGAAATCATGAATAAACAATAATGTTAGAGAGACAGACAGACAGACAGAGAGAGAGAGAGAGAGAGAGAGAGAGAGAAAGCAATTAAAATTCAGACGACAACAGGGGGTTATAGCAAGAAATAATTGACAGGAAGAAAGATTAACACATTCGCGTCCACGAGCTCCCGGATGAGACATTACATTATTTAACCATAGCCATAATACCCAAATAGAGCAACAGTTTGTCTTGTGGCAAAATTAGCATGTTATTTTTTCCCCAAACTATTCATATATATTTAGGATTGTGTATTCTCTTCTTCTTCTGCGTTCATTCTAAAACTCCTGCATATTAGGATATCGTCAGGAGAACGGAATGTGTTGTGTCGTGGTTCATATCTTTGCTGCGATAATTGTCCCGTTCGGCCTGTCACATGCATCCGACTTCAGAATGGTTTCTGGGCTACATTGTTCCTATTTGGGATAGCCAATTCCACCTTCATAACAGCCATAGCCATCTCTTACGATATGCATGGAAGTTAAATAGTATTTCCCATTTCGGACCCCCGAGTTTGAAAACGTATTAAAAGTTCGAATTGTGATCAGTTTTGGTTATATTTTGTCTGAAATTTTATTATTAAAAAGTCAGTTTTAACAACATGGCAATCCTGATAAGTTCTATAAGTGCAAACGAAATTGACAGATGATTTTGAACGGAGATCTTCAGATAGAAAATCAGATTCGATTTGTACGCAGAAATTCAGTTACAAAATCAGTTTCAATTTCTATCTATCTATGGATCTATCTATTCGCTGAAACCCTTTGCTGCCTTTCGACGTCAGAGATAGAAGGGTGTTCTGGAGACGACCCTCTTAAGTGCTTAGTACATTGTGAAATTTTTCGCCTCTTTTATTTTGTTCGGTGGTCCATCGTTTTCGTGGTCGGCCTCTAGGTCTACCGTCGCTGTATCTGTGTAGCATAGCTTGCTGTGGTATGCTGCTTGATGGTAGTCTGCGAATGTGTGGAGACCATTTGATCTGTTGCCTCTTGATGTATTCTAAGATTGGGGTGGTGCCAGATTCAATTTGTATTCACACATTGAGATAGAAAATTAGATTCAATTTGTACGCATAAATTCAGATAATCAGATTCAATTTCGCCCAAGATTTGGCTGGGCACAATGGGGGAAACAAAGAATAGCAACACTGGGACCTACCATTCATATCGTAAGAGACGGCTAAGATAGTTTTAGATAGAGTTGCCTTTTCCATCCGATATAGGGTCAAAATGATACAGAGTCTATGCTGTAGTTGGATGTGACAGATTCGAAAGTTGCATTATCGCAGTCAAGTAGTAATCCCTGAAACAGCACATTACGTTCGTGGAATATATCCTGCTAACTTGCAGGAGTGTGAGCATTAGCGCAAAGAACAACCAGTTTATCCTCAAAATGTGTTAGTTCAGTAGTCAAAGAGTCAAATTTAAAATTGTGAAAATAAAAAGTTTTAAAAAGATAAGGGGACGTAAATCATGTACAATTAAATTACAATTACTGGAAGTCATAGAGTTATCGTTTATCGAAGTTGGGTGGGAAGGAAAGGGAGTGGCGAATGCAAAGGGAGTTAACAATATAAACTTGTTTGTTTTTGATGTAACGAGGAAACACTTTCCAAAACTGTTTCGCAATGAACATTTGAGGGTGGAAGGAGAAGAAGGTCCTGAATTGATAACATCAAGGAATGGCCCAGGCATAACTGTTTTTATACTTGTCTATACGGATGAGGACAGAGATGTGTAGAAAGCATTGTGTTTTGATGTCTCCTACGACCATTGACGGGCTATGGCTTTTACTATTATTATTATTATTATTATTATTATTAATGTAAAAACCACAGCATACTGATATGCAAAAAAAAACCACACACACACCACAGATATGCAAATCTTTGTGCATAAGCAGCAACGATGTCAAGCAATTTTGATGTCAAGCAAAATCAGGTTGGTGACTAGCGGGCACTACAGGGCAACAGGTTATGAAGTACGACTGGCTTACTAGCGATATGGCTCAGTGGAAGTGGTAAAAGATACTGTACGTATTAGTTACCACCAATGAAGTCGGATGTGTTGAGCAAATGACATAAATAATATGTCGAGATAATGCGTTTCTGCTCTCTTGACTATATCCTGTTGAAAATATAATGGGGCCGTTCTGCTTCAAACGAGATCCAGCGGAAGTTCGAGAACGAACAGAAAATAAATGTATACATGAAAATAACAAAACATATAATGCATACATGAAAACAATAATGCATACATGAAAACATATAATGCATACATGAAAACAACATTGCATACATGAAAACAACATTGCATACATGAAAACAACAACATTGTATACATGAAAACAACAACATTGCATACATGAAAACAACATTGCATACATGAAAGCAACATTGCATACATGAAAACAAAAACATTGCATACATGAAAACAATAATGCATACATGAAAACAACATTGCATACATGAAAACAAAAATGTATATATGAAAACAACAATTCATACAACCATATGCAAAATACACAGACATCCATGAATATAAACGTACACATAAACATATATACGCACAGCATACATATAGACAAACAAATATTTATACATACAAATTAACTTACCTGTCGATGAAGATATAAATAAGCTTACCTGTAGATGGAGGTACAAATAAACTTACCTGTCGATGAAGGTATATCACAGATCCTAGAAGTCGCCAGGTCCCACCTTGCCTGTCTACGTGCAACATGCGCAGTATCTGCAGGAATCGAACACCTCTGACAAAATAGAGGAAATCAACCAATCGACCCTAAAACATACCGATTTTTATAGATTTCATTATGTTTTCCAAATCAAAAGTCATACATTTACTTCTTTAGAAATTATGAATATCATTGCAAAAAGAAAGTCAAAACAAAGGCTTAGTGTGAATAACAAATACCGAAGTAATGAAAATATCACAGAATAAATATTTTGAACGCAACATCAAAGTAGATGCGATCAGTCTGTACCAAATCAACATATTCAAATATTTAGGCAGGCTTACATTAATAACATCAGGTGGGAGATGTATACAAGAAGTTAAATGTAGAATTTTCCAGGTAAAAGCAGCAATTCACAAGATGAAGACCATCCGATGTGATAGCATTGTTAATTGATACGAGTAAGAGAGTCCTTAGAAGTTATATAGAACCGATTCTGATGTATGGACGTGAATATTGGACACTATGAGAAATAATGAAAAATTATATTGAGGCAGTAGAGATGTGATTTTATGTCATGCCATAATGATATTCTTCTTCTTCAGTGTTCATTCTCAAACTCCCGCTGGTTCTCAATTGAAAATAGGCAATGGTCTTACTAGATTTCCAGCAGGATGAAGTTCAGAGAATGGAAATGCGTTGTTTCGCCATTTTATTTGCGTCAATGGCCGGTACACCCGTCTTAGACTAAATAATTTATGCAGAACTGAACATAAAAATGGATATTTTAACGTGTTCCCGGCAAATCGAGTGTATCGAAGTGAGTCTTTCAGTGTCTTGAGGGCACATCAAGTGTACCGAAGTGACTGTTTCAGTGTATTGAGGGCACATCAAGTGTACCGAAGTGACTGTTTCAGTGTATTGAGGGCACATCAAGTGTACCGAAGTGACTGTTTCAGTGTCTTGAGGGCACATCAAGTGTACCGAAGTGACTCTTTCAGTATCTAGCCAGAAATAAATATTGCTACTTAAAGACGTAACAATTATATATGACGCAAGCAGCCATTAATTACAAAACTCAGGAAACAGGCGGAAAATACAATTACTTATAATATTGCACGCAAATGTGCCAGTGCAACATTCTTCAGGAAAATAACTAGAAAATAAAAATAAAACCTCATTTCTAAAGTGGTAACTATTGCACAATGTAGGAGTTTTAGCCACATTATTTACCAAATAAGAAGCGTAATGAATGTATGAAAGAAGTTATTTAAAAAAAAATCAAGCTGCTTACCCGCATCATGCAATTCTCTGAGAAGCCCTAAAACTCTCAGCAGTGTGCAATTCCCTGAGAAGCCCCCAAATCTCAGCAGTGTGTAATGCTTTGAAAACCCCCAATTCTCAGCAGTGTGCAATGCTCTGAGAAGCCCCCAAATCTCAGCAGTGTGTAATGCTTTGAGAAGCCCTCAAATCTCAGCAGTGTGCAATTCCATGAGAAGCCTCCAAATCTCAGCAGTGTGCAATTCCCTGAGAAGCCCTAAAATCTCAGCAGTGTGCAATTCCCTGAGAAGCCCTAAAATCTCAGCAGTGTGCAATGCTCTGAGAAGCTCCCAAATCTCAGCAGTGTGCAATACGTGAGAAGCCTTCAAGTCTCAGAGTTCACTAAGGCAAGAGACTAAAGATGTTGGTTGGGAAGGGGGTGGGGTCGTTTCAGCCAACATTCTATGCAGACTCGTCACCTGATGATGATAAGGGATTTTCTGGTGTATGTTGGTTTGCCTGATAGGGCCCTGGTAAGACCTACATCACTTCCGCATTCAGTTAATAAAATCACTGGTAGCGTATCCTATCCGGGATATAGAAATAGTCCCTGCATTTTTGTGACTGTAGTAATTTTCTAGGCATTATAATTACGTTCAGCAGTTTGTCAGTGCTTTCTGAACGGTCAGAATACACAATTGCCTGTACAGGATTTAAACCCCATGCCTTCGCCGCCATAGTAGCGATCTGTATCACGCCGTCATAGACCCGTATCACAAAGCAGGCATCGAAGAAACCATTAAATCATTGTAAAAAAATGTTCTCAACAAGATCATAGACAAAATGAAATTATTGAAAATGAAAATGGAAGAGAAAAATTAGTAAAACACATGCAAATATAATTATTACACTAAATAAATGTGCACGCATTAGCAAAGAACTAACAATCATCGATCAAGTGCAGGGGTTCGAACATTTGGGAAAATAATTTACGGAGAATGCGTTTTATAAAGATAAAATTAGATTTAGAGGCGATTGATCAAAAATATTTTCGGGAGGAAGAAACATTGCTACGATCTAAAAATATAAGTGATCGGTGAAAAGAAAAATGGTGAAACATCTAATTCAAACGATGCCGGGAACAAAGAAGTGAATCATCAACAGAAAGGAGTAATAGAAGTTGGAAGCATTCAAAATGTAGTGATAATGCATGATGGGGAAAATTAGTTAATAGATGAAAGACTAAATGACCAAGTTCTCACACGGTCCATAAATTACGTCAACAATCGGGGAAAGTGATGCTTAAAAAGTTTGACATACGTTTACAAGAGACTTTGACATAAGCTGGCAAGAAAGTTTGAGACTTGTTGACGATAGTAATTGACATACTCTGACAAGAGTTTAACATACATTGCCAAGGGGATTTGACAAAAGTTTATTGTCAACTGTTTGATATAAGCTGACAAGAGAGTTTGACATAAGTTGACTAGAAAATTTGACATAAGTTGACAAGAATGTTTGACACAAGTGGACAAGAAAGTTTGACATAAATTGACTAGAAAATTTGACATAAGTTGACAAGAAAGTTTGACATAAGTTGAGAAGAGTTTGACATAAGCTGACAAGAAAGTTTGACATAAGCTGACAAGAGAGTTAAACATAAGCGGATAAGAGAGTTTAGTTTTCTTCAACACAGCGGAATTTTATAAAATTAAATTGTTAGAATTATAATTTGTAAAATAAAAATCAGAACAAGATTTGTAATTACCCCCTCCCTCCTTTTTCTGCTTAAATTTGTTAGGGAATAATGAGAGAAGGGGGGGGGGTGGCGAGTAGCGTTAATTTTTTTGGCATAATTAAGCAGGCAGTCAGTTGTCCATGAATTCTTGACAAGTTGATGACAAGGGGGTTGGGGTCAATAATTGCGAAAAAAAGTGTTAAGATAATTTATGGACATATTACAAAAACCAACTGACACAAATAAGCTTTCTGAATTCTATCACAACATACGTGTTATGTGTAGAGATGTTCAACGGAATGGGTCAGTCTAAACTGAATGGGGAGATGTGAGTAGCGGGATGTGAACACACTAACAGAGACTAAAGCAAAGTCATGAGTTTTTTATGGTTATGTCGTTTATTTGACACTTCTTTGTAATGAATTACTTTCAATAATAACAAATTCATATCACTGTTTTCATTGTACTCTTTGTGAATCTATGAATCTTCTGGTGTCGACATGTATGCCAACATGATTCCTTGTCAAAAACCATACTACAAGGAAGAGTAGAAGGTAAAGGAGCAGAGGGGGACGAAAAATAGCATGGACAGACAACATCAACGTTGGGATAGGTCAAGATATTTCTTCGCTCGCCCGCATTGTTGACGCTAGAAATCGATGGGGGATTGCAACGACGTACCTAATGTGCCACCAGTACGAGCCTGACAATTACGGGTTTACAGATAGGTAGATGAATCTTCTGTGTAAATCTATGAATCAACTCCGTGAGAATATATGAATCAACTCTATGTCAGTTTATGAAACCCTGACAGTTATGGGTATATAGTTGGGTAGATTAATCTTCTGTGTAAATCTATGAATCAACTCCGTGAGAATATATGAATCAACTCTATGTCAGTTTATGAAACCCTGACAGTTATGGGTATATAGTTGGGTAGATTAATCTTCTGTGTAAATCTATGAATCAACTCCGTGAGAATATATGAATCAACTCTCAGTTTATGAAACCCTGACAGTTATGGGTATATAGTTGGGTAGATTAATCTTCTGTGTAAATCTATGAATCAACTCCGTGAGAATGAATCTTCTGTGTAAATCTATGAATCAACTCCGTGAGAATGAATCTTCTGTGTAAATCTATGAATCCACTCCGTGAGAAGGAATCTTCTGTGTAAATCTATGAATCCACTCCGAGTGAATCTATGAATCCACTACTTATGAATCTATGAATCAACGCTTTGCCAGTCTATAAATCTACTCTGCATGGTTGTATCAATCCACTCTATGTGAATTTAAGAATACACTGCGTAAACATATGACCCCCCCCCCCTTTCCGTGTGAATCTACGAGTTCGCTGCACGACATACTCACGAAAGTGTGAATCTACGAGAGTGCACTCTGGCAAATACTCACGAAAGAACATAAATATGAAATAAAATACATGAAATGTTCGAATTAGATCAAAGAAGAAATACTAGACAGATTATAAAAACTGGCACATAATGAAGAAAGTTCTAGAACACACCCGTACCGAGAGAACTCTACAACACACCTGTACCGAGAGAACTCTAGAACGCACCTGTACCATGAGAACTATAGAATGCACCTGTACCGTGAGAACTATAGAACGCACCTGTACCGAGAGAACTCTACAACACACCTGTACCGAGAGAACTATAGAACGCACATGTACCGAGATAACTCTAGAACGCACCTGTAACGTGAGAACTATAGAACACACATGTACCGAGAGAACTATAGAACGCACCTGTACCGAGAGAACTCTAGAACGCACCTGTACCGTGAGAACTATAGAACACACCTGTACCGAGAGAACTCTTACAGTAAAGTGATTGAATTAATTGAATGTAATGAAGTGATCAGACACAATATTTAAACCACAAACACGAGTATCGCCGTTTACATTATAATACCTACTGGCTAATGGGAAATCAAGCCCTTCTTAATAACTGATTTGACAAATACCGTGATTTTCATTGGTCGCTATTATTATAATATGTGTGACAGCCAATGAAAATCAAAGTAATATCTGTAGTAATGTCTGGAAGTACATCAAATGACAAGAGCAAAATATTGATATTGATGGAAATGACAAACTAAATATTATAAAACGTGACGTCCCTGGGGCACAAAGGAGAACAAAGAATAGTGACACTATTATCTGTTATGCTCGTCGAAACAGACGATTAAGGAGGTTTTGGGGGTGGAATTGGCTGTTCTATGCCATAAAGACCGCTCACACCAGATACCTGGCTGTTGATTGATCCGCGCTTATAATTGCCTTACAGCTCTGCAGACAGGCACACCAGATGCCTGACTGTTGATTGATCCGCGCTTGTAATTGCCTTATAGTTCTGCAGACAGCTCACACTAGATGCCTGACTGTTGACTGACCCGTGTTTGTAATTGCCTTATAGTTCTTCTGCAGACAGCTCACACCAGATGCCTGGCTGTTGATTGATCCGTGCTTGTAATTGCCTTATCGTCCTGCAGACAGCTCACACCAGTTGCCTGACTGTTGACTGATCCGTGCTTGTAATTGCCTTATCGTCCTGCAGACAGCTCACACCAGCTGCCTGGCTGTTGATTGATCCGCGCTTGTAAATGCCTTATAGTTCTGCAGACAGCTCACACCAGATGCCTGACTGTTGATTGACCCGCGCTTGTAATTGCCTTATAGTTCTGCAGACAGCTCACACCAGTTGCCTGACTGTTGACTGATCCGTGCTTGTAATTGCCTTATCGTCCTGCAGACAGCTCATACCAGTTGCCTGACTGTTGACTGATCCGTGCTTGTAATTACAGTACAGTTCTGCAGACAGCTCACACCAGTTGCCTGACTGTTGACTGATCCGTGCTTGTAATTGCCTTCTCGTCGTGCAGACAGCTCACTCCAGTTGCCTGACTGTTGACTGATCCGTGCTTGTAATTACAGTACAGTTCTGCAGACAGCTCACACCAGTTGCCTGACTGTTGAATGATCCGTGCTTGTAATTGCCTTATCGTCCTGCAGACAGCTTACACTAGTTGCCTGACTGTTGATTGATCCGTGCTTGTAATTGTCTTATAGTTCTGCAGATAGCTCATACCAGATGCCTGACTTGGCTGATCTGTTGACTGGATGTTGACTTGTAAATTCCTGGAGACAAAACATACATTGACTACGGAAAGGATGGGAATCATAGAATATGATTGACGTAGCACGCATGACTACACACGGAGAAGCAGGTGCCTGAAAGTATACTTCAAGATGAGGATGATGGATCCCCGATGTAGTAGGACCATTCTAACCTTCTATGTCAGGTGGTAGAATTTCACTTTCAGCTCGAGAGTGATGTTTTTCTGGCATTCGTTTTGATGGGGAAAAATTGTATACCTTGTGCAAGTCCCTGGTCAAACAACAGTTTAACGTCAATGTGGCTTACCACGTCTGTGCAGGAAGTTTCTTCTCAAAGAATTTCACACCACGTAGAGTTGAAGAATATCTAACCATATATCTATAAACCGGTAACCCGATCAGGATCCTATCTGGATGGGTTTAGACCACATTGGATGTATCAGCACGCAAAGTCCTCCAGAGATTTTTTATCTTCAACACTGCGGACGAGTGAAGAAAAATATGATCCTGTCCAGTCTTTGATGTTTGTCCATGCGTTTATTTGTCCTCTCCTGCTTCTTCTACTTTCGACGATTCCTTACATTTTTGTTTTCGATAAGGAATCATGTCGGCGTACATTTTTGAACCATACAAGTTTGAGAGAGTTGAGCATAATGGGTGTTATAGAGAGAAACTACACATTGAACATATGGCAAGAACATATGACAAGAACATAGCAAGAGATAATTATTTGATTGTTCATAACAATCAAAACTTCTGGGGATCGAGTTAAAAACATAAACAAACTCAATGTAGCCATAAAAAATACTTCAAGGTAGCCAAACAATTCATGAATTTCTTCTTCGTCTTCTGCGTTTATTTCACGTACCCAAAAGCAGAATTTTTTTTTTTTAAATGGCAACCTCCCTCAGACCAGATTAACTCGAAGCTTCAGGAAAGTAAAATATCTGTTAAAAAATGCTATGCGACTTCAGTGAAGAGAACTAACAGAAACTGTAGCCCGAACAAGATAACATTAACAAATTGTACAGACATGAAAAGGTCAAGATATTTCGACTGAGAAGGAACCAGTTTTGACTTAAGCACACTTACATCAAATCGGTATCAGCGACTCTGCGGCCTACATCTGCGGAGCAGCAACACACGAGAACACACACTACAGAATTTTCCCAGCTTCGCTGTTCACAGAATGACAATCTGACATACAGGAGCTTCTCTGCAAAACAAGTTGTGGAGAACCCAAGATGACCTAAATTAAACCACTCTATACATAAACAATATTGAACTGGATGTTTAATGATCGCAGAAGAAGAAGACGCAGGATTGCATTGTACCATGGTTTACAGATTAGGTGAGATATATGCGACTTTCGGCCTGACACATTCGAATTAAAGATGGCTATTGGACTACCTGTACCGTCTGTACGATGGAACAACCAACTTCATATCAAGGCCTCATTTGTCTTCTCATATGACTAGCGCCGCAGGCAACATTGTTGCAATTCTATGCTCTTCCGTCGTGCCCTGGCCACACATTGGTGTTCCAATGAACTGCAAGGTTCTGACCAGTGTAGTCAGATTAAGAATATGTCACCGGTGAGCTATAGGAATTATTGGATCGCTTAAAATTCGTTTATATAAATCGCCTGTAAATAGTTAATCCAGAACACAACACGTGTCTGCTGATCATAATCACAACTAGCAGGCGTGCTTAATTGCCAACAAAACTTAGAAAATCTTTTCAATATAAACACAGATCGATGAAATCTCCGTCTACACAAACAATAGCAATCCACAAACATGCATCATTATAACAAACATGTACACAAGTAAAAATTAAAGACAAAATCTGTGAAGAAAATAACGGTTATTGATCTTGATCCATCAATGCTTAACATTGCTTCGATATTTTAGAATTTGCTATTACGGGTTTAAATTAGAAATAATTTGTGCAATGTAGCACAATCTAGGGTATAGGAAGAATTCGAGGGACGTTTCCATGTAGCACTATCTAGGGTATAGGAAGAATTCAAGGAACGTTTCCATGTAGCACAATCTAGGGTATAGGAAGAATTCAAGGGATGTTGCGATGTAACACTATCTAGGGTATAGGAAGAATTCAAGGGATGTTGCGATGTAGCACTATCTAGGGTATAGGAAGAATTCAAGGGATGTTGCGATGTAGCACTATCTAGGGTATAGGAAGAATTCAAGGGATGTTGCAATGTAGCACTTATAGGATGTTGCAATGTAGCACTTATAGGATGTTGCAATGTAGCACTTATAGGATGTTGCAATGTAGCACTTATAGGATCTTGCAATGTAGCACTTAGCCATTCCTTATAGGAATGGCTATAAGTACCTTCAATGGCATGAGGAAATTATTAATATCTAAACAAATTACAAACAAGTTAAAAATGAGAATTATAAAATGCTACATCTATTCCATATTAATGTATGGCTCAGAAACATGGACACTAAATAAACAATTAGAAGACAAAATTGATGCCTTTGAGATGTGGGTATATAGAAGAATAGGGAGAACATCATGGAAAGAGAAGAAAACAAATAAAGAGGTGCTAAAGACACTTAATATGAAGAAAGAACTACTAAGAGAAATAAAGATCAGGCAAATAAAATCCTTTGGACACATTAAAAGACATGACACCCTATTGAAGACCTTACTTGAGGGTAAAGTCAAAGGGAAGCGAGCAAGAGGTAGGCAGAGATACAAGTGGGAGAGTAATATTACACGATGGACAGGTTACAGTCTAGCAGAGTGCACCACCAAGACAAGAGACAGGAGATGTTGGAGATACGTTGCAGCCGACCTTCGTTGCGGAGACGGTACTTGATGATGATGATGATGCAATGTAGCACAATCTAGGGTATAGGAAGAATTCAAGGGACGTTTCCATGTAGCACTATCTATGGTCATCATCATCACGTGACATATTCTTTCCAGAACGGTGTTTTTGCAACTGATGTCGTGAAATCGACTTTATCCTGTGCCAATCTGCCTGCCTCCTCCAATAACTTCATACAGTCTTTGATGTCATCTGTCCATCTCCTTCTAGGTCTACCTCTTCTTCTACTTCCTGGAATTCTGCCTCCTAATATGCATCTTTCCATGCCTTTGTATCTTTTTATATGTCTATTTCAGTTTTCTATGTAAAATTGTATTCACAAGCAATCCTTCTTTTATATTCAGCATACTTAAAACCTCACTGTTCCTTATCTTTTCTGTCCAGGAAATTCTTAATATTGTCCTATAACACTTCAGTTAGAAACCCGATATTCTTTTTGTCGTTGTTCTATTTATTGTCCAAGTCTCGCAGCTATATGTTTCAACTGGAAAAAATGTATGATCTAAGAAGTATAAGTTTTGTCTCTTTATTACAGTTTTTCCATATATTTTTTTTTCCTTGTAGTTTTGTTATCGCTACCGCTAATATTTTCCTAATTTCCATTGTACAATCACCCAACCTGTTTATATTTGCACCCAGATTATCAAACTTGTCGATCGACATTTTCCAGTTCTCTGTTATCTATTTTAATTCTTGGTACTACTTTGGTTTTATCTGTTGTCATGATCTTGGTTTTCTGTATGTTTAATTGAAGGTTTTGTTCTTCGCTGTACGCTTTTGTTTTAATGATTATCCTTTCTAGTCCTTCTATGTGTATAGTTAGGGGATGGAATTGTGTGTGTTCTTTGTCGTTCTTTATGTTCCTCATGATGTTTTCTGCGTATATATTGAATAAGTATGGTGATAGGGTGCATCCCTGTCTTACTCCTCTATCTACCAAAAACTATTCTGAGATATCACCATCAACTCTCACAGTTATCTAAGTTATAGGAAGAATTCAAGTGCTGGGATCACCGGTATGTTTCTGAGGGCCCGAAAGGGGAGCAAATATTAAAACCACTTAGCTTTCCAATGTATGTCATAAACAATATAAATAAATAATAAAAAATTTCGATTGAATTGAAGTTTTACGTTAAGCAAATATATCGAATCGACGTTTCGAAGAAAAAGGTCTTTATCAAGGTAGAAAAGAACAACATAATAGTCAGAAAACTATATAGAAAAATGTACTGCCGTTTGAGGTGAATAAGGATACTTTAAGGGGGGGGGGGAGGAAGAAGGATGCGTTGTCTGTCCCATCCCACAGAAGGTCAAAGAGATCCAAAGTCATGCTGAAGTCGGATGTGTTTAACAAAAGGTGCATATATCTATACCAAGCTGTAAATATGACACAATGCATTCCATTCTCCGAACTAGATGCTGCCCATCTACAGGCGCTTGTGAATGTATGCAGAAGAAGAGGAGGACGAGTCCTTTATTTTAATATTGAACCCATTATTTTCTATGGATAGTAAACATGGACAGAAAAAAATGATATCAAAGTGAACATGAGACTACTGAAATGTGGTTTTTAAGAAGAATTTTAAAATTCCACGGGCATCTCAGCTCAGAAAACTCATGTAGAAGTTCTCAATAATAGTGGAGTAAAAAAGACACATTCATAAAAGAATTAGAGGCAGACAGTTATAATTTGTGGGTATGTGAAGATAAGAGAGAAACGGCTTTTGAAAACAAGTGTTACAAACGAATGTTGCACATTCGTATACAAGTATTTAAACGGGTACCAGATAACAAAAGAAAAAGAGGAGGATCAAGAGAGACATTCACATAACAATCATCAAAGTGGGTATGAATATGGGTCTCAGATCAAGAGAGACTCTTCACAGAACAATCATCAAAGTGGGTATGAATATGGGTCTCAGATCAAGAGAGACACTTCACAGAACATTCATCAAATTGGGTATGAATATGGGTCTCAACAATATGCAAGAATTACAGACAGGGCAGAAACAAGTTTTCTCCAGTTCGGGCGATGTGCTGTTACAATGGGTTATGTACCGTATTCGGCATTGAAAGAAAGTAGATAGATTTATAGAATAAGTAGAGAGATTATAGAAATATAAAACCAACATATAAACGAAAAACAAAATAAATACTATTGCAGGTCAACTAAAACATCTCATGGCAGCGGTGAAACGTCACAAACGTGTGTGATTTGGTCATGTGATGAGGTACGATGCCCTTTCTAAAACTATCTTACAGGAAACAGTTGGGGGATGGAATAAGAAGAGGCTGATTAAAAAAGAAAGAATGGATTGATAATTTTGAAGACTGACTGGACGTGATTAAAATTGTGCACAATTAAACAAAAACTGAGAACAGAGAGATATGACGGGATTTTTGCGTTATCAGAGTGGCACCCCTGTGACGTTAAGGGTTATGGGTTAATGATGATATGAGAAGAGAGAGATTAAAAAATTTAGCAACCACCTGCAAGATCAAGGGAACAAGAGACAGAGGAAGACAAAGAGAGAAGTTGTTGCATGTGTTGTCATCATGACATAGGGAGAATGACACCAGATGAACTTAACAACACAAGAGACAGATGTCGAGAAATGATTGACCTTCACCAAAGCACTTGTTTGATTGGTATCGAAGGACTCATTCTGGAGGGAAGAGTGCCAGGCAAGAGAAGAAGAGGAAGACCAAGAAGACGATGGACCAGAGTCATCGAAGAATGTATGCACATGTCTCTGGCCAATGCAGGCCTGCTTTCCCTGGATAGAGTATTCTGGCTTTCAGAGTATTCACGACGAAGACAACGTTCTAGAAATAATATGTCAATTATATTGAAATAATTTCTGCTTTAAAATGACAATATTCACAAAATACATCTTCCTGAATATTCGCCACAATTTGCGGCATTTTGCCTTCTAGACCTGACATTTAATACAGGTTTTTGGTTATAATTTTAAAGTTTGTTTTATATTCACGCATGACATGTTGACATTTAAATATTTGAATTCGTATTTGCAAGAGGGTTAACGTTGCGGTTCTCAAAGTGGAGCACATAACATGGACCACTGGGAGATTATGGCGTTTTGTTGGGAACAATTTAGAAATCGTATATCTACAGCAATTTCTACGAGATTGGAGCACAGAAATGTACTATTTATACAATATTCCATATAATATACAGGGTGTCTAGACAATCGCTGTGTACGCGTTTACATTACTGGTGATGCTATGCCACATGAAATGTGGGTATTTAATGTTGATTTTGTTGTGACGTCATTGACAACATTCATATTTATTTTTTTAAACACTACTTCTCATGTAAATCGCGTTTTGGGTAAACCGGCCCGTAGCACAGTAAATGCATTTCTACAGAAGATGGAACCTCTGCATCAGGAATTTCTGCACAAATATGATATTTTTCGCACATTGAACTCCATTATTAACCAATTAATCCACCACAAATATTCTTTAGTATCTACTGAGTCACACTGTACACTGTACCGTGAAAATACACAACTTTCAATGACGTCATATTGAGCACACGCACACACGCACGCACACAACATACACACACATATATTTTCATATTCAGCGGACATCAATATTACAGATGTATAATAATAACCCCTTGCACTGAATGTACAAATATTTTTTATGTCCACGAATTTTATAGAATAGGACATAGGTGTGTCCCGAATAGTTTATAGAATAGGACATAGGTGTGTCCCGAAAAGGATCCATGAGCGGGAGCAGTTGAGAACCTGTGGGCTAACGTAATGATAAGTTTTTTTTTAAAAATAAACCGCTTTTACCGCAATCGTTGAGCAAATATTCTCCAGCATTGTAATTACAATAGCACTTGACTTTCATTTTAGCTTGGAGGATTTGATTCTGTATCTGGTAGATTGTTAGTTTTTTGGTATTTAATTCCAACTTTGAGTGAGTTTTGTTGGAAAATTATTGAACATGTATGTTGTCACGTAGAGACGTATGTATACAGTCCCAAATTTCAGCAGAATAAAAGGAACTACTCACAAGATATAATTTCTGCCCACGTGATGGTATAAGTAACCATCCTTCATTTAGTTTCAGTAATTTCAAAACTTCAATGTTTTTATTTTTCTCTTTCTGTAGCATTTCATTCAAATGAATTCATTCTTCTGGATATTGCCTTGTTTAAAGTCCAAGTCTCGCATCCACATGTTGCCACTACGAAAATAAATTATCTTAAAATGGTTAATGTAGTGCCCATATCACTACTTTGCCATAGCTTTCTCATTTGTGTTCATTTGAGTGTTGCAATTGCGAGTCAGTCTTTTTCTAATCTCGACTGGACAATCTCCAGAATTGTTTACATTTTCTCTTTTATGTTATTTTATTATACCAGAAATTAAGCTATAAAATTATAGTATTTCTGCAATTTGAAACGTTATTACTGTTTTAGCTATATTTTTCAGTAGCAACATATGGATGTAAGACATTGACAATAACAACCGAAATAGAAAAGAAAATATCGGAATTTGAAATGAAATGTTATAGAAAGCTTATAGAAATATCATGGATAGAAAGACGAATCAGACGTCTGGACAGACCTGACCATAGAAGAAGACTGGCTAATTAGAACTAGACAAAGAAGAAGACTGGCTAATTAAAACTAGACAAAGAAGAAGTAGATGTCATTCTGCAGGATTGTCGTTTTCATAACAGAAACAGAGATGGGATACTACTTTCTCAAAGTCTTATTATTAATATCTAAACAAATTACAAACAAGTTAAACATGAGAATTATAAAATGCTACATCTATTCCATATTAATGTATGGCTCAGAAACATGGACACTAAATAAAAAATTTGAAGACAAAATTGATGCCTTTGAGATGTGGGTATATTGAAGAATATGGGGAACATCATAGAAAGAGGAGAAAACAAATAAAGAGGTGCTAAAGACACTTAATATGAAGAAAGAACTACTAAGAAAAATAAAGATCAGGCAAATAAAATATTTTGGACATATTAAAAGACATGACACTTTATTGAAGACCTTACTTGAGGGTAAAGTCAATGGGAAGCGAGCAAGAGGTAGACAGAGATACAAGTGGGAGAGTAACATTACTAGATGGACAGGTTACAGTCTAAAGGTAGATGCATGGCGAGAGACAAATAGATTTCATACTGAGTACAATGAAAAAAAATGAAAGGGCAGCACAGCGCTAGAGGGCAGCGCGAACTGCAAATAGAAAGTGAAAAGTTCCTAGGAAAGGGGAACTGTAAGCTCCGTCAGCTCGAGGCGAGCTTCTAGATACCTGTGCTCCTTGCAGACAGAGACCCAGACCCAATCATTGGCGTGCGGACAAGCAAGAAGACCTAACCCAACTCTAATGTCTAGCCTTCCTAAACCGGAAATACGCTCGCGAAGATAAAGGGTTCCTTACCCGATGGGCTTAGGCAAGAAAGGGACAACGATGGCAGTCCTGGTCCTCCGGTATAGTTCTCCTATACCGGAAATACACTTGCAGAGAGTAAGGGTTCAGTACCTGATGGGCTCAGGCGCTATTGGGACAAGGTCGCTCAGCTCCAGAACGCCTTGCTCTCAAACGCGTGGTGTGAGACTCGAACTTGGACAAGGGGTACACGATATCGGCGAATAACACCTCGGCAAAGAGGGCGAAAGAGCCAGGGTCCAACTCTTCTGTTGAGTTCTTCCCCTTAAGGAATCAGTCTCACGGATGAGAAACGGTTCAGTACCTGATGGGCACAGGCACAATACGTCCAATTACACGAGGCAAGTTCATAGACAGTGGAACACCTCGTGCGAGACAGACGAGAGCAAAAATCGTCTGGGCAAAGAGTCACCACTACGCGTGCCTGGAGACAGATATGGAGGCTGTCACGGGCTAGGCTAGCCCACCCGAATTGTCAAGGCATGCCGAAATCGGATGTGCTAGGCCTACAAGGCACATAACAGTGGCACAACGTAATCACGCTCCCGGCGGAAATCACACGGATATCCGTGCTGGTTAACAATGGAGCGAATGCAAAACAGAGACACTGATGGTCAAACAACACACAATATGACATTAGGACAAAACATGCATTTAACTCATGTCTGGAGGACAACACAACTCACAACATGAAATTGCAAATCTCCTACTCAGAACGGGGTAAAATATTGGCTTGATTTAAAAAAATGCTCACAGCATGACTTTTTCACACTCGTCCTTATGACCAAGTATAGGAATTTTATCAGCATCCAATTTGACACATATTTACCCCTAACGATATTATTATTATTTTTATTTCTATTATTATTATTTTTATTATTAATTATTATAATTAACGCACAAGAAACATAAATATCAAACATTTGTTTCCGAAGAGAAGATGACATATTTCTTCAAGAATGCCATTAACGATGACATTTTGTGTAACGGTAACTCTGTCATGATGGACGTTGCATCCAATTAGCTGCCAATGTGGGTTAATGTAAATTTATTCAATTAGACCAGGGATGAATAATGGATATTAAATACAGGAAGATGCCAGAATGTGCCATACAGGAAGATGCCAGAATGTGCCAGTTCGACTAAAGAAAAAACTCTTATTCATTATGGTGGGCGGTAACACCGAGTAATAATAGGTGGTCGTCGCCGTCGTTCTCCTATTCATCATATCATCGTTGTCGTCTTTCTCCACGTCCTTATATCTTCGTCCTCCTTCTTATCAACAGCATCATTATCGTCATGGTTGTCACAATCCTTCTCATCATATAATCATCGTCGTCTACCTCCTCATCATCTTATCATCGTCGTCGTCTTCCTCATCATCAACGTCCTCCGCTTCATGTCGTCGTCCTTCTCCCCTCATCACAATGTTACGGTTGTGGTCCTTCTCATCATTTCTAGTATCGTCGTCGTCCTTTTCTTCGTCATCGTCGTTGTCCTCCCCTTCATCATATTATCGACATCGTCTTTCTCCTCATCTTCGGCGTCTGCCTAATCATCATATTAGAGTTGTCGTCCTCTTCATTATCATCATCATGTTATCATCGTCGTCTGTCTCTTAATATTATCGTCATGGTCCTCCTCGTTATTATAGCATCGTCGTCGTCCTCAAGTTCATCATAATATCTCTGTCGTCATTGTCCTCCTCTTCATCAGCATATCGTTGTCGTTTTCCTCTTCATGGTCGTCGTGCTTATCTTCATCATCAGCATCATCATCATCTTCGTCATCATCATCATCACCACCACCACTGCCACGACCACTAATACCACCACCAACAACATCATCACCACCAGTACCATCATCTCAGCAACATCGTTGTAATCGCTTTCGTCCTAATAGTTGTTATCACCATCATCATTATGAGCAACACCGACTTAATCATCAATACCCTCATCAGCCTCCTTCTCCTCATCATCCACATCACCATTCTCTTTAACATCTTCATCCACGCCATTATTATCATCGTCATGAATACCATCATCATCATATGAGGTCCATCATTCTCGTATCCACGGAATTAAATTTCACAAAATATTTGCTTTCTCTCTTCCTAGCCGTTATAGCTAATATCTTTTCTCAACTTTATACCACTGATCCTACCTTCACCGTGCACAATCTTCCAACATACACATGCCATATTTCAACATACACATACAGTCTTTCAACATACACATACAATCTTCCAACATACACATACAATCTTTCAACATACTCATACAATCTTTCAACATACACATACAATTTTCCAACATACACGTACAATCTTTCAACATACAAATATAATCTTTCAATATACAAATACAATCTTTCAATATACACATACAATCTTTCAACATACACATACAATTTTCCAACATACACGTACAATCTTTCAACATGCACATACAATCTTTCAACATACACATACCATCTTTCAACATACACATACCATCTTTCAACATACACATACAATCTTTCAACATACACATACAATCTTTCAACATACACATACCATCTTTCAACATACACATACAATCTTTCAACATACACATACAATCTTTCAACATACACATAGAATCTTTCAACATACAAATACAATCGTTCAACATATGCATACAATCTTTCAACATACAAATATAATCTTTCAACATACAAATAGAATCTTTCAACATTCAAATACAATCGTTCAACATATGCATACAATCTTTCAACATACAAATACTAAGCATGATTTATTATTGAAATCATTAGACATTGCCAGATTTAATGCACGACAGCACATAAGGGCCAAAAAATGAACTAAATCAAGACATTTAACGCTAAAAACATACAAAAATCACAATCTTGTCATGCATCATATGCAGAAACGAAACAAAGCATTTAATTAATTCATGCATAAAGCTCGTGTTCAATACTGAGCAATTCTTAATGCTGGTGGGGGTGAGAGGGGTGGGTGAGTTGTGAAATAATCTTATTAAGAAGTAATAAGAGCAGGGGAGTGCGGCCAGCGAAATGACTGCGGCCAACGAGATGGTTGAAGCAAGCGAGATAGAAACTAGCAGCTTAATTTGAAATCAGCATCATCATAGCACACATGACATTCCCATAAGTGCCCCACTCTCTGTTTCAGCAGCGATACAAGAGTATACAGACTCAAAGTCCCAGTTAGATGTTGATTATGTGATCTTCATTACTTTCTTCAACTCCTGCATAATTCCAACATCAACATATGGATGCGAAAGTTGGAAAGCAACATCAAACTTAGAACAAAGACTAAATACCTTTGAAAATAAATGTCTTAGAAGGCTACTGAACATACGTTGGTCAGACTTCAAATCAAACACAGTTGTCAGAATCAAAACAAGAATATGTATCCACTTATATTAGAAAGCGTCGCTGGAATTACATCGGACACGCACTACGAATGGATACCGAAAGACTTCCCAGTTAAGTTTTGATATGGTCACAGGGGAAGAGACAACGAAGAAGACAAAAAGAAACTTTACGTAGAACTATTACAAAGGAACTTTTCACCATCGGTATCAGAAACAATCAAGATCTAAAGCAACTTGCAATGAAGCAAGAGACATGGAAATCTATGACATCCGCCTTATGTGCCGTTTTTGGCCCTAGAGAAATAACTAACTAACTAATATCTTTCTAGAAAGGACACACGTTCTCGCCTCATCTAAGCAAGATGGTTGATGGTAGCAAGATGACCGCGTGCAACTAGAAGTATTAGCGCACTTCGAGAACCATACAGTTATATCGACTGTGTAGTCAAAAGTATTCAATGTTTCTACCACTAATGTTACCATCCATAACCACTCAGGGTCATAGGTGTGCCACGCTTAATACATCAGCACAAAAAGCTCTCCAGACATCTGTATCCTCAGCCATTTGGAGGAGTATGGAAAAATCATGTTCAGATCCTTGATGCCTTGATGTTTTCAATCCAGGATTTTTTCTCACCCCTTTTCCTTTCACCTTCGATTGTTCCTCGTAAAAGGCGTTCTCAAGCTGAGCGACCTTGTCCAATAGCGCCTGAGCCCATCAGGCACTGAACCCTTTCTCTCTGCAAGTGTGTTTCCGGTATAGGAACACCTGACAGTAAAGTTGGGTCATGGCTAAAATCGTTGTCCTTTGGTGCCTGATCCCATCGGGTACGAAACCCTTTCTCTCTGCAAGAAAGGTCTCTGCCTATAAGGAAAACAGGTAACTAGAAGCTCGTCTCAAGCTAACAGAGCTTGTAGTTTACATTTCCGTAATCGTTTTCACTTTCTATTTGCAGTTGGCGCTGCCCTCTAACGCTGTTCTGCCCTTTAATTTTTTCCATTGACTCAGTATGAAATCTATCTGTCTTCCACCATGCATCCACCTTTTCAGGCTTTTTTCATTGGCCGCCCCTCCAATGTTCGGACTGGACTAACTAGCTTCACTGTATGTTAACAGTGTCGCTGTATGTGGTGGTGCTGTTGGTGTCGGAGATATTGTCTGTCTCTTATGCAGTTAAATCTCTTTCCATCTGCTACCTCCACATTCTCGGACACGATCCCCAAATGATTTTGCCAGAATCAGCTCGATCTGCTGT
The DNA here is from genome assembly GCA_034231615.1 of Meghimatium bilineatum. Classification (NCBI taxonomy): domain Eukaryota; kingdom Metazoa; phylum Mollusca; class Gastropoda; order Stylommatophora; family Philomycidae; genus Meghimatium; species Meghimatium bilineatum. The sequence goes on along the minus strand of CM067319.1, from coordinate 6,321,400 downwards.
ATTTCTAGGGTGCACCACGAGGAGGTACATTTGGGATCTTGGTTATCTGCTAACCCTGGGTCCGCCGAGAGCAATGCGTTCCCTTTGCACCGCAGAAAGTTAAATAATAACCAAACTGTCACAGTATATCTGGCAAGGTGAAGAGTGCCGCACTAACATAACTAAGAAGCGGTAAGATTCTAGCCTACTAATACGATTATAACCATGTGTGGATTGAGACATCCTGAGAAGCCGAAGATTTATGTTCTTGCTATTTGGGAGGGTTCAGTGGAGTCTAGATTGCTCACAGAAGCGATAACACGGTGGCTTCAGTGGAGTCTAGATTGCGTCACAGAAGCGATAACACCTGTGTTAAAGTATTACTGCGCCTGATTATTAATATAACTCACAAATATTAAAAATAATGTCAATGAGGAGAAAAAAAGCAACAACGTAACAAGGAGTTTATCCACGTTACTGCCAAATAGAGATTTCGATCACCAAACAACAACGAACAAGACAAATGATTTTTTCTTGACTTCCGGAGTAGTTGACGCAAAGATGCAGCGAGCTCGGGCATTTCTTGAAATCAGTGCCCATACACTTGACACATACACTTGACCCATACACTTGACACATACACTTGACACATTACGTGTAGAAAGTTAGTCGTGTCTTGTTACAAGTCCAAACCAAACAAGTTTATGCCGAATCACCACTGTCAAACCAAACAAGTTTACACCGAGTCACCACATCCCTACCAAGCACGTTTAGGCCGAGTCACCACTGTCAAACCAAACAACTTTACACCGAGTCACCACTGCCCTACCAAACAAGTTTACGCCGAATCACCACTACCAAACCAAACAAGTTTACGCCGAGTCACCACTACCAAACACAACAAGTTTACACCGAGTCACCACTGCCCTACCAAACAAGTTTACGCCGAATCACCACTACCAAACCAAACAAGTTTACGCCGAGTCACCACTACCAAACACAACAAGTTTACGCCGAGTCACCACTACCAAACACAACAAGTTTACACCGAGTCACCACTTCCCTACCAATCACGTTTAGGCCGAGTCACCACTGTCAAACCAAACAAGTGTATGCCGAGTCACCTGCCCTACCACACACGTTTACGGCGAGTCACCACTGTCAAACCAAACAAGTTTACGCTGAGTCACCACTGTCAAACCAAACAAGTTTACGCCGAGTGCCAAATGTGGTTCTTGATGTCTACATGCAAAATATGCTAACATGCCTTCTATATGAAAACTTCGACCCCACTGAGTAGGAAGCTTGTTCTCGAAGAATTGCATACTGCTGTGAATAGCTGTCTTCTGGGTATGATTGACAGTTATAAAGAATCCCTTCTATCTAAATTGCATGTAGGAAACAGTAGACAGATTGTTCGTAATTACTTGGAGATCGAAACACAGAAGTAACGGTATGCTTTATGAAACGTATGGTCAGGGATTGCTTGTGTCCAGGATACACAGGAAAAGAGCTGATGGTCCACAAGGACCAGTGGCATTTGGTCCACAAAGGCATGTTCTACATTATAGTACTATCTGGGAGTTTTACAGGTAATAGTTTCATGGACCCTGGGGACACTCCACCCTTTAGTGTTGCTGAAACAAACTCCTCTTCAGATACAGGTTCTGTGTGTTTGTCACACAATGTAACTTATCTTTGCTGAAACGTCTTTTTATTTGCTAATGACACAATATATACGCAGTGACCTATGATAAATTGTGTAAGCCAAGATGAGATATGATGCTTAAGACCAAGACGCAGTATTTTATCTGGAGAAGGACTTGGCTAAAAGCAGGTTCTGAGTACCTGTTGGATAAATAGACCACACGGACTTAGGCATCTGCTGGTGTAATAAAGGGCGGGTGCGGTGAAAGAATAATTCATCTTTAGGTTCGGCGCCCTTGTGTTGCAGGGGCCCGAAAGGGAAGCAAAGAATAGCAACACTGTTTACCTTCCACGCATATGCGGAAAAAGGCAACTAAGGAGGTTATGGGATGAGTTGGCTGTCCCATCCCATATAGGGTCAGTGACCCAAATCCATGCTGAAGTCGGATGTGTCAGGTCGAACGGCGCAGATATCGCAGCAGTGCTGTAAACCATGACACAACACATTCCATTCTCCGGACTACATCCTGATAATCTGCAGGAGTTTGAGAACGAACGAAGAAGAAGAAGATCTTTATGTTGAGTTTTTTTCTCACCGGATCTTTCTTGTTGCAGGGCAGTTGCCCTACTAGAACTCTCTTATTGCAGGGCACTTACCCTACTAGACCTCTCTTATTGCAGGGCACTTACCCCTACTAGAACTCTCTTGTTGCAGGGCAGTTACCCTACTAGAACTCTCTTGTTGTAGGGCACTTACCCCAACTAGAACTCTCTTGTTGCAGGGCAGTTACCCTACTAGAACTCTTTTGTTGCAGGGCACTTACCCCTACTAGAACTCTCTTGTTGCAGGGCAGTTACCCTACTAGAACTCTCTTGTTGCAGGGCACTTACCCCTACTAGAACTCTCTTGTTGCAGGGCAGTTACCCCTACTAGAACTCTCTTGTTGCAGGGCAGTTACCCTACTAGAACTCTCTTGTTGCAGGGCACTTACCCCTACTAGAACTCTCTTGTTGCAGGGCAGTTACCCTACTAGAACTCTCTTGTTGCAGGGCACTTACCCCTACTAGAACTCTCTTGTTGCAGGGCAGTTACCCCTACTAGAACTCTCTTGTTGCAGGGCAGTTACCCTACTAGAACTCTCTTGTTGCAGGGCACTTACCCCTACTAGAACTCTCTTGTTGCAGGGCAGTTACCCTACTAGAACTCTCTTGTTGCAGGGCACTTACCCCTACTAGAACTCTCTTGTTGCAGGGCAGTTACCCCTACTAGAACTCTCTTGTTGCAGGGCACTTACCCCTACTTGAACTCTCTTGTTGCAGGGCAGTTACCCTACTAGAACTCTCTTGTTGCAGGGCACTTACCCCTACTAGAACTCTCTTATTGCAGGGCACTTACCCCTACTAGAACTCTCTTGTTGCAGGGCAGTTACCCCTACTAGAACTCTCTTGTTGCAGGGCACTTACCCCTACTAGAACTCTCTTGTTGCAGGGCAGTTACCCTACTAGAACTCTCTTGTTGCAGGGAACTTACCCCTACTAGAACTCTCTTATTGCAGGGCACTTACCCCTACTAGAACTCTCTTATTGCAGGGCACTTACCCCTACTAGAACTCTCTTGTTGCAGGGCACTTACCCCTACTAGAACTCTCTTGTTGCAGGGCAGTTACCCTACTAGAACTCTCTTGTTGCAGGGCACTTACCCTACTAGAACTCTCTTATTGCAGGGCAGTTACCCTACTAGAATTCTCTTGTTACTGGGCAGCTGCCCTATTAGAACTCTCTTGTTGCAGTGCAGTAGCCTTACTAGAACTCTCTTGTTGCAGGGCACTTATCCTACTAGAACTCTATCGTTGCAGGGCAGTTACCCTACTAGAACTCTCTTGTTGCAGGGCACTTACCCTACTAGAACTCTCTTATTGCAGGGCAGTTACCCTACTAGAACTCTCTTGTTGCAGTGCAGTAGCACTACTAGAACTCTCTTGTTGCAGTGCAGTAGCCCTACTAGAACTCTCTTGTTGCAGTGCAGTAGCCTTACTAGAACTCTCTTTTTGCAGTGCAGTAGCCTTACTAGAACTCTCTTGTTGCAGGGCAGTTACCCTACTAGAACTCTCTTGTTGCAGTGCAGTAGCCCTACTAGAACTCTCTTGTTGCAGTGCAGTAGCCCTACTAGAACTCTCTTGTTGCAGGGCAGTAGCCTTACTAGAACTCTCTTGTTGCAGGGCAGTAGCCTTACTAGAACTCTCTTGTTGCAGTGCAGTAGCCCTACTAGAACTCTCTTGTTGCAGTGCAGTAGCCCTACTAGAACTCTCTTGTTGCAGTGCAGTAGCCTTACTAGAACTCTCTTGTTGCAGTGCAGTAGCCTTACTAGAACTCTCTTGTTGCAGGGCAGTTACCCTACTAGAACGCTCTTGTTGCAGTGCAGTAGCCTTACTAGAACTCTCTTGTTGCAGGGAAGTTGCCCTACTAGAACTCTCTTGTTGCAGGGAAGTTGCCCTACTAGAACTCTCTTGTTGCAGGGAAGTTGCCCTACTAGAACTCTCTTGTTGCAGTGCAGTAGCCTTACTAGAACTCTCTTGTTGCAGGGCAGTAGCCTTACTAGAACTCTCTTGTTGCAGGGAAGTTGCCCTACTATAGATGTCTAGCTCTAGGTCAATGCCCAGTGACATCAACACAAACGAGTGACAATGTGTGAAATCAACCGAATCCCTGGTCAATTTTAATCCTGTACACCGATCATTTTCATTCTTTAAAAATTACAGTAATTTATTTTTTTTCGTGATTTTATTGGCTGTCGATACACGAAATGAGCAATGAAAATTACATAAAAAATCAAATGACGTCACCTTTGAAGGATATAACCGATGAGTCTACATGACTGTATAATTGACGAGAGACTAGGTTCCTTAAAGAGAACTATAAACAAAAATACTTGGTATCTACTGTAAAAAAGGGGGGGGGGAGAGGGGACATTACGGCAATATATGTTGACATAATTGGTTTTTGTGACGTCATATACATAACATTTTTTTAAATATGGGGATGTCTGTGACAGCCACGGAAAACGGAAATTTCCGTTGAACAGCATACGGCTTACGTTAAAGTAAAGGTATGTCTCATGGCAGCAACCTACCGTTGGGGATGAAGATACCTCTTCATGTACTAAGCTGCTACAACTATTAGGTGGAGTGGCCAGTTCCCTTCCTTGCTGTGTTTACCTCCCCTAACTTAAGCGTCTGGTACTTTCCTATTGGTTATGGTTAACCCGTGCCCGTCGATGATATAGAAGACCTGCCGACTAAAACGTAAACATGAACTAATTTCAGATTTGCGTGAAATCTATTGGTTGGCCTTAGCTATTTGTGGCATGCGACTTCAAGTACATAAATTGAGACACTAACTAAAAGTCCAACAATAGCAAAAACTAAACAAACTGGGTCCACATTTATGTATCCAGAATGGCTGTAAAGTAGGCAGTCACAACTAAACGGACCTGGTTAAAATCTCATCTGCTACATTCAGAAATAAGAAGAATAACACAAGTAAAGACATGGTTTTTACCTGATGGCAGACGTTGCAAACACCTGACCCTCAGAGCCGATGGTGAACACACAAATGGAAGCTACAACAACAATTAAATCTGTGGATATAATTCATTAAAAACAATCAGAATAAGAAAAGCACTAGAGAAGAAATTAAATTAATTTCAAAATAAATGTCTTAGAAAACTCTTAAATATTAGGAAGGATTAAAGTCAAACAAACAAGTAAGAGAAGACACCAAACAGCAATATTATCTACAACAATAAGAAGACAATTAACTTATATCGGACATGTACATAGAATAAATGAAAACAGACTGCCAATACAAGCATTAAAATGGGTGCTAGATGACCTAAAAAGGAAGACTAAGAGAGACTCTTCCCAGAACAACTATCAGAGAGACTATTGGTCTCCAAAAAAATACAAGATTTACACACAGTTGCATCACATCCATCGAACTGTTGTTGTTGTTGTTGTCGATATTCAAATGATGATGAATTATTCCACTTTTGTCAGCACAATGTCATACTTTAAAAAAAAGTTCAGGTCTTCTGAAGTTGACTTAGTGATCCATATAGCAAGTTAGTGACTGTTAAGGGTGTCTGTAGATGTTTTTTTCCTGGCAGTTGAAAGGTAAAGGCAGTCAATAAGGAGGTGTTCCACTGTTTGATTTGGATGAGAATAGTGTCTACAAGTGGGTAGTTGCTGGGGTTTGATGCGGGTTAAATGGCTATTGATCATTACAGGTCATGTTCGAAACTGAAAGAGAAGGGATTGGTTTCTCCTGTAGAGTTTGTTTATGTTGTCATTGTCTGTTGATTGTGTCATTAAATACATTTCAACCATTCAGCCCATTTGCCCATCTGTTCAGCCAGATTTCCCTGGTGTTGTTTCTGAGAATCTGTTTGACTGTTCTCACACTACAAGGTCTTTGTTTTTGTTGTTTTGTGGCACCTCTTTTTGCAAGTCTGTCCACTACTTCATTTCCTGCTATATCGTTATGTCCATGGATCCATTGCATGATCACACTGATTAGATGTGCAGAGATAAGACTGTACGCTGCTCTTGCTATGTGGAGAATATCATGGTTCTCATATGGGGTATGTTTGTGCGCTTTCAAACTGACATACAGTCTGTAAAAATGACTATGCCTGATGGTTTTTGTTCCACAAGATCAAACTGTTGTTGTAGTAACTCAATGGCTGTCATGATGGCCTCAACCTCTGCTTCATAATTTGAGAAACTTTCACCACAAAAATTTATAATTCTCATCTTTGGAATGTGCATGATGCCTCATATTTGTGTTTGTGTGTATATGTGGTCCAATACAAGAATCAGTGGACAAATCACGTGACACATACCAACTTTTTAATGTCATATGCTATTGCACTATCTCGGAAACTTAAAAAGTCGTAACTTAAAATACCGATTTAGTGATTTGCGCGCAACGAATTAGCCATCCACCTCCCACTCAGTGTGTAGCGCGCATATCGAGTGATCAGGGGCTTTCATCGCGCAACGTGTCGAATATTGGATGCGTCAGGATATATGTGTCTTTATTGGAATTTCACTCCGTTTAATTATGTTAGCTATTTGTTCCGTAGAAACCTGTCCATTGATTCTTGTATTGTACCGTATATGTATATAAATATATATCATGTGACTTTGTTTCTTACCGAAATTCTTTTTCTGTGACTTTATTTTCTGTCCTCATAAACTAATTGTGACTTTTCCCCTTTGAAGATGGCAGAAACCTACATTATAATTTCTGTTATATAATATCTTATATTTGGGTACTTTTTTTCCTAGTCAAATTTTTGTTTGTGTGTGTATATGTATGTATATATATATATATAATCACAGGGAAAAAAGTCACAAATGTGACTAGGAAAAAAAGTACCCAAATATAAGATATTATATAAAAAAATATTGAACGTTTCCGCCATCTTCTTACCATTAACCACACATTATTCAATGGTACTGATCATTATGGTTTTCACAAAGTTCAGGTCACCGTAATATAATCATGGTTTTCACAAAGTTCAGGTCACCGTAATATAATCATGGTTTTCACAAAGTTCAGGTCACCGTAATATAATCATGGTTTTCACAAAGTTCAGGTCACCGTAATATAATCATGGTTTTCACAAAGTTCAAGTCACCGTAATATAATCATGGTTTTCACAAAGTTCAGGTCACCGTAATATAATCATGGTTTTCACAAAGTTCAAGTCACCGTAATATAATCATGGTTTTCACAAAGTTCAGGTCACCGTAATATAATCATGTACTTCTGACGATAGAGCTAGGTACGCTTTCAAAATTCTATATAATGCAGTTTCGTACCCATAAGCCATTTGGTATTAATACCAACCATTTATTTATTTAGATTTGGGTGGTGAGGCCTTTGTTGTGTTGCTATTCATGTTGTTTTCTGGTATAATATATGATATCCAAAAAAAACCAATCATTCCCAATCTCTTTTTTTAATGCGCGTCTCTATGAGAACACTTGTGTATACGTATGTTATTGTTACCTTGGAAGTCTCTGCTGTTAAATATCTGCCGTCAAATGCTTTGGTGATAGTGCCTTAAGTTTTTACTGTAATTACTTTTTGTCACTGTTTTCCTTTCATTTTGTTTAAAAAGATCTTAAGGTTGAAACGTTGAAACGTTCTTGTATACTGGTATCTGTATTTTTTTCATACCCTTACCCTATAGTCTGTGTGTTTATTGTAAAATTAACATTGTGAGTTACGTAAGTGCTACTGTTGGTTGGTTGCTGATCCAGCGGTCTCATGCCCTGTGATGATCCAATGCCACTGTGTGACAGATGCATGTGTTTGTGAGATGTTTTTTGCTCCATATAAGGCACTCCATTTATCTGGCCGCGGAGGGGGGGGGGGGGGAGAAATTTCCTGGAGTCATCCAGCGCTGATCATTCAAAAAGGGGTCGAATGTCTCACATGGGTGAGGTTTAAATTAAACTGACATTTGTACAATGTATTTGTGTAGACAAAATGTGCAGCAGGTAGCGTGGCTAAGAGATTAGGGCGTTGTTCTCACACAATCCCGGTCCAGTGTTTGGCTCCCGTTAAGTAATAGTTTTCTGTGTGTGTGTTGGAGCGTTAATTAAAAGAAAAAAACTCGTACGATATGTGTCATTGATCACACGCGTCATACGAACAATTTACACAAGATTAACCGAAAGTTGTATTGAAAACACAATAAACTGTACCCGATTTTACAGCTTGGCTGCAATATATACGCATTTCGACCTGGCACAACTAATTACAGCGAGGTTTTTATGTGAGATTCACCGATAGGAGATCTCCATAGATTATTGATTAACCTGTATCTTTATACTGATAAGGTCACAGTTTCAAATCCTACGTGCGCGTCCTGTTTACAGGGTGAGTGTTTTTGGAGATACCTGCGGATTATCGCTTAAAGCTACGGAGTTACGTTCTATGAGTGGTACCCTCGGAGGGTAGCATGCTGCTTCATCGAGGAGGATGGAGTACATGTGAGATAACCTTAGTACACTGATGTCAATCCTCTACACCTTTTAAACCTTCGACCATTGAGATGGGACACCCAACATCACTCCCAATCCTCCTTGGTAGCCACTTACGACTTAAACTACAGATCAAAGTGTGGCTGTTTTTTACCTCCCTCCCAGTCCTCCCTGGTAGCCACTTACGACTTAAACTACAGATCAAAGTGTGGCTGTTTTTTACCTCCCTCCCAATCCTCCCTGGTAGCCACTTACGACTTAAACTACAGATCAAAGTGTGGCTGTTTTTTGCCTCCCTTTCGGGAAATTGCAACATAGGAACATACAATATAATTTTTTTTAAAGCAGAATAAACATTCATACCAAGAAACAAGTCCGCAAATGAGAGGGGGGGGGGACTCCCCTTTAGGAATAGGGATAAGCACCCTCCCTTCAATAATTTCCCCATAAAATTCACAAAAACCCACACAAATACATGACCGTTTTTAGTTAACACCTCAAATCTGTGCCGAAGACGTATCCTTGGAATTAAATAAAAAAACATTATAGCTAAAATGAGAAAAACAGGATAAAAACGAGCACTCATCTCCCATCCCCGAAAGAAAAAGAGGAGGGAAAAAATATTCACAATAACCTAAATGAAACAAAGACATTGACTTACCAATGATCGATATAGGTTTCCGAGCAAATCGTATCCTTCCTATAAAGCCCATGTATTTACTGCGACAGCCTGCAGACCACAGACGAATAACATACTCCAAGCCAAAGAAACACACTAAAAAAATTTCCTGCTCGAGGGAAAACACATATAAAACGAAAAGGTTAATGCGAAGATCAGGAATGGTATGGTTTCTAGTAAGAATAAAGTGGTTTCTATCATAACAAAGTTGAGTTTCTAATAGGAATAAAGTGGTTTATATCATAACAAAGTTGAGTTTCTAATAGGAATAAAGTGGTTTATATCATAACAAAGTTGAGTTTCTAATAGGAATAAAGTGGTTTATATCATAACAAAGTTGAGTTTCTAGCATGTAAACAATGAATACAAATGTATGGTATACGATAAATTATTTATCTTGTCGAATGCAACAACGCTGTGAAACATTTCTCTATATGTGGGTCAATCACATTTATGTCTCTGTGGGGCTATCCATACATTATATCAAAAGTTTTTGGCCAAGTTTTGACACCCCCCCCCCCATAAATGTCAACAAGCTGTCATTCATTCATGGGAACTTAGTTCTTGATTTTCATTGTGCACTTTGTGTATTCCCTTGTCGACAGCCAATACAAGTTACAGTAAAAGTCACATTGCGTTACTTTGGAAAAATGATATCTAATGAGTTAGCAGGGCTGTGTAGTTGAATAGGGACTCCCTCAACCACAATTCCAGGTGGATATTCGATCGATTTAGATTCACTCCGTAGCTCTACGAAATAATCATCAGGAGTCTAAGGGAAAAAACACTTGTAAAAAGGACGTCATGATCAGCGAACCCGTGACCTCTTGAGAACGAGGCAAATGGTTTAACAGTAGGCATGATTGGTCATGTCTAGACGAGCGTCCATCAGCAGAAGTAGGCATGATTGGTCATGTCTAGACGGGCGTCCATCAGCAGAAGTAGGCATGATTGGTCATGTCTAGACGAGTGTCCATTAGCAGAAGTAGGCATGATTGGTCATGTCTAGACGAGTTTCCATCAGCAGAAGTAGGCATGATTGGTCATGTCTAGACGAGTTTCCATCAGCAGAAGTAGGCATGATTGGTCATGTCTAGACGAGTGTCCATCAGCAGAAGTAGGCATGATTGGTCATGTCTAGACGTGCTAGTGTCTGCTTGTTGCGATCACCATTACATTCTGCCATTGCCTATCATATCTAAACTCTATGTGCATGACAATCGAATACTTTCTCTATTTTAGCTAAACTCTATGTGCATTACAATCGAATACTTTCTCTATTTTATCATGTTAATCAATACAACGTAACTACGTGAAACCTAACAACAATTAGACTTAGTAAAACACAGGTTTATATATCGCTTCAATGAGACACGACAGGCTATAACTAAAATTAGTACGTAATGATGCGCACACAAAAAATCATAAAAATTACAATACACAAATCACATTCAACGTTTCAACCAAAAGGTCTTTATCAAAACACAAACAAAACATCAAAAGACGACGAATGGAAAAATTATCACAATATCCAACGGAAATATGGAAATGAGATGCCGGAAGGTCAGAAAGTACATAAAAACGTAAATATATGTGGAAACGAAACGAACAAATAGATGAGTAAATGACGGAACAAAAAGAATAAAGACAAAGCCACACCAACCCAGTACTAGATATAAGAGTGTTCGGAATTGAGTCCAAAAGGCTTGAGTGTACCCAATGTCATTTACTCATCTTTATGTTCGTTTCGTTTCCACATTACCTACTAGTTTTAGTTATAGTCTGTCGTGTCTCATTGAAGCGATATATAAACCTGTGTTTTACATAACTATATTTTATCAAAATTATGTGTGCATTACAAACGAATATTGCTTCTATTTTGTCTAAATTCTATGTCATTACAATCGCACATTATCCGTGGTGTGTTTTCTTCGTTAGTTCTCAAACTTCTACAGATCAGCAGGATCTAATCCGGAAAATGGAATGCGTTCCATCATGGTATACATCTTTGCTGCAATATTTGCTGCTTTCGGCCTGACACATCCGATTTCAGCATTGTTTCTGGGTCACTTGCCTATATGGGACGAGACAGTGAACAATACTCCACAATCTCCGTAGTCATTTCTTACAACATGCATGGAAGGTATGCAGTTCAAATGGTTCTTCTTCTTTCGTTTCAGCTCATATCTGAAGTTTTGTTTCTATAAACTTGATTTGTAGAGAGATACGTAAAGGTGTTCTTCCATTGTTATTTCTCTGAACTAGTGTGTTTGCCTCAGCATTTCATGTTCAAGGCATTCCATGTTTAACCCAACTCTGTGACAGTTTATCACATACTGTTGAGTTTGACTTTACATGCCAAACATGCCCCTTGATGGTAGTCTCTGATTGATTGAGTTTACCCTGAGGTTTCACTAGAGCAACCAATTAAAATAGTATTTCTATTCTGAATTTTTGTCTAAATTCGGATGTTTTTTTTTAAATTTTCAGTGTTCATCACATTCTGATATTGTCTCTGTCTAAAACTGTCTATGTACGTTTTATTCTAATATTGCCACTGTTGTGTCTAAATTATATGAACATTACATTCTAATATTATTTCTGTATAAATTCTACTCGTACATTGTTTTCTAATATTGTCTTTTGTCTAAATTCTATGCATTCTAAGGCACATTTTATTACACGTTTTAAATTAACATTTGTAGCGGCTTGCACATTACTTCCGTGGCTATTGACAATGAGAAGCCTACGAACAGAACCAAAACAACAATTCGTACGTGAAGATTTTTATTGTGTCCGTTCTTCTCATTGGTCAGCATATATGTATATATATATATATTATGTGTCGCCTAAATAAGCGTTCCAAAGAAATGCATGGAAATAATAAAAAAGGACATTCGAAGGTTTGTTTTGACGTAGGATATTACTGTCGATACCCACTATCATTTCTGACTCAGCGTCTTAATTTCACTGTCTCCATTCTGACTTTTTTTTCTCAACAACATCGAGACAACATTATGAGTTCTCACCATCCAGAACAAGGTCCCCATAGCAAATTCTGTGTATTGTTCTATGGTAGAGAGAACACTAAATATAAGGCAGATGAGAACCATCATGAAGCTGGAATAAGAAGAAAAAATTGATAGTAACTGTACAATGAAAAGATAAAAATTGAGTTAAACATTGATGTTAAAATTACCGTTAGAAATATGTAGATGGCTGTTTCCCGTGGATTGGAACAGAATTATCGTCAGTTGTTGAAGATTATATAATCCATGGACTGTGATCTGTTCTGAATCAAACACGCTATTAGAACGAAAGACAGGGCTTACATGCTAAAATTGTCATTTAGAGTCAAATACAAATTTAAAAAAGTCAGAAATAGCATAACAAACTTGAAAAAATATTATTTTTACAATAACATCACATTGAAAAGCTTTAAATCAGCGTGGGGGTGAGGAAAATGCAAACCAGTTCCCTGAAACAACTATTGTCCTGGCTCATCAGACTTTAAAAAAAAACAACTATATACACTGATCCTTGAGGCAACAAGAGATAAAATCACAGCGAGAGCATGCAAGCTGTCAATCGTAAGGCAACGAGAAATTATATATATATATATATATATATATATATATATATATAAATGAATAAGTCCGTCTTTGTTGTTCACGATAAACTGCTAAACTGCAACACTGATACGGATTACAGTTGGTACATAGTGTACCAAATATAGTGTACACAGCGCGAACATAGTGTACCAAATATAGTGTACACAGCGCGAACAGTCCCGAAAATCATGAAAGTTATCATGTGGTCCGGAAAAGACTGCTGATAACTTCATCATTCTTCAGTCAGATATCAGGTTACAGCACCAATAGCTTCAATGAATTGTGTGATTCGCTTCAGGTTATCCATGGAACCACACAAGTCTGGAAGTAGTGCCGTCTTAGTAAGCCATATTTACTATTGATATGATTGGTTAAACGTTTACCACTGACCGCTACACAAAGGTCAAACAAATGTAAACAGGTTAAACAATGTAAATAACGAATCACTTTGCAACACAAGTAAACAGGTTTTCCTCATTTGACCAACCACATCCCCCCAAAAATATGTGATTTCGTCAAGAAATTCAACCTGTGTACTCAAGTCACTGAGAACGGACTAATCGAAACAAGGACTATTACAACATCAACGAACATCCCGTACAAGTATTTAAGTATCCTCAGAAATACAACCATAGGTACATATCTATACATTGGGGTCTTTATAACCTCTAATATTTTACGGTAGTGTGTCCTGATATAAGCTAATTGGAGTTTGTTGTCTACTGGTTGAAAGATGAACACCTCTCCAAAACAGAGGCAAACTCATCTGCCTAATGCTACCAACCATAGAACATTCATATTCATACTACAAGGACCTAAAGGCCTTCTGGTACATAAATAACATAGAGACAGAACAATTTTGGTTCAAATAATATACTTGTATAAAATATTGACAGACAGTAGGATGTAGGATCGTAGGATGTAGGATTGTCTATGGAAAGTAGGATGTAGGATTGTTGACAGAAAGTAGTATCGTTGATAGAAAGTATGATGTAGGATTGTCGATGGAAAATAGGATGTAGGATCGTTAACAGAAAGGAGGATGTAAAATTGTCGATGGAAAGATGTAGTAGGATCGTCGATGGAAAGTACGATATAGGATCGTTGAGAGAAAGTAGGATGTAAGATCGTTGACAGAATGTAGGATGTTGGATCGGTAGCAGAAAGTAGGATCGTTGACAGAAAGTAGGATGTAGGATCGTTGACAGAATGTAGGATGTTGGATCGGTAGCAGAAAGTAGGATCGTTGAGAGAAAGTAGGATGTAAGATCGTTGACAGAATGTAGGATGTTGGATCGGTAGCAGAAAGTAGGATCGTTGACAGAAAGTAGGATGTAGGATCGGCGATGGAAAGTACGATATAGGATCGTTGACAGAAAGTAGGATGTAGCATCGTTGACAGAAAGTAGGATGTAGGATCGTTGACAGAAAGTAGTATGTTGGATCGTTGACAGAAAGTAGGATGTAGTATTGTTGACATAAAGCAAGTTGTAGCATCGTTGACAGAAAGTAGGATGTAGGATTGTTGACAAAAAGTAGGATGTAGGATCATTAACAGAAAATAGGGTGTAGATCGTTGACAGAAATTAGGATGTAGGATCGTTGACAGAAAGTAGGATGTAGTATTGTTGACAGAAAGTAGGATGTAGGATTGTTGACAGAAAGTAGGATGTAGGATCGTTGACAGAAAATAGGATGTAGATCGTTGACAGAAATTAGGATGTAGGATCGTTGACAGAAAGTAGGATGTTGGATCGGTAGCAGAAAGTAGGATCGTTGACAGAAAGTAGGATGTAGGATCGACGATGGAAAGTACGATATAGGATCATTGACAGAAAGTAGGATGTAGCATCGTTGACAGACAGTAGGATGTAGGATCGATGACAGAAAGTAGTATGTTGGATCGTTGACAGAAAGTAGGATGTAGTATTGTTGACAGAAAGTAGGATGTAGGATCGTTGACAGAAAGTAGGATGTAGATCGTTGACAGAAAATAGGATGTATGATCGTTGACAGAAAGTAGGATGTAGATCGTTGACAGAAAATAGGATGTAGCATCGTTGACAGAAAGTAGGATGTAGATCGTTGACAGACAGTAGGATGATGCATGATTGATAAAAAGTAGGATGTAAGATCGTTGATAGAAAGTAGCAAGTAAGATTAGTGATATAAAATAGAATGTAGGTTATTTGACAGAAATAGGACAGATATTCAACCCACTAAGCCAATTTCTCTACTTCCGTAACCTATCTATTAGTAGTTAATACTGGTCTTGGTGCTCAGAAATTGTAAAAAAAAATTGAGCCCATGTCACACAAAAAAAACTCAATCCGGGCAGTCAACCCCAAAAAGGTTGCCTTCTCTACTATAAAGCAACAGGAGAGGTCTTGTACTGAGAGATGGTAAGAAAGTAGAAATGTCGATAGAGGTGTGGAAAAATGTCTGCACGAAGAGATAAAGTCGATTTCAATTATATTCTTGAATGAGCGCAACGTAAACACCTTAGGGATTTCCATGCAGGGATTTCTTTCATGTATTGCTTAGTAATGTGAACGCTGGATAACTGTGTTCTATATCAGGAAGACAGAATGTGTTCAATTTGAACAATGGGCTGCGACAATTGTTTGATGCATAGGCCTATTAATGTAGAGCAATACGATAGATGGTTGATGAAAAGTAAGAAATGACTTCGTTGAAAAAAGAGGGAAATGAAGTTCTTGACAGAAAGTAAGAAAATGGTTGCTGACAGAATGTAGGAATTAGGTTTGCTGTCAGAATATAAGAAATAGGGCCGATGACAATATAAGAAATAGTGCCGATGACAATATAAGAAATAGGGCCGATGGCAATATAAGAAATAGGCCCGATGACAGAATATAAGAAATAGGGCCGATGACAGAATATAAGAAATAGGGCCGATGACAGAATATAAGAAATAGGGCCGATGACAGAATATAAGATATAGGGCCGATGACAATACAAGAAATAGGGTCGATGACAGAATATAAGAAATAGCTTCGATGACAGAATATAAGAAATAGGGACGATGACAGAATATAAGAAATCGGGCCGATAACAGAATATAAGAAATATCTTCGATGACAGAATATAAGAAATAGGGCCGATGACAGAATATATGAAAAATGGCCGATGACAGAAAATAACAAATAAGATCGTTAACAGAAATTAACAAGCAAGATCGTTGCCAGAAAGTCAGAAGTAAGATCATTGACGGAAAGTAACAAGTAAGATCGTTGACAGAAAGTAACAAGTAAGGTTGATGACAGAAAGTAACAAGTAAGATCGTTGACAGAAAGTAACAAGTAAGATCGTTGACAGAAAGTAACAAGTAAGGTTGATGACAGAAAGTAACAAGTAAGGTTGATGACAGAAAGTAACAAGTAAGGTTGATGACAGAAAGTAACAAGTAAGGTTGATGACAGAAAGTAACAAGTAAGGTTGATGACAGAAAGTAACAAGTAAGGTTGATGACAGAAAGTAACAAGTAAGGTTGATGACAGAAAGTAACAAGTAAGGTTGATGACAGAAAGTAACAAGTAAGGTTGATGACAGAAAGTAACAAGTAAGGTTGATGACAGAAAGTAACAAGTAAGGTTGATGACAGAAAACAGGAAATACATTTTGTGCTAGAAAATAGAAGACATTGTCGCTGACAAAATTAGAAAATCGGTGCCAGAAGATAAAAATTTAATTCGTAATTAAGTAATGATGTCGATAACAAGGTAAGATGTAAGATTGTTCACAAAAAAAGTATAAAAGTGAAGGTCATTAACGAATGAAAAATAAAATAAAATTGTCTTATAGAAAATTGGCGCAAAATAAATAATTAATTTCAATAGCGGACACTAAAAAAAGTACCAAAAAAGAATGCATCGTAAATAACACGTTTGAATTTATTTTTAAATGAAGAAATGCTAGATTTAACATCGTTAATAACATTTTTTAAATTATTATTAGCTGACGAAATGCTAGATTTAACTTCAATAACGTGTTATAGAAGGTTATATGGATAGATAGATATGAACGTAGATAGATATATGGATATGTATAGACAAATGCAGATAGATAGATAGATAGATAGATAGATAGATAGATAGATAGATAGATAGATAGATAGATAGATAGATAGATAGATAGATAGATAGATAGATAGATAGATATATAGATAGATAGATAGATAGATAGATAGATAGATAGATAGATAGATAGATAGATAGATAGATAGATAGATAGATAGATAGATAGATAGATAGATAGATAGATAGATAGATAGATAGATAGATAGATAGATAGATAGATAGATAGATAGATAGATAGATAGATAGATAGATAGATAGATAGATAGATAGATAGATAGATAGATAGATAGATAGATAGATAGATAGATAGATAGATAGATAGATAGATAGATAGATAGATAGATAGATAGATAGATAGATAGATAGATAGATAGATAGATAGATAGATAGATAGATAGATAGATAGATAGATAGATAGATAGATAGATAGATAGATAGATAGATAGATAGATAGATAGATAGATAGATAGATAGATAGATAGATAGATAGATAGATAGATAGATAGATAGATAGATAGATAGATAGATAGATAGATAGATAGATAGATAGATAGATAGATAGATAGATAGATAGATAGATAGATAGATAGATAGATAGATAGATAGATAGATAGATAGATAGATGAAAATGATCCAACTACTATCACCTCAGAAACGCGTGCCTCTGACATCCAGATGGCAGACAATATGGCATCATGGAATACTCCTGGGAACCAAGAATCGATGAAAATATGTGAAGTATACAATTCGAATACAAAATGTATGTGTGAAAACGCTGCTTGAATTGTCGAAGAGAACTCTGAATCGTCAAACAAACCCGCAGGCATTGTGCAACTGCGAGAATAATGTCGGCTGCTATAATCAGTGATAGTATTTAGATTGTAACGGGTTGTTAAGATACAAACATTCGTTAGTGACATCTTCAAGGAAAGAGTTGAAAATGTGTCGCCAGTGAGGTGATTCTGAGGATCAGACAATTTTACAGTCAAGTGGTTTACGACGGTGTTTGTGGTCAATTATATAGTCCTATCAAAGATGGGTGACTAACTCGGAAGGTCTGTGTGCACAGTAAGCATGTAAGTTTACAAGTATGGGTGGAAATGAAAACGAGGAAGGGTAATACTGTTTATCTAGCAGTCATGTCATAGAACATATCGAGGATAGGAAATAATGATGGAACTAGATTATGTCTAGCAGTTAGGCCATAGAACATATCGAGGATGGAAATAATGATGGAACTAGATTATGCCTAGCAGTCAGGCCATAGAACATATCGAGGATGGAAATAATGATGGAACTAGATTATGCCTAGCAGTCAGGCCATAGAACATATCGAGGATGGAAATAATGATGGAACTAGATTATGCCTAGCAGTCAGGCCATAGAACATATCGAGGATGGAAATAATGATGGAACTAGATTATGCCTAGCAGTCAGGCCATAGAACATATCCAGGGTGGAACTAGATTATGTCTAGCAGTTAGGCCATAGAACATATCCAGGATGGAACTAGATTATGCCTAGCAGTTAGGCCATAGAACATATCGAGGATGGAAATAATGATGGAACTAGATTATGTCTAGCAGTCAGGCCATAGAACATATCGAGGATGGAAATAATGATGGAACTAGATTATGCCTAGCAGTCAGGCCATAGAACATATCGAGGATGGAAATAATGATGGAACTAGATTATGCCTAGCAGTCAGGCCATAGAACATATCGAGGATGGAAATAATGATGGAACTAGATTATGCCTAGCAGTCAGGCCATAGAACATATCCAGGGTGGAACTAGATTATGTCTAGCAGTTAGGCCATAGAACATATCCAGGATGGAACTAGATTATGCCTAGCAGTTAGGCCATAGAACATATCGAGGATGGAAATAATGATGGAACTAGATTATGTCTAGCAGTCAGGCCATAGAACATATCCAGGGTGGAACTAGATTATGTCTAGCAGTTAGGCCATAGAACATATCGAGGATGGAACTAGATTATGCCTAGCAGTCAGGCCATAGAACATATCCAGGATGGAACTAGATTATGTCTAGCAGTTAGGCCATAGAACATATCCAGGATGGAACTAGATTATGCCTAGCAGTTAGGCCATAGAACATATCCAGGGTGGAACTAGATTATGTCTAGCAGTTAGGCCATAGAACATATCCAGGATGGAACTAGATTATGTCTAGCAGTCAGGCCATAGAACATATCCAGGGTGGAACTAGATTATGTCTAGCAGTTAGGCCATAGAACATATCGAGGATGGAACTAGATTATGCCTAGCAGTCAGGCCATAGAACATATCCAGGATGGAACTAGATTATGTCTAGCAGTTAGGCCATAGAACATATCCAGGATGGAACTAGATTATGTATAGCAGTTAGGCCATAGAACATATCCAGGATGGAACTAGATTAAGTCTAGCAGTCAGGCCATAGAACCCAACGAGGATAGGAAAAACGAAGCATACTATGGTGTGCCTAACAGTAAATTAATAAAACACACCAGTGATGAGAACAATGGAAGATAATAATACATACAAATTCTAGTTATAAATCCCTGCCACCAGGGTTGCCAGGTGGGTGGAACTGTTTTTAACCAAATATTAGATAGAAATTGTCCCAAAAATTACCAAACTATTTCATCATTTCTCTGTCAGAGTTGTTGTTCCATCAGCGGTGATGGCACATCTATAAGTATTCCCCGTTAAATAGTAGTCTGCTACAAAAGAATAAAGGCTGCCACAAAAAGAAAAAAGGTGGCAATGTCCGCTGTCCTGCATCTATTTGCCGTCAATGGTGGGTTTTTTTATAGAAGAAAAACGTAAGAAATTGAGACAAGACGCCATAATGATACATTTTTTTTCACAGATGTCAGGTTGTCAGCATATCCCCCTAACTTTCCTTAGTATTCTCTAACGACATGCTTTGGAAAAAAACAGTGAACCTATACTAAAGGTTGTTGCTTCGGGTATCACACGAGCAACTAAAAACATGACAAAACTATCCTAAATTCCGAGGTATTGGAAATGCTTCTGACCTCATTATTCAGTTTTAGTTTGTCCAGCATTTTCTGAAACCGTCAACTTTCAACACTAGATAAATGAGTGCAATTTTTAATCTGATATTTCCTTTCACAAGCGTCTAATTTTAGAAGCTCTCTGAGATTGTAATGTTCTATCTATCTGTCAGTCTGATCTGATCTAATCTACCCTTTCCTATCATATTCTACCCTATTCTATCACATCCCATTCATCTATCTATTGTCATTTCTACGTGTACCATTAAGTGTCGTGAAAAGGGGGGTGGGTGGGCGGGGGGGGGATTATGTATTTGGCCATGTGGGTCGCATTGGCCATGTGGGTCACATTGGTCATGGTCAAGCTATGTCTCTTTAAGATGTCTTATATTATCGCCACATCTAATTCTTGTTGATTTTTTTCGAGCCTTGTATCCCCCCGAACTTCTGCTGTTTTATGCACGAACGGCTGATTACAGTAATTCCATTCTCATGATGTGGTCAAACCACCCGATTTACTGTTTCTTGATGTAGTCTTGACTTGAGAAGGTCATTATTTCCTCATATCTTCGATTATCCGTCGGATTCTTCTGGTGACATTTATAGCTTTTCTCAAACATCTCATTTCACACACTGTGATCTTTTTCGCTAGTCTTTGTCAAAGGCCATCTTTGACATTGGTAACACAGAGGTGGTATAAAAATACTGTTTATCAATTGTTGTTTTGTAGTCATGCAGATATATGGGTGTTTGAGTATTGGTGACAGCTGTTAAGTCATAACATTTGCTTTCTGACATCGTGTCTCAATCTCTCTATTCACTGTGTTATCAAGATGGCAGACAGTGGCAGCGTTATTGCCTAGCGGGAAATTCTTAGAGAAGGTAATGGCAGGACATTATAATTTTCTCGTCCACCTTATGGGTGTAATGTTTCAGAGAGTTATTATTATTTTTAGCCCAAGTGACTATTTTCAAACCAAATTACTCGTAAATTAGAAATCCAAGATTTGATAAGCATTACACAAACGTATAATGTATATATAATATAAATATTGTGATATTTTCACACAAATTTGATGACATGTTCTTTATTTTCCTCTAAACTGAATTGTGGAATCACCGCCGAAGACGGATGTGTTGGGCCATTGGCGCAAATAAAACGGCTACACAACGCATTTCCATTCTCTGGACTATATTGAACTGGAAATCTTGTAGGACCATTGTCCTGTTACAAGAGAAATCCAGCGGGAGTTTGAGAATGAACGCTGAAGAAGAAGAAGAAGAAGAATTGTGAAATCAACAAAACAAGCGAACCATCACGTGTACAACCAATGAAATCTTCTAAATTTATATCATATTTCTAATTTCTGCTGTATTTTTTCTCGCTATCGCAATAAGACTTCCACTAGAATATTATTAAAAGTCTAGAATTCGCATCTTCGCTTCCACATTTATAACTGAACGATATTCATAATTTTATGGGTATTTATTAACATAGTTTCACCACACACAACTTAGTCAGGTATATGAAAAATTATATGCGAAAGAAGATACAATTTCATATATGCCAAAAATATACAACTAGTCAAAACGTAAATTTTCAAGTGAAGTGATAGTTCTTCTTCTTCTTTCCTTCCTCTTTTACCCTTTACGGGTGTCGAGGGAGATACAATGTTCTTGTTCTCGCTTTTCTGGCAGCTTCAGATAATGTTATTTGGTGTTCGTGTAATGTCTGTTTGATGTTGTCGATCCAGCGTACTCCAGGTCTACCCTTGGCTCTTCTTTCTGCTTCTCCTCTCTTCATATATGCTTTATAAACTAACGAATCACACGGAATTCTTTCCAGATGACCAAACCATTGTATCTGTTGGCTTTGTATTTATTGTAGAAATGATATGACATCCACTCTTTTTTGTCTTATGACATCGTTTCTAATTCTGTGTCTTCTGGTCACTCCTGTGGCTTTTCTCAGAAATCTCCTCTTTGTAACCAGTTGTCTCTTATGTTTTGTTATTAAGGACCATGTTTGACATTGGTAGCACAGGGTTGGAATAAAGATACTTTGGATAAGTTGTTTTTTGTTGACATTGGTAGCATTTTGTGTTGCAATAAAGGGGGATAATTGACCCAGTATTTGATTCGCTTTGCTAAAACGAATGTCTATTTCAGTGTCCATCTTTCCATCTCAATGATTGTTACGAATAAGTATTCGAAGGTGTTGGTTTGTTTAATTAGTTTGGCCATAAAATAACCAATATGGCAACAGAGCCTCCTCCCTACAAGCATGGAAATTTATGTACATCTATCGAGCCTCCATATATTCTCGGTCCCTGTCTGTTAGAAGCGAAACTTTGCAAGGACAACAGAGGAAGCAACCCCAGTTGCGGACTTCAAAAACAATCATCAGGGGTACACAATTAACATAATTTGTGTTTACGTTGAGCCCGAGCTAGAGCTTGTTCAGGGCGATATAACACATAATTTTACATCTGCTAGATACGCGGTTCTCAACATGGGTTATATGGCTCCTCCGCCTCGAAGCAACGGAGTTTTGTATAGGGAGTGGGTGGTACGGAGAACAATTTTAAAATTGTCACAGAAATGTAACCACGTGAAAGACAAACAACAAGAATGATAGCGATCAACCTTTAAAAAAAATTGGTGACTTGTCAACAAAATCAACGATCTATTTTTGTTTAGGCAATAGGAGGGCAGGGAAAGAAAATGTATCTCTAAAGGGGCATTGTTCCAAAAAGTTGAGAACCGCTGTGCTACATGATAGAGTTATCATTCCTTCAAAATGTTGTTAATGTTCTCTCGCCTTCTCGCTTTAGGTAAAGCTAGGAACAAGGTAATTATTTTTTGCTAATTACTGGAAACACACATAAATATACACACAAATAGACGTATCGCTCAAAGGGCCTTTATCAAGACTAAATACACAACAAAAAACTACAAGTAAGAACAACACTATAGAGGTTCACATGGCGAGTTAAATGTAATGTGGAGATGGACCGAGATGGTTGAAACTAGATCACAGGTGAAACAAAACATGCAAGGAATATACAAATCATAGCTACATACATGTGACACGAGATAAACAAAAAAATGACGGAAAAACTTGACATCATCCATAAGTCTGGCGCTCAATTGATCCTGAAGGGTGTAAGAGTGTCACATAATATATATGCAGCGGCTCTCAAGCGTCAGAGAAGCACGAATAATGGCCGTAATCTGAATGTCCAGGGCGCCCCGATGGGCCGTGCAATTGAAATAGACGTTCACATGATAAACATAATGGTTTTTGATGCTGTATAGATGTTGGCAGAATCGGCCCGCAAGCTTCCTTCCAGTTTCACTTATATACGTCATGGCACAATGCTTCCATATGATGGTATATATGACATTGCGGGAGAAACACGTGAAACTCTCCTCGATGGTGAAGATGACTTTTGGTAAATGATTAGGGACGTCAGTCTGAAGATGATTCCGGACCGGTAGAACTCTTAGGTTCTTGTCACGTCTGTAAGCAGCCAGAGGCGGAAGGGGGGGGGGGAATCACATAACATTTTCCGCGTCTTTGGATCCGACTGGAGAAGAGTTAGGTGTTGGAGATGGACATGACGAACAGCAGCGCTATGAGGGTGGAAATTGATTAAAAATTTTTGAATCTGTCCGAAGAGGTAGACCTCCGAGAGTTCAAGAGAGTGTCCTGGTGGGAGAGGCTGCATATTCACATTAAAAACAGGGCATACATGAGGACCTTGTCGGGGTATAGGCAGCAGCTGACTAAATCTCGTGGACTATCTCGACAACTTCCACCTCACCACTGCACAGAAGAATATTAGAGAATGGATGGGAAATGCGACAGGCAGAGGGATGAGATGAGAGGTTCTGCTAGAACATCTCCTCGCCACAGATACCTCATATGAAATCAGAAGGCTTGAAATAAAAGTTAACATTCGGTAGAGAACACGATTTCAGAGGCTGCCTACTTAAATCTAACGTTCGACAGAGAACTCATATTGAGAGGCTACCTACTGAAAGTTAACGTTGGATGGAGAACACGATTTGAGAGTCTGTCTACTGAAAGTTAACGTTGGATGGAGAACACGATTTGAGAGGCTACCTACTGAAAGTTAACGTTGGATGGAGAACACGATTTGAGAGTCTGTCTACTGAAAGTTAACGTTGGATGGAGAACACGATTTGAGAGTCTGTCTACTGAAAGTTAACGTTCGGTGGAGGGCGCGATTTGAGAGGCTACCTACTGAAAGTTAACGTTGGATAGGGAATACGATTTGAGAGGGAATTCTTCTGAAAATAATAATATTATATTACGGATTGTCGCCTTTGTCTTGGCAGGCCCGAAAGGGGAGCAGACAATAGCAGAACTGTTTCTTGTCATGCATATATTAGGAGGCGATTAAATGGCGCTTTTGGGATGGAGTTAGCTATCCCATACAGGGTAAAAGCGACCCAGATGCCATGCTGAATTCCTATGTGTCAGGTTGAAAGACGCATATATCACATTTAAGCTGTAGACCATGACATAACGCATTCCATTCTCCGGACTACATCCTGCGAATCTGCAGGAGTCTGAGAACGAACCCGGAATTAGAAGTTATTACTGATTTATATATTAAATCTAGCGCACTTTTTGTACTCTAAACTACACTGAGCACTTTGCCCGACGAAAAATCTCAAACTGTGCAAGTTTTGAAGTTCAGCTTCACAACGAATCAATATATTTGTAGTGCTCTCCATTTGAAAATAACAATCATGTAGTTAGTGGCGTCCATGATTTCGAACCCAGAAACCATAAAATCGAACATAAATACCGGTAACCGATGGTTGGTACCGTGACATTCTAACAAAATATAGATAGCTTCATTTCAATTATCTTAGACAGTCGTGTATACTGTAATAAAAGATGACAGGAATTGAGACATAATTTATCGAACATTCAATTTTTTTCAGGAAAGCGCTGCGGCAAAAACAATAGACGGAACGATACTGACTCGTCAATTTGAAACTGATAACGATGCCAACAGCGTTACCACCCCTGTGCTTTTATCCTCAGATCTGGCCTTTTTCGATCAGACGTGAATCCTGGGTAATTTTCTAAAAACACTGGGATTTTTTGGACTTCGGAACTGGGGACATTTCACAATGTTGAGTGGTAACTATACATCCCAAGGTGTACACGCGAATCGTTGTGTTGCTTCTAAGCACACAAAAAAACCGGAGATTGTGGTGACTGGATTACCAGAACCGCAACTAACACTATATTTTGTTGGTTGTAAAGCTCTGATATAACCAATTTGTGCTAACATCTAAGGTTGAAAGCCGCGTACATCACTATTTGAGGTATAATTTACGTAACCAAATCTTGTAAGAATTGCATTTATTTTAAAATAGATATAATACATAGTGTTTGTCTGCAAAGTAGCAAAGATGACAGAAGAAAACAACATGAAGGATAACTTCAACGAAATGCTATTTGCAGACGGCCAAGCACTAGAAGCATCATTAGAAGAGCAACTACAAAGATAAATAGACAGATTACATCAAATATGCCCAACCTTTAACATGAAGATAAATATATAAAAGACCGAAGTAATGAATATAGGAAGAACAGAAAGAAACACCAATATATATATATTGGAAACAACAGACTGAAACAAGTGACAGATTAATTCGCATACCTAGGAAACACTGTAACAACAGACGACAATAGCAGTAAAGAAATACACAATAGGTGTAGCAAAGCATATAAAGCCCTATGGCAAATGACACCAACTTTAGAAACAAAAATATAGACTAAATCAAAAATAACAAAAGCTATCCTCAATTCACATCACAAAGCATACCAATGGCCAGTAGGAAATCTTACAAACCATTCTTCAATAAAGAAATGCTAGCTGGAATCTCTGAGAGGAAAAAAGCAAGAGAAACCCTTGAGATCGCACCTTCACAAGAAGCAAAAATTATTTACAATAAAATATGTGCTAAAGTAAAACTAATAGTGAAAAAGGCCAAACGTGATAAATGGGCAAATACATATCCTAGGGCAAATGACACCAATCTTCAGAAACATAAACATAGTCTAAAACACCAAAATAACACTATTCAAAACGACTGTTATGCCAATGCTGTGCTACCAATCCCAAACGTGGACAACGACAGCACAAGACAAACGCAAACTTGCGACAGCTTAAATGGCATGTTTGCGCAGAATCCTAGGAATATCACTAAGAACGGAATGGGGAACAAGAATATTAGACAAAGAACAGGCACCACCTCAATTTTGGACCATATTAGGAGACAACAGATAAAATGGTTTGCACACATCAGCAGACTACCATCAGAAAGTGTAACACAACAAGCTATGTTACACAGATACAGTGAAGGCAGACCTAGAGACCGACCACGAAAACGATAGACCACCGAAATAAAAGACAACAAATTCACAATATACTCAGCACACACGAGGACCATCTCCAGAAAACTTTTCTACCCCTGACGCTGGAAGGCAATAAAGGGTTTAGCGAATAGATAGATAGTTAGACAGATAGATATAATTTGCCTGTGATAAAAATGGCGTTGGGTTATTCAATAGAATAAGAAATGATCTTTAGGTTAGGTCAATAAAAACTGGAAAAAAGAATTTAGATGTCATAGTTTAGTTTAGATTTAGTTTAGATCTAATTTAGTTTTAAGTGGGTTTAGTTTTGGTTAAGTTTAGGTTTAGTTTTAATGTAGATGTAGTTTAATTTTAGTTCAGTTTAGTGTATGTACAGTTTGAGTTTAGGGTTAGTTTAAGGTTGATTAAGCTCAGCTTAGGTTTAATTTAGTCTTAGGTTTAGTTTAGTATTAGGTTTAGTTTAGATTTGGTATGGATTTAGTTTATATTTAGGTTTAGGTGTCTTAATACACCGGACATAAACATAAGTGCTCAGATCTCAGATTTACTAAATATCTCAGTGTGTAGTCGTTGATGGTTCATGTTATGTACTGGTTGCTGTGATTCCATACTGGTTGCTGTGATTCCATACTGGTTGCTGTGATTCCATACTGGTTGCTGTGATTTCAGATTGTTGAAATATATTTTTTACTTAGAACATTTTAAAGTAAAATATGACCAAAAATGACCTAACTTTCAATCAATCAATCAATCAACCAATCAATCAAATCCATCTAATCTATCTTTTATTTCCACTTGTTCCGTTAAGCTTCGTGGGTCCAAAGTAGATGTTGTCGGCCTTTGGCCATTAGGTCGCTTTGGCCATGGTCAGTCGTGACCTTGAAATGTATAGAAGACCCGTGTTCAGAGGACGTAAACATGACCTAGAGCACCCATTTTGATTGTTCTTGTGGGATTCGTTGGTCTGCCTTGGCTATTTTTGACATGCGACTAAAGTATATACATATTTACTAACTACATGCCCGACAATCATATAAATGTAGCGAATAAAGTCCTAATTAATTTCGTACACAGGTCTTCTTAATCAATTCCGTACACAGGTCTGCTTAATCAATTTCGTACACATGTCTGCTTTTGGCCAAGGTCACGGGTCAGTCCGTGTCTCTTTAAGATTTCTTTGATTGTATCCACCCATCTATTTCTTGGTGTTCCTCGTTCCTTGTAGCCTGACCTTCTAACTGTTGTATGCACGAAGGGCTGGTTGAGTTGGTTCCAACCTCATAACGTGGCCAGATCACATGATTTGCTGTCTATCGATGTAGTGTTGACATGAAGTTGTTTTTATTTCGTTCCAGATATCTTAATTTCTCCGTCGTTCTCTTCTCGTGACATTCATAGCTTTCCTCAAACATCTCATTTCACACGCTGTGATCATATTCGCTAATGTCTATGTTAATGACCACATATGCTGATGCTAAATACCTTATCTACAAAGAGAAACAGCAGTTACAAAATCTTATTAATGTACTCCAGACAACATGCACTAAGTAGGGCCTTGAACATGAAAATACATACGCAGAAAACAGAAATAATGAAAATCAACAAGTCACCAAATCCAGTGAACATAACAATTAACAAAACTAAAGTAAAGCAATAAACTTCTGAATTGAAATCATGGGAAGTTTATTTAGAGACACGGGAAAAAATTAGAAAGATTGAGACAAGATGCCAGAAAGCAAACATACCAACTATCATCATTACTGCGCAACGCAAAGATCAAGATGGACGTCAAGAGACAGATGAAAAACAGAATTTTTATGCTTACAGTTATCACCGCCAGACATGGACGCTGACATCAACACAGCAGAGAAAACTTATAAAAATACTTGAGAGAAACAGTCACAAGACTAACCAAACTAGACACAATGAGAGGTGATGGAGTCAACCAGGAGAAGAATTATGCACATTGAGTAACAAATAAAATGGATTTGATCACCTTAAGAAAATGAAGCATAACCAAATACCAACAAGAACATATAACATAAGAAATTTCAATTATAGGGCGAGAGAAAGAACTAGAACAAGATGGATAGATAACATCAAGATAACACAGAACAAATACAGATTCAACGCAGTCAAAGCGACACATCTGGCATTGGTTAAACAAATAAAGCTTCATGCCACTACCCCTACGCTTAACGGATATAAGTGTGGATATTCTGACCATAATGCTTCTGGGGAAAGACAATAAAGAAAGAATAGACGTTCTGTAAAGGATTAATTACATTCATTGGTAGATAGAACAAATAGGTATAGTAAGTAGGTAGCGTGGCCGAGCGGTCTAAGGCGCTGGTTTAAGGCACCAGTCTCTTCGGAGGCGTGGGTTCAAATCCCACCGCTGCCAATATTTTTAAAATATTCATTATCATTATGGGCACATCGTTACTGCAAATCTCTCTTTTTTTTGGTGATGCACTCTGCTAAACCTGTCTATTTTATGATGTTACTCTTTCACTTGTATCTCTCTTTATCTCTAACTCGCCTACCGTCGACTTTACATGCTATTTCCACAATTAAACACTGAACTTTTAATTATGATCTAAAGAAGTTTTATACTCTTGGTTTCATTATTCATGGCCTCCACCTTTCTCTGTTTCTAGCTGTTTAATTATTCTTAGATGTGACACGACACAGACAGAAGGTTCCAGGCAGTGACAAGAAGGAGCATGACTAGATACTTAATTCTGCTGGCTTTGTTAGATAGTTTCGTTAGCTAGCTAGCTAATTAGTCAGTTAATTTTGCTAGTTTGTTTCGTTAGCTAGCTAGCTAGTCAGTTAATTTAGCTTGTTTGTTTCGTTAGCTAGCTAATTAGTCAGTTAATTTAGCTAGTTTTTCGTTAGCTAGTTTTTCGTTAGCTAGCTAGTAGTTAGTTAATTTATATAGTTAGCTAATTAGTTAGCTTAGTTCGCTGATTTAGTTACCAATTTAGTTTATTTAGTTAGCTAGCTAATTGGTTAGCTAATTTAGATATTTAGCTAGCAAATAATTTAGTTTCCCTCCCTGAAACTCCTTAACGGGAAACATGCAGTATTTGAATTTTTTTTATATCTAACAAATTAAACAGTAAATGTAATTAGTTACATTATAGTAGTTAGATAGTTAACTAGTAATTGCATTTATTTAGTTTAATTTCGTTAATTAACTAGCTAATTCGTCAGTTAATTTATAGCTAGTTTAGTATCTACCATGCTTGGATTAATGTAAGTCAGTGGTGGACTACTGGGCACCCCTTTTGGGTCGATGGGCTGGATTGATAATTATCAAAAATTATTATTAAAAAATTATAGACAACTTTCAATTTCATTTATTTTGTAAGCCAGTGTAATTTTCAGTGTGGGAAAGAACCAACAATTATTTTTCAGTCGTTCCAAGTACTATCATCTCAGCTCAGGTGTTGTTACAAATACCAGTTTTGAATCAGTCTGGCCCACAAGTAAAAATGGCTTCTCGGGCCAGATCTAGCTGCGGACCGTATTTTGTGCAGCTGTGTTTGTAAACTGAGATGTTTCTTATATCTGAAGTGTGTTTAGTAATAACCTTCAATTACATTTCGTAATACTAAGAGAAGTCTGACCTTTTGAAAATAATTAAAGAACTCTGACTTATATTTCATCCACTTCAGCGTTACCACTCCTAGGCTTTCTTATCCAGATCTGGGTTTTTCCGATGATACCTGGGAATCTTGGGCTATTTTTCAAGAATTTGGGTTACTGTTCTAGTTGTGTGTGTGTGTGTGTGTGTGTATGTGTGTGTGTCTGTGTGTGTGTGTGTGTGCGAGAAGGAGACAGAGAGAGAGAGAGAGCTTTGTCGGTCTATGTTTCATTAATTGTTGATAAATGTTTTACAAGTCTAGTGGATCATACAATTCAATTGCATGTAGTTTAGATCGTTGCGTCCGCCCTAAAATGACTTCGTGTCTTTATTTACAAACGTGGTAGGTGTATCGTACTCTCAGTCCATGCTTCGAAGAATCGAAAATGAACAGTATCGATATGAGTTATTGTTATAGTATCATATAAGGGACTTCTATCCTCTTACCCCCTTATATAAAAACGACACTCCTGCTCTAGAAGAAATCTACCCCTTGTCACACTACGCTCCTGCGGACTGAAAAATACCGGAGGTACGAGTTAATTGAATCAGGATCTCATTACGGAATTCCCTACCTCTCTGTGAGTGTCTGGAAATATAAGCCATGTGAGAGTTTGCAGAACGGTCAGAAATACACATTTCAAGTAGAGAAGTTTCACATACATTTTAGGGTGTCATCGAGAAAATGACAGGTTATTTTAAGAGCGATACATAGGGATGGCCCGGAATTCATTATAACATGGAAACACCTGGACGAGCTGAGAGTTGGAACAAAAGATTACCATTCTTAAGCAAATTTTCCCACAGTATATTTTTACATAGATCAGTAATTCAATCCAGGAAGTTGACAGACCGGGACACACTTGGAGAAGAAAGTTAAATGCAGATTCTGTGGGAACGCATAAATTAACACAACTGAGAACCCATTAGCTATGCTATCGGGTTGGCAGAGTTTGCATGAATGTTGAAATAAAAGACGCCAGAATATAAAGGTGAAAGAATTAATTAAAATGGAAATTAGTTGTTGCTAGTCATTTCGTGAAATGGGAAATACAGGGATACATTGTAGGAGTGAATTTGTATTATAAACATTTTGGGGAACCTCTGATAGGAGTTTAACGTAGAGAAGGGGAAGTCTTAGAAGTAAGATTGACAGAAGACTAAATAGTGGTTGTCTTGTGTGAGAAGACTATCTCAAAAAGATCAATGAAGTGCTTCGACACACAAAACGTGGGAGGGACGTATTGAGCTAAAAAAAAGAGCTGTTTTCTAGTTTTTCGGGGTTCCTACTTCAGTTTTTGGAGAGTTAGGGTTTGGAGTTGCGGACCCCAGCAGTGAAAAGGGCCCACTGCAAGACGGAGACTAGTAGACTTCGAGACGTCAGAAGCCAAGAAGTTAGGACTTGCTCACTGGAGAGTCCACAGTTACCTTAGACCGTTGTAGTCAGAATCTAGAAGTTTCCCCGGTGAAACGTTAGACATTTTTCTGCAGTTGAGAAGTTGATTACAGTTAGGTGGACAAGATTTTGGAAATCCAAGAGGTCCACGGGTTAAGGAGGAACTGGAAGTTTATATTGGTTACTGAACCAAAGGATTATCTCAATTATCTTGCGGAATTTGAAGATTCAGAATTGTCTTGTGAAATTGAAGTCATATCCTTACTGAGCGTGAAGTTTATATTGATTATTGAACGTGATGATTATAATTTCTTGATGTTGTACTCTGTGTGTACAAGAGTGTAGATGTTGTGGACTGATAAATCTGTAATCAAGTTACATATATATGTATATAATACACAAGTGATGGTTTCACGTTGGAGTATGTTCTGGTAGAAGTTTATTCATTACCGTTTGTTTTGTCATAAGGAGTACAGAGGATCGAACAAGTTATTCTTCATTACATAACACGACCCCCCCCCCCCCTGTTATATTATGATGACGATACTTCTTCGCAAGCGAAGATGAGTACGGCATGAAAAACAATAAATGTCATGAGCAAGTAGAAAAACAACAAAATATTTGTGATTTAGTTTATAAGTTCATAGATACCCGATGAATCAGAATCGTGCCAGGAAAGTTCTATTGCAGTGCAAGCAGGAGTGTAGAGGGTTTGGGGTAGGAGAGTTTTCGGATTTGTCATTCCGCCTCCGTTGCTTATAAATTGCCCGAAGTGATTCGGGTGTACCAGGCTGAACGACCAAGGGCTGTAGTTTCACAGGAGCTAGAATCAATGCTGCAGTGTTTGAGTTTTTTCTAATTGATCAATAAAGCACCTTCTCTGCCCATTCGTTCACCATCGCACAGCTCCCCATAGAATAATCTCTTTGGAAGGCGATTGTCCGGCATACGGACGATGTGGCCAGCCCAGTGGAGATATGAGTTATATATATCTATAGCTAATTTCTACGTTGTGGGCAACACGTATATTTATTGACTTACATGTCTACGCGGAAACGATAACGAAACAGACTGATTTGCCTCTATAGACAGAGGGTAACAGAAGATAAAGGAGAGGTGCTGAAGCTGTTTCCTGAATGCATTCCCGAGACGGACATTACGATTTATTATATTTTTAACAGAGATTGGAGAAACCGTCATTAAACGTAGTACTCATTGAAATTTCCATCAACTGTGGAGAATTAGGATTGTATAGAATCATCGCAATACATGTACACTACCATATATATATATATATATATATATATTTATATAATTTATCTACAGTTATTTTTTTCTGACTGTACACGGGTATAAGACTACATCAAATTTTAATCCCGAAATATGTTATTTAAATCTGTGCAGGAAACTTTATGTTCGTGGAAAACAAGAATTCCAATTTGAACAACACAAAAGTCTCCACCTCATCTATTTTTAGTCCGTTAGTGCTGAGAATATTCAATACTTAGATAATATATCCTCATAATCAACATAACAGGGAACACAAGAAGTAAAACACTCAAGACAATCACACTCCCCCCCCCCCCCATTTTTATGTATATACATTTTTATGAACATATCCGATTAGCAATGTCTTACTGCTAACGGGAAGGGAGTGGTGGCTATGTTTCACTTGGCTATGTTTACCAATTTATATTTATCAGTTATTAATTTCACTATTAATTGTTTTAGGGTTGGGCTTAGTGTTTGGGTTAGTGGAGATTTTGTTTTACATTACTAACCCTAACCCTAATCCTTAAATAAATGTATATATAATATATGTAAATTAATCAAGGATACGTAACTTAAACTGACAAACACTGCCAAGGGAAATAATCCCATGGTGGGGGAGGAGGGGGTTGGGGGGGGGCTACGCGTTAAAAATAAAATTCATAGTATATATGAGCTGGGCATATTAGGACTTTTTTTTACATGTGACACTGAGTACTTTTCAAAATGTTGAATGGTATCGCTGATGCACGTATCCCGCAAAATCTCACACATGCCTGCTGTACGCACATACGCACATACATACAACCACTCATACAAGTAATATACAATCTTTGTAGAAAAAAAGACAGGGAAACAGAATGCACGGGAGTAAGCTAAACTGATCAAATGAATGCTACCTGCGACTTGTAAAAAGATGAGAGATAAGGCCATAATTATATCTCCTTACAAGCAGAGTAATAATGGGTCCACCAGACAGGAAGTCAATAATTGTGTTTCTGCAAAGAATCAATACATCATCCTGTTCACGTGAAGCACAAACACGGTCGGTATCACGTGATTCGATAAAGCTATCAAAATATGAAACGTGAACCACTGACATGCGCACTCACGCTGTCAACAAATATGATGGGATAACTAATTGTTAACAGATAAGAGAAATATGAGAAGTTAATAGCGAAGAGAAATTGTTAAGTATGCAAGAAAAAGATGAGATTTTAATTGAGGGAGATTAATTGTGAAGTGTGCTAGAGAAATATGATAGGGGAAGAGAAATGGTGAAGTGAGCAAAAGAAATATGAGAAATTGATAGGCAATGAGAAATGGTGAAATGTGCAAGAGAAATATAAAAATTTGATAGGAAATGAGAAATGGTGAAGTGTGCAAGAGAAATATAAAAATTTGATAGGAAATGAGAAATGGTGAAGTGTGCAAGAGAAATATAAAAATTTGATAGGGAATGAGAAATGGTGAAGTGCACAAGAGAAATATGAGACTGATAGGGAATGAGAAATGGTGAAGTGTGCAAGAGAAATTTTAGAAGGTGAAAGGAGAAATAATTTTATGAAAGATAATAATGCTGAAGTAATCCCTAAAGAAGATGAAATAATCCCTGCAACTGTGAGAAGGTAGCTCTTGACACATGATGATGATGAAATAATCCATGCAACTGTGAGTAGGTAGCTCTTGACACATGATGATGATGAAATAATCCATGCAACTGTGATCAGGTAGCTCTTGACACATGATGATGATGAAATAATCCCTGCGACTGTGAGCAGGTAGCTCCTGACAGTGCATAGTCTATCAGGCAATAGCAAATATTATTTTGAATGCAACTGAGGTGATGCCAGGACTAATATAAGGTTATCTCAAAGACATTGTAATGTAACTCAGTAGCTTGGATGCATGTTTAGTACCAGAAGGAAGGCATCCCAGTGTGACAGTATCCCAGGATTACGTGCCACGACCACAGGACACACATCTGGTAGCAAGGATAACCCCGTCCTGCCAAGACCACAGGATACACATCTGGTAGCCAGGATTACCCCGTTCTACCAAGACCACGGGACAAACATCTGGTGCCCAGGATTACCCCGTCCTGCAAAGAACACAGGACACACATCTGGTAGCCAGGATTACCCCGTCCTGCAAAGACCACAGGATACACATTTGGTAGCCAGGATTACCCCATCCTGCCAAGACCACACGACACACATCTGGTAGCCAGGATTACCACTTTCTGCTAGAGGCACAGGACACACATCTGGTAGCCAGGATTACCACTTTCTGCTAGAGGCACAGGACACACATCTGGTAGCCAGGATTACCACTTTCTGCTAGAGGCACAGGACACACATCTGGTAGCCAGGATTACCTCGTCCTGCCAAGACCACATGATACACATCTGGTAGACAGGATTACCACTTTCTACTCGAGGCAAAGGATACACATCTGGAGCACAACGGAGACATTAGGGCCAACTATCTCATCTTTTTTTGTGGTCATATTTGTTGGCCCATCTGCAGTTATGACAAATCTAGCATTCCCCGTCACTTAGGAGTATGTCACACATTAGCAGGGATGACACATCTAGTATTATCCGTCACCTCAGAGTGTGTCACACATTAGCAGGAATGACACATCTAGTATTACCCGTCAAATAGTAGTGTGTTACACATTAGCAGGGATGACACATCTAGTATTACCCATCATCTCGGAGTCTGCTACACATCTGCAGGGATGGCACATCTAACATTACCTGTCACCTAGGAGTCTGCTACACATCTGCAGGGATGGCACATCTAACATTACCTGTCACCTAGGAGTCTGCTACACATCTGCAGGGATGGCACATCTAACATTGCCTGTCACCTAGGAGTCTGCCAAACATGTGCAGGGATGATAAATCTAGTACTCCCTGCCACCCAAGAGTCTTGCACAAAAAGGATAAACGTGCACTTTCCTCTGACCTACATCTTTTCGTCATCCATGGGGATTATTTGACAGAGGGGATTTCCCTAACGTAGTGGATAAGCTGTTCACCTTGTGTTCAAGAGGTCATGAGTTCGAATCCGGTTCGTGTCGTCTTGTTTACAAGGTGGATTTTTTCGGAGATCCCTGTGGATTATCACTTGAAGCTAGGGAGTTACGTGCTATGAGTGGTACTCTCGACAGGCGGTATGTCGCTTCGTTGAGAGTGACGGAGTGCATATGGGAAACCGAGTACAGTGTAGTCAATCCTCTACGACTTTTGAACCCATTTGAACCCTTTTACAGAAGACAAAAGCAAGACATTGAGATAACAAGTGATGATACAATTTTCCCAGTCGACAGGTCATCAGTATGTCTCGGACTTTCCTTAGCCGCCTTCTACGACATTCATTGAAAGAAGACAGCGGCCTTATTCTATGCACCCTGAACTAGATAAAAATCCCGTCCCCCGGTTTGTTTCTCGGGCAAATCCCAATAGATGTAAGCGGGTAAATCTTGACAGCCCCTAACTTGTCTGATAATATGGTTCGTGATGTTAATGTCCCAGTTGTGGTGTAAGAAAAAGAAAAAGGGAGGGGGGTGGGGTAGTATTTCTGGAAGGGAGTAATTCCAATGTATCGGTATATCAGGATCGT
This sequence comes from Meghimatium bilineatum, assembly GCA_034231615.1. Lineage (NCBI taxonomy): Eukaryota > Metazoa > Mollusca > Gastropoda > Stylommatophora > Philomycidae > Meghimatium > Meghimatium bilineatum. The sequence continues at coordinate 6,284,932 of CM067319.1, read as the reverse complement.
GACATCCTACCAGGAGCGTAGCATATAGTTCTGGGCCAACTAGTTCCCCATTCTTCTGTCAGTGGTGGTGTATCTGGCCGATAACTGCAACCAGGCACATTTAGCGATCACTGCAACCGGGTACATTTAGCGGTCACTGCAACCAGGCACATTTAGCGATCACTGCAACCAGGTACATTTAGCGATCACTGCAACCAGGTACATTTAGCGATCACTGCAACCAGGTACATTTAGCGATCACTGCAACCAGGTACATTTAGCGATCACTGCAACCAGGTACATTTAGCGATCACTGCCACCAGGTACATTTAGCGATCACTGCCACCAGGCACATTTAGCGATCACTGCAACCAGGTACATTTAGCGATCACTGCAACCAGGTACATTTAGCGATCACTGCCACCAGGCACATTTAGCGATCACTGCAACCAGGTACATTTAGCGATCACTGCAACCAGGTACATTTAGCGATTACTGCCACCAGGCACATTTAGCGATCACTGCAACCAGGTACATTTAGCGATCACTGCCACCAGGTACATTTAGCGATCACTGCCACCAGGCACATTTAGCGATCACTGCAACCAGGTACATTTAGCGATCACTGCAACCAGGCACATTTAGCGATCACTGCAACCAGGTACATTTAGCGATCACTGCAACCAGGTACATTTAGCGATCACTGCAACCAGGCATATTTAGCGATTACTGCAACCAGGTACATTTAGCGATCACTGCAACCAGGCACATTTAGCGATCACTGCAACCAGGTACATTTAGCGATCACTGCAACCAGGTACATTTAGCGATCACTGCAACCAGGTACATTTAGCGATCACTGCCACCAGGTACATTTAGCGATTACTGCAACCAGGCACATTTAGCAATTACTGCAACCAGGCACATTTAGCGATCACTGCAACCAGGTACATTTAGCGATTACTGCAACCAGGTACATTTAGCGATTACTGCAACCAGGTACATTTAGCGATTACTGCAACCAGGTACATTTAGCGATTACTGCCACCAGGTACATTTAGCGATTACTGCCACCAGGCACATTTAGCGATTACTGCAACCAGGTACATTTAGCGATTACTGCAACCAGGTACATTTAGCGATCACTGCCACCAGGCACATTTAGCGATCACTGCAACCAGGTACATTTAACGATCACTGCAACCAGGTACATTTAGCGATCACTGCAACCAGGTACATTTAGCGATTACTGCCACCAGGCACATTTAGCGATCACTGCAACCAGGTACATTTAGCGATCACTGCAACCAGGTACATTTAGCGATCACTGCAACCAGGTACATTTAGCGATCACTGCAACCAGGTACATTTAGCGATCACTGCAACCAGGTACATTTAGCGATCACTGCAACCAGGTACATTTAGTGATCACTGCCACCAGGCACATTTAGCGATCACTGCAACCAGGTACATTTAGCGATCACTGCCACCAGGCACATTTAGCGATCACTGCAACCAGGTACATTTAGCGATCACTGCAATCAGGTACATTTAGCGATCACTGCAACCAGGTACATTTAGCGATTACTGCAATCAGGCACATTTAGCGATCACTGCAACCGGGTACATTTAGCGATCACTGCAACCAGGTACATTTAGCGATCACTGCAACCAGGTACATTTAGCGGTCACTGCCACCAGGCACATTTAGCGATCACTGCAACCAGGTACATTTAGCGATCACTGCAACCAGGTACATTTAGCGATCATTGCAACCAGGTACATTTAGCGATCACTGCAACCAGGTACATTTAGCGATCACTGCAACCAGGTACATTTAGCGATCACTGCAACCAGGTACATTTAGCGATCACTGCCACCAGGTACATTTAGCGATCACTGCAACCAGGTACATTTAGCGATCACTGCAACCAGGTACATTTAACGATCACTGCAACCAGGTACATTTAGCGATCACTGCAACCAGGTACATTTAGCGATCACTGCAACCAGGTACATTTAGCGATCACTGCAACCAGGTACATTTAGCGATCACTGCCACCAGGCACATTTAGCGATCACTGCAACCAGGCTCATTTAGCGATCACTGCAACCAGGTACATTTAGCGATCACTGCCACCAGACACATTTAGCGATCACTGCAACCAGGTACATTTAGCGATCACTGCCACCAGGCACATTTAGCGATCACTGCAACCAGGTACATTTAGCGATCACTGCAATCAGGTACATTTAGCGATCACTGCAACCAGGTACATTTAGCGATTACTGCAATCAGGCACATTTAGCGATCACTGTAACCGGGTACATTTAGCGATCACTGCAACCAGGTACATTTAGCGATCACTGCAACCAGGTACATTTAGCGGTCACTGCCACCAGGCACATTTAGCGATCACTGCAACCAGGTACATTTAGCGATCACTGCAACCAGGTACATTTAGCGATCACTGCAACCAGGTACATTTAGCGATCACTGCAACCAGGTACATTTAGCGATCACTGCAACCAGGTACATTTAGCGATCACTGCAACCAGGTACATTTAGCGATCACTGCAACCAGGTACATTTAGCGATCACTGCAACCAGGTACATTTAACGATCACTGCAACCAGGTACATTTAGCGATCACTGCAACCAGGTACATTTAGCGATCACTGCAACCAGGTACATTTAGCGATCACTGCAACCAGGTACATTTAGCGATCACTGCAACCAGGTACATTTAGCGATCACTGCAACCAGGTACATTTAGCGATCACTGCAACCAGGTACATTTAGCGATCACTGCAACCAGGTAGATCTGGAGATCACTGCCACCAGGTACATTTAGCGATCACTGCAACCAGGTACATTTAGCGATCACTGCAACCAGGTAGATCTGGAGATCACTGCCACCAGGTACATCTAATGATCACTGTTACCAGGTACATCTGGCGATCACTGCCATCAGGTAGATCTGACGAATCTGTCACAAGTGGACAAAGGTGCATTGTTGCCTGCATCTCTCGTCATCTACTTCTTGTTCGTAGTTTAACCTTTTCACACCGCAAGTCCGGTTGAGGTAACATGGACCACAAAGAAATTGGCTACAAGGGTGTTGGTACATTATAAATATCTTTGGTGCATATAATGAAACATGGACCACAATGAGATCAAATACACAGGCGTTGATATACTTACACGGTAAAGTGGTAGATAAAACACTTCCAGCCAGTAGGTCGTTCTAAAAAGTTGTATATACGCCCCTGAATTGACGTCTTTACGTGTATGCGATTGTATGCCACTTTGTTCTGAATCATTGTGTTATAGGTCCTATCCGTGTTTGGACTTAACGCACGAGACTCCACGGAGCCCGTGTTGCTGGAGGGCGAGTACTCCACCTCCAAAGAATGTGTCATACCTGGGTATCCATTTTTGGAAGATTTGTTCTTTTGTAAGAAACTTCGAATACTGACACGTGTGTTGACTTTACGGGGATTTTTTGGAACCACAGGTGATACCTGTGTAGGTGTAGTACATTTTCGATCGCCGCTGCCGTCTTCAGATCTTTTCCCCGTTCCATCGCTCCCGTTGCTGTTAGAACGCATTCGTTCCTCATTCGTACTTGCATCACATATATCCCTTCTTACGCGTCCAACTTCCTGCCCAGAAGGCATCTCTACAGACCTTAAGACATTGCTGTCTCGTTGTTTATAAACGTTGGCCATTCTTGACGAACGAAATGCTTCTTTTTCCCGCTCCATTGAATTACAACAGGGACGTGTTACCACGGTGCACTGAAATCAATTATTGTGTATCAGTTAGTTCTGACAGGTTACCGTCTAGCAGAGTGCACCACCAAGACAAGAGACAGGAGATGTTGGAGATACGTTGCAGCCAACCTTCGTTGCGGAGACGGCACTTGATGATGATGATGATCAGTTAGTTTTAAGGGAAATGACGTGTTGCCACAATCTAACAAGAATAATTGATGTTTACCAAAATTAACTATAAAACACAGGTGTTGCCGTAGCTTAGAAAAGATCAATTGATGTGTACCAGCTAGTTCTGATGACAAAAGCGTGTTGCCACAGCCTACCAAAAATCAATTGGTAACCAAACAGTTCTAAGAGCACATGCGACGAAGTTCTATTTAGTAAGAGTGGAAATGAAGACTTCTGACTTCACACCCATGGAAGACATCAAGACATAGATCATTGATAATATACAGAGGATGTAAGCCTGTACAGATACGCTGTGGCAGAGTGGTTAATTAAAGAGGCGAGGCATTAACTCAAACGTAGTATTAATGTGGCCGTATACTATCTTTGATATAGCTGCAACAGCGAATTTTGTTTGACGGAATATGAAAATTGATTCCACATAGCTCATGAAATGCCTCATTTGTTTTATTTTAAGAAACGAATTCACACAGCAACGGAGATAATGCTCTGTCGGCGTTCAGTCTAAAACAATCTTACGAAGATTGAAAGAGTGATAATTTTGCCATGATGATTGTTTTAGGTAGATAACTTGTAACAATGATTCACATCCACTCAAAATAGGTGAACTTCGTGCTCTTGAGCTCTTCAGTCGTGAGAACAAAATAAGCGAACTTTGTGTTCTTGAGCTCTTCAGTCGTGAGAACAAAATAAGCGAACTTTGTGTTCTTGAGCTCTTCAGTTATGAGAACAGAAATGTTACAATTTGGAACTCTATTTCCGTGTCTGCTCAAACACAAAATGAAAACCCATCATTGGAGACACCCCGCATTAGAAGAGAACTGTGTTCTCATGTTCTCTACTTAAACATATGTTACCAATTTGTTGTGTACATATTTAACAAAAATTGGTAGCATATCCTATTCAGGATGTGGCCATTAACCCAGAATGTTTTTGGCTGTAGTGATTTTCTAGGCAATATAAATACGTTCAGTAGTTTGCCAGTGCTTTCTGAACGGTACGGGTGCACAATTGCCTGTGGTGAGGATCGAACTTGAGTACCTTGGCCGTCACAGACAGGCCCTGTACCACTCCGTATACATATAAATTATGTACATCTACTTTAATTTGTACAACAATTTATGTGTAAATAGATATCCATTCTGCATTTGGCTATTTACAGAACGAAGCGTCAATTGTGAGAAATAGATGTGGTCGCTAACATTAGACTGATTTAGGAAGTGAGTAAAACGTACGAAAAGTAGATGTGGTCGTGAGAAGTAGATTTTAATTTTGGATGTGATCATCACATACAGTGAATGGGATTGTTCGAAATATATTTTCATTTGACAGCTGACCATTAGTGAATGTGATCTTTCGAAGACTCTGTCGATTTACCTGTTGTCACATACGCTACGTAAAATAGATGTGATCGCTAGTTGATATCGTGTTATCCTAATAAAATCCACTCATGATGACCGGTAGGCAAAAAATAGAGTTCTAATCCATGACGTAAAAGAAGACTTGAAGTAGATATCATTCACCGAAGTAGAGTTTAGATTTACGAGACAAACAGCACGTGAAGTAGATTTAATTTTCTGACGTAGAGTTGGGATCTACTGGGGCAACATCATGTGAAGTAGATGTCATTATCTTCAATAAAATAATTTGATAATCTGATATAAATTGTCTATTTACGAGGTGAATAGAGCCCGCATGTGAAGTAGCTCTAATCATCCTAAATAGAATAGCGATCTACGAGGTGAACAGCCCATATAGTAGATTGATCAATCCGAGAATAATTAATGTGACCAATGGCGACGAGTGTAGTAATATCTTGCAGGTTAGTTCTCAAACCAATATGGAACTTTAGCGAAGATTCGTAGTGAAGAAAGTTTGAGTGTGCGATATTTCTCTGATGGTGTTCTAATTACAGCTGGATAAGCTGTTGGTTTCTT